>CM062294.1:28659127-29259127 GCA_031216915.1 Pictodentalium vernedei
ATGCATATTAAACTCTCCTTCTATCACCAGGTCTCCTGTACAGAGATAGTGCTGATATCAGGTGTTGCAGCGAATCGCGATACGTAACAGAAACACCATCGATGCCTGATACAAGTTTCTCGATCAACACACAGTGATGATGACTATTATAATCCCTGATGGGTACGGGTGTGGAATGGGAAAATCTCACCCTCGGGACAAGATATTTGGTCCAGACACTCGGCTTGGCCGAGTGTCTGGACCAAATATCTTGTCCCGAAAGTGAGATTTTCCCATCCCACACCCGTACCCATCAGGGATTATTTTTCTCCCCCCCCCCCCCCCACCATACAGCGGTTACGTTAGCCAGAGGTAATCGGCGGTCACGTGCTGATATAATCAACTCATTTGGTATTCGTTGTTTTGAAAAACTAATGACACCATCGGAAAGACCATGCAAAAGTTATGTATATACCAAAGGTATATACCACGAAATCAATTAGGAACGGTGGCATCTTGGGGTTTAAAGAGTTTTAGAGCATCAAACTTTGATCACACGGCATTCTGATGACTTCAATATGAATTAGTTGGTAGCAAAAAAACTGATACGATATGCATAACGTCATAATAACGTTATAAATGTATAACGTCACGTGGGTGGGGTGGGATAATCTGTCTTCCCCTGCTATCTCACCCTGGACAGACGTATGTTACACATGCAGTGGGGGAGAATATTATAATCCCCGATGGGTACGGGTGTGGGATGGGAAAATCTCATCCGAGTCAAGATATTTGGGCCAGACACGAGGCTTGCCGAGTGTCTGGACCAAATATCTTATGCCGAGGGTGAGATTTTCCCATCCCACACCCGTCCCCATCAGGGATTATTTTTCTCCCCCCACCATACAGCGGTTACGTTAGCCAGAGGTAATCGGCGGTCACGTGCTGATATAATCAACTCATTTGGTATTCGTTGTTTTGAAAAACTAATGACACCATCGGAAAGACCATGCAAAAGTTATGTATATACCAAAGGTATATACCACGAAATGAATTAGGAACGGTGGCATCTTGGGGTTTAAAGAGTTTTAGAGCAGCAAACTTTGAACACACGGCATTCTGATGACGTCAATATGAATTAGTTGGTAGCTAAAAACTATGCATAGCGTCATAATAACGTTATAAATGTATAGCGTCACGTGGGTGGGGTGGGATAATCTGTCTCTCCCTGCTATCTCACCCTGGACAGCCGTATGTTACACATGCAGTGGGGGAAGAAAACCTCCTCCACACCCCCTCCTGTACAAGAGACCTGATGATAGAAGTAGAGTTAAAGAGGAGATATGTGGTGAGGATTTTTAGAACATATCGGCGATACAAAAATTTCCGAATCGAATATTTTCGATTGGAATCGACTCATCGGGACGAATTGAATTTCGAAGCGTCCCTTCGCCCTACTCGAAAGACGCCACAGAGAACAGATACAGAGCTGCTTCAACACAATAAGAATCCCTATGGAAACCCGGGGAAGTGAAGCCGCGCTTGTGTACTGTGGTAAGCATGCACTGTTTTACTGGTAATGTAGGACCAAGTCACCAATGCTCGGGGTGGATGTCCTCTAAAATGGGAGCCATGGGCATAAGCGATTCACTCAACTTGACTTTATCTCCATGCTGTGGTCGCAATTTGACATTGTGCAGATATCTGTGACCTTGAACCCCAATAAATAAACAACAACAAAAGACAGCAATAGAAAATTTGTTAAAATTATTATACTGAGTAGCAGGAGACCTGATGATAGAGAAATAGTTCAATGAAGTTCCACTTCCAGTACAGGAGACCTGACGATAGAAAAATAGTTCAAGGAGATTCCGGTTCCTGCATAGGAAACCTGACGATAGAAAAATAGTTCAAGGAGATTCCGGTTCCTGTACAGGAGATCTGACAATAGAAAAATAGTTCAACGAGATTCCGCTTCCTGTACAGGAGACCTGATGATAGAAAAATAGTTCAACGAGATTCCGCTTCCTGTACAGGAGACCTGATGATAGAAAAATAGTTCAACGAGATTCCGCTCCCAGTACAGGAGACCTGATGATATAAAAATAGGTTAATGAGTTTCCGCTTCCTGTACAGGAGACCTGATGTTAGAAAAATAGTTCAACGAGATTCCGGTTTCTGTACAGGAGACCTGATGATAAACAAATAGTTCCACGGGATTGCGCTTCCTGTATATGAGACCTAATGATAGAAAAATAGTTCAAAGAGGTTCGAGGTTCCGCTTCCAGTACAGGAGATCTGATGGTAAAAAAAATAGTTCAACGAGATTCCACTTCCTGTACAGGAGACCTGATGATGGACAAATAGTTTAACGAGGTTCGAGGTTCCGGTTCCTGAACAGGAGACCTGATGATAAAAAAATAGTTCAACGAGATTCCACTTCCTGTACAGGAGACCTGATGATAGACAAATAGTTCAACGAGGTTCGAAGTTCCGGTTCCTGTACAGGAGACCTGATGATAAAAAAATAGTTCAACGAGATTCCGCTTCTTGTATAGGAGAACTGATGATAAAAAATAGTTCGACGAGATTCAACTTCCTGTACAGGAGACCTGATGATAGACAAATAGTTCAACGAGGTTCGAGGTTCCGGTTCCTGTACAGGAGACCTGATGATATTAAAATAGTTCAACGAGATTCCGGTTCCTGTATAGGAGACCTGGCGATAGAAAAATAGTTCAACGAGGTTTCACTTCCTGTACAGGAGATCTGACGATAGAAAAATAGTTCGACGAAATTCCGCTTCCTGTACAGGAGACCTGATGATAGAAAATTAGTTCACCGAGATTCCGGTTCCTATATAGGAGACCTGATGATAAAAAAATAGTTCAACGAGGTTCCGCTTCCTGTACAGGAGACCTGACGATAGAAAAATAGTTCAACGAAATTCCGCTTCCTGTACAGGAGACCTGATGATAGAAAAATAGTTCAACGAGATTCCGGTTCCTGTATAGGAGACCTGATGATAAAAAAACAGTTCAACGAGTTTCCGCTTCCCGTACAGGAGACCTGATGATAGAAAAATAGTTCAACGAGGTTCCGGTTCCTGTATAGGAGACCTGACGACAGAAAAATAGTTCAACGAGATTCCGCTTCCTGTTAGGAGACCTGATGATAGAAAAATAGTTCAACGAGGTTCCACTTCCTGTCCAGGTGACCTTGCGATAGAAAACTAGTTCAACGAGATTCCGCTTCCTGTACAGGAGACCTGATGATAGACAAATAGTTCAACGAGATTCGAGGTTCCGGTTCCTGTTCAGTTCAGGAGACCTGATGATAGAAAAATAGTTCAACGAGATTCCACTTCCTGTACAGGAGACCTGATGATAGACAAATAATTCAACGAGATTCGAGGTTCCGGTTCCTGTACAGGAGACCTGATGATAGAAAAATAGTTCAACGAGATTCCACTTCCTGTACAGGAGACCTGATGATAGACAAATAGTTCAACGAGGTTCCGGTTCCTGTAAAGGAGATCTGATAATAGAAAAATAGTTCAACGAGGTTCCGCTTCGGAAGCTACTTTGATTCCGTTTTGGAATATTTCATGTTTTATTGATTTGCGCAAACCGACGAGTCGCCATTGTCTACAAGATTTCTGCAGTGGAGACTGGCAATATTTAAGATTGTAATATCATCAACATGAAAGCTGCTGAGATTCGACTCCGAGATTCAATTCGATTCGAAATTGTCTTCCCGATTCCATTCAAGATTCCATTATATCCATTAATTTGAGATTCACACTGCACAAATAATTTGTACAGAATATGAATACTATATGCCAGGTTTATCACTGTCCCTAACATGAAAAGAAAACAATCTCTGATGAACTTACTCATTTTAATTTTTGACCTCCAAAACACATTTTGTGACCCCCATATTGGGACGAGCTGAATGATAAGGGAGTGGGGTTCATATGCTATGTTTTTAGTCAAAAATGTAAAAATGATAACATATTTTGGTGGAATAGCCGTCGACGTTTATGGCCGTTACATTAGGCAAAGAGTAAAATAGTTTCAAACAAGTGCAACGCTAAGGGTGGCTATGCCCCCACCGCCACATCCAAGCATGAGTTTCTAGTAATTTATCTTTGCTGATATTGAATTAATAAATATCTTATCTTATCTCCATCAAACAATACACTGCAAAAAATATAGGTTCTCTTTAGAACCAAAACTGGTTCTAATCTTGTCCCTGAGATGGAACCAGTTCTGATTAAACAGTATTTATTTCAAATCAAATACATTTATAAATATTAACATTAAATATTAAAAGAATTAAACATAAATTGAGGCGGTTTCAGCCGTAAGTTTAGAGCTTACACGAGGTTGTCTCAAATCATTATTAAGCAAAGGAGATATGAACAGTTGGCATATCGAACCAGTTTTGGTTCTATACAGAACCAAAACTGGTTCGATATGCCAACGTTTCATATATCCTTTGTTTCAATATGTTTGGCGACTGCGTTGAATAAGCTCTAAGTTTAGTGCTGAATCTACTTCAGTTCATGTAATATTCTGTTAAAACTGAATGCTAATCTTGGTAAATTTATTTGATTTGAAATAAATACTGTTTAAACAGGGCTGGTTCCATCTCAGGGACAAGATTAGAACCAGTTTTGGTTCTAAAGAGAACCTATATTTTTTGCAGTGTATCGCCAATACAGCAGGTCATCAAATGTGACCATGGAATAGGAATGCCTCCGCTTTATGATACACTATGTTTGGTGGTTAACAAGTCCAAAGAGGAGCCATAACTCAAACCAAAATTATCGCACCACACTGAAAATCAAACCCATCTGGTATATTGTCTACAGTAAGTTATATTCCAAGTTTGATTGAAATCGGACACTTATAACTCAAGTTACCATCCGGAAACCAATATCAACAAGTCTTCTAAGTCGGAAAGGGCCATAATTCTGCCAAAAAAACATCAGATCAAGCCCACTATCAATCCAAACCTGTATTATGTGGTTATAAACCTATGTATAAAATTTTGGTTCTTTTCGTGTTTAGTCAAGTTAAGTTATCGTCCGGAAACCATATTCGGGACTTACGTACCTGTCGTCTGTACGTACGCACATATTTACGTTCGGACGGAGGGACGAACAGACAAAAGTGACACTTAATGCCCTCGCCAGAATGGCGGGGCATAAAAAATAAAATTGAATTTAAGGTACCATCTCACAAAATATCCATGTTTCTTAAGATATTGTTGTACACGTCTAATTGCTTTTCTTACATGTAGAGTAGAAATGCATTATAACTAGCATATGATCCTCTTTAAACATTGACCTTCAAACGAGGCCTGAAAACCATTTAATAGGCATTTACCCAAACGTCCGCTTCTGTCGTCGGACGTTTGGTGGAGCCAATTATTATTATATTTTTTTTTTTGGCTCCATCGAAATGAGTCCGACTTTTGTGTTGTACACACGTGACTAGTTTTGTATGGTGTATTATAGCAAACTGGGAAGAGTTATCGGTTTTTAGAACAGGTTCCGGATCCTTTGGTCAGCTCAATCGACAAATGAGAGGAAACAGCCAGGATAGGTTGGTAAAGTTAAACACAGACTAAACGGGTGTACACAGTCCTTACTATACTACCTTAGAATTGAACTCAGCACTTGACCAACATAATATGACATAACAGCCATAGGCCAATATTATTAGTTACACTGTTTGTTGGTGGCATAATATGGTCTAAATGGTGTCAGTTAATTTCATATTGGACGAGAGCGAAGCTCGAGTCCAATATGGAATTAACTGACACTTTATATACCATATTAGGCCACCAACAAACTGTGTAACAAATATATCTTACCGACTGCTGCATCGATGCACAGAACTAATAACAACAGCGATCAAAATTAAATGAGAGAATTCTCACAATGTGTTCACGTGTCTGCCTTGTTACAATTTATGGGAGAGTGCCTTGTATTGTAACAAGGCAAATTCATACATACCAAACAGTTTCATTTCGAAGGTAACATGACACTCATCCACAAAATATGAAGCCTTTTAAGTTGCCTTACCTGCACTTCAAACCAAATATGGGCTTCCAACACTCAATCTTTCAACTCGAAGCGTTTATCGGCTGCCGCCATTTTGAATAATCAATGAACAAAGGGGAGATTACCTATAGCTGTCAGCGTATATGGTCTTATATGCAGTCTGCATGTGACGTCTTTGAACCAATGAAATTCCCAGATACTTGTAGGAGGTAAGATATAGTAGAATACCTTGGGTAAGCGAACATGTCTGAAGATAGACCAAAAGGGGTAAATGGGTGACATAGTCCATACAATATTACAAATCGCAGCCATAGATTATAAGGGTTTTGGTCAATATTTATCCAATATAAGAAACCCGCGAGAGACCATGTCCCTTGTGAACGAACAGAATATCGTTAATGTCTTGTGACGATTCATCTTGTATATTCATAAATAATTTCAACGTGACATTATTATACAGCACAATAATATTAGTTACACAGTTTGTTGGTGGCCTAATATGGTATATATGGTGTCAGTTAATTCCATATTATACCATATTAGGCCACCAACAATCTGTGTAACGAATATATCTTACCGACTGCTGCATCGATGCACAGAACTAATTACAACAGCGATCAAAATTAAATGAGAGAATTCTCACAATGTGTTCACGTGTCTTTGCCTTGTTACAATTTATGGGAGAGTGCCTACAGGCACTCTCCCATAAATTGTAACAAGGCAAATTCATACATACCAAACAACTTCATTTCGAAGGTAACATGACACACATCCACAGAATATGAAGCTTTTTAAGTTGCCTAACCTGCACTTCAGACCAAATATGGGATTCCAACACTCAATCTTTCAACTTGAAGCGTTTATCGGCTGTCGCCATTTTGAATAATCAATCAACAAAGGGGAGATTACCCATAGCTGTCAGCGTATACTTATGTTGACAGGCAGTATATAGTTTTATATGCAGTCTGCATGTGACGTCTTTGAACCAATGAAATTCCCAGATACTTGTAGGAGGTGAGATATTAACTTTTATTACACACCTGTTCTTTGAAATTCCCATCTACAGAAACACTAAACCAAGCGGAAAATGAAAATCCGTTCCGCACACATGTGCGGAACGGAAATCATTGACGGACTATCTTTGAAGTGAGACGAAATTTTACTGGAATTGTCTACAAATCGTGCACCGCCGTTACAATTCGAATCGCTAGCGATAGCTAAAAATAGTAACACGGGTTCCCCTCGCAAATTTTGTTTGCGATAAAATGCGTTCTTTTTGTTGATAGGTCGTCTCCTGAGTTCCAATGTGTTCTATGTGCCTAATCAGGGGACGAGTTGTCAAATGAATTGCTGAGTGTCCTTCCAACAACTATTGTTATACCGAAGACATGTAATAAACGCAGAACCATACACGTGTGTGAATGAGTTTATCAATATGGCACTTGTACCATTGCGGAAGGATAAAACTCGATGCTTGCAGCCTCTCGTTCTATCTTCCATGCTGGCATTCGTGCCATATCGATTAACCCATTCGCACACGTGTGTCGTTCCGTGTATTCCCCAGTCTTTCATGTCTAACCAACACGTGACCGCACTGTCAGTTGAATGAGTGATCTATTTTTAGAACTGAGATTTTCTGTTTTTGTCATAATAAATTGTGTTTTTCAGTGGAGGTTAACCCAAACATTACCACTTTATAGCTACACAGCGTGACTGCTCCATGTTACGGAAATAGTTGCTTATCACATTAGAAAATTGTTACTTCTTACTTAGTATGAGCCTTAACTGCGTTTGACAGGTGGAGGCACTTCCAACAAGTCAATAATTTAAATAAATTGCCGAAATGTGCCAACGCGTCGGGGCCGTGAACTCAAACCCTTTATTTTGCCTTTAACTGTTTTATTTGCTATGAATATTATATAAATTAAATCATACATCGTTTAATACTTCTAATAAAATGTCTTCTAGATGGTTAAAGGAACTGGCGAATTTTCCCAAATAGACATAAACAAATGGTTCCAAAACACGATAATTAAACAATTGTCATACAAGCAATCATAGGCAATGTGGTCTGTGACTTCTCGTTTTATCCTTCCGCGCTGGAACTCGCGCCATATCGATTAACCAATTCACACGCGTGTGCCCTTCTCTGTATTTATTTCAGCAGTATAAAACACTAAAAGCATTTTAAGAACACAACTGCCTCTCTCATGATCTCCTCTATCAGAGATCATTGGTTTTAGTTCGATTAAACCCATCCACACCAATATCAAAATACCGAAATGACAAGGTCAAATATTTTCCCATAGTGCAACTAAGAAATTAACCAATTCTGTGAGCTCTATCAAGCAATATTTAATAGCTTAAATTTCAGGTTGCATCATGGGAAAAATGCAGATTGAAATTTTGAGTTTGGACATCATACGGAGGGTAAATATTTCTTTTCGTTTCGTAGCATTTGAGATTTCGTCGCCTGAGTGCCAGAATGTCCTATGTCCCATATGGGACATAGGACATTCTGGCACTCAGACGACGATTTATCTTACAACAGGACCGTATTTCCCGCAATTCAAGCAAAATATATGACCAATTTTCCTAATTAAACAAGAGATTGGGAAGCCCTAGCGTCATTACCACTGCATGTATTTATCCATAGACAATTTTTTGAGTTATTGAACTATAATCCAGATGGACAAGGATTCAAACTACATCATCAAAGTACCTGCAGAGAAGGCATGCGTCGATACAGTTGGAAAAATATTTTATCAGTCGCGACATGAGTCATGGCAGTCGGGACAAATTGATGTTACCCTCCCATCTCCAATCAGTCATCTTCGTTGCGATGCTCCTGAACACTACTCAGTGTCAGTTGGAAGAAGAGTCCTGAAGTATTCAAAATCAGTTTGATGACTTTTTCCATGTAATTAACACTTTACCTAACACAGTGTTTTAAAAACGGTCCGTGATGAAACAATGACTGTAATTACTGACAAAAAATGTAACTTGTGATCTCCTGAACACAATAGCAGTGTCTGTCGTCAGTAGCGAGTGTATCCACCACGTGCCCTGATGACAGCCTGAACCCTCCTCCTAAAGCTATCAATGAGCCTTCTGATACGGTCCAGTGGCAATTGCTGCCACGCCTCGTGTAATTCAGCTTCTTAATCGTCCAAATTCTGTACAGGCGGATCACTGGCTTCCACACGACGTCCAAGAAAGTCCCAGATGTGTTCTAAGGGCTTCAAATCGGTGCTCAGTGCAGGCCATGGTAGTGTAGTAATAACGCTGTTCTGAAGGAATGCTCTCACAACATGGGAACGACGTGGCCTTGCATTGTCGTCCATGAATACAGGGCGCGTAGCCAACGGGTGGTTGTTAAAATGAGGCATGACAACCGGACTGAGAATGTCCCGGATGTACTGATGACCATTGAGATTCCCACGTACAGTCACCATATCAAGTTTACAATCATGAGAGAGGCATCCCAGATCATTACTGATTTTCCACCATAAGGAACATTAGGTCTGATGTTCCTGGACACGTAAGCATCACTTCTATGCCTCCACACTCTCATGCGACCATATGTGGCGTGAAGCAGCAATCTACTCTCGTCTGACCAATGGACTCTCCTCCACGTGATGAGATTCCAAAGCTATCGTGCCATACACCACTTCAAACGTCGTCTTTGATGCTGCTCGGACACAGCTGGACGCTTGATGGCCCTTCTGGTTTGAGAAAGTTTCGGACAGTTCTGTTGCACAAACGCCGTTTGGGGAGCCAAAGGCGTTTTAAAACCCCACTTGAAGTAAAGGGTTCAAGCCTAACGAGGCATGCCAGACATCGATCTTCCCGAGGAGAGGTCTTTTGGGGTTGTCCAGACCTTGGTCGGTCCTTAACATCGTTGGTTTGTTGATGTTTTTGTACAAATCTGCTGATGACAGAATGACTATAGCCCATTTGACTTCCAATAGCTTTGAATAACATGCCTGTTGTATGCATGCCAACGATTTGCCATCTTAGGGCCTCTGACAGTCTCCTCCTTGCCATGTCAACATTTATTGATAAAAGAAGTGGCAAATTTTCTTGTTTTGTACCCAGATATTGTATGTGGAGAATAATGTTTTTTGTGACATTCGTGGGATGCATGCTCTACGTGGACGAGGGGGTTGTGTTTGGGGTACGCTATCAACCAGAAACATGATGTTTCACTAGATGAAATGTATTGCAAGACATAGCAATCATTAAAACATAATAATCAGTAACAGCAACTTCACTGTCATGAAACATTTCAGGGGGAGCTTAATTAAGTTCCAGGTGTATATATCAAACTGTTTCGTAGTTCCGAACTGAAACGAAAAATTGCGACTTATTGTTTAACCGCATTTCTGACAAGGATAACATCGCGTATCTTTAAGACTGAACGGAAAATAAAATCGAATTGTGTTCAGGAAAATTACTGATGGCAGACGATAGCAATCAATTAAGAACATCAATCGACCGCATGTTTGAATATTGTTTACATTAGGATATAGTCCTAGCTGACAACAGACTGTGTTGGCAGAAGATATTATTCAGATCTCTTGTTGAAGACGTTATTTACTCACAATGTTCTACCAGTCTCCTGCTATAAACTATGGTATGATTTTTATTAGAACTGAACGGAACAACATACCAACTTACGACAGAAGATATTAATTTTATATGTGTTTTGTACTCACAGTCAAATACAATATACCTCTTATAACATTTTATATTTGACAGAATACATCTTTTAACATTAATCTGATATAATTATACATATATTATATTATATAGAGGATATGGAATGAGTGTTTTTCTCATATAATATTTATGAAACGAGTCTAAGAATTTTCCGTTTTGGCGAGTAGCTGGCGAGCCCAAACGGAAAATTCGGACGAGTTTCATAAATATTATATGAGAAAAACACTCATTTCATATTCTATTTATCATATGACACACACACACACACATACAAATTAGCCACTTAGTATGACTTTTTAACCCATCACCTAACTTGAGTTGCAGACGGCACTTGGAAAAAATATCCTCGTATAACTAAAAATTTTCATTTTTTGCTTCCAAAACATAGGTTATGACCCCTCATTGGAACGAGTTCGTTCCAATGAGGGCTCATAACCTATGTTTTGGAAGAAAAAGTGAAAATATAAAAAAAAAAATGAATGGTGTTTTTCTTGTAGGTAAAAGTTTAATACAATATAACCTACCCTAAATGGGACAGATAACGTAAATTCTCCCTACTGAAATTATGCAAATGTGAACCAGTTGTATTTTGTTTAGCCACTCAAATTGTCCAGTTTTGAAATTGACCAATGAAAGCTCCCAATTCTAATTATGCAAATTATGAAACTGTGGCCCAGTTGCATTTTCTTCAGCCAATCAAATTGTCTAGTTTTGAAACTGACCAATGCAGTTGACGGAAGGCTTTATTTATCAGTGATTAATATGAAAACAAAATATCAAATGTTTTAAAGAAAACAAAACGGACGAATCATATGATAAATGATATTATGATATATCGATCATAAAGGCGTTTCGTTACGTTCTGAATTATTTGAAATAGCAGTGCAATAATAGTCTAAACAACTGTTATTTAGAAGTCTGAGAACTGTAATCAAAACTGTTCCGAACCCAAATCAAAATAGGTCATCTGTCAGAAAACAAAAAAGAGATTGTCCCAAAGAACACTTTCAGGGAGGCGAGAAGGGCGAGAAGGGCGATGGACTATAAGTACTATGATGAGAATACACAGATGCGTCGCGAAGATGGGTGTGGGGTGTGGGGGTGAACCTCAATTGTCTCAACTATGATGGCTCAAGTTCTGACTGACTAATGTTCCAACATCGTCAAGACATGCCTTCGACGAAGATGTGATTTGATGATATAATTGGAATATTGGTCAATCTAGGTTATAGTTTCAAAAAACTTAAGACTTTTTGGAAATTTCTGACTGACAATTATTCCAATAAACTGTTGAGGCACATCTCTGTTGAGGCATGCCTTGATGATGTAGTTGGAATATTGATCAGTGGGAATTATAGTTTATTAATTTATTTATTAGTGAATAAATAAATAATATAGGTGGTAGTCGTGACGCAATTCTCAATTTCGTATTTAATTATCATGTACCATATCGGTACTCCAAATTGGCCATGCGAAGCCTCAACAGTCCGAATCGAGTACCCGAGACCACAATTGTATGAATGCCTGTGTGACACAGGTCAAAGCATCAAGTCAATTCTTTTGAGAAAGTACATGATTTCTGGCAATAAAGAATCGATACCCTAGCCTCAAATCATGACACAAATTATTGGGGGTGTCACACAGCCCCTTTTCACGACGCGATTGAGTCTGAGTACAATGACTCATAGGCTAACACTTCGCTGTCTTGAAATCTGGAAACATTCGCTATAGCACATAGTTGAGTTGACGTCTTCTTGTCACTGCAAAAAAAAATTATCATTTTTTTTTTTGTTTTTCTTTTTCTTTTCTATAGTCGAGCTACTTCGGTGATTTGACTTGGCAGATGACGATGACATTTATTTATTATCAACAACGGCTCTCGATGGGTAACGATTACGCAACTGTAGTAACACGCGCCTTGCTTTAAAACTCGTTTAACTGCTGCGATATGGAAAACGTTCACACCTGACCTACAAAACTAAATTTGTCACTAACAAGATAATATCCCTTAAGTAAAAGATCGTACACATTTTCACGATGGCATTTGTCTTACGTAAAACACTGATTTTCTGTGACATTTACTACGGTAATGTCCATTGTAGTGGATACTTTTGATGGATGGAGTTCTGATTTTATCCGCTTGGGCGCGCATTCACACACTTTTCCTTAAACTATTTTCAATACGACAAAATATTGCTGTACGATCGTTCTCGCCGGGGTCTCTGGCTTTCTTCCCATGTGAAACTGTCCAGCTGAAATCCTCATATTGCCAGGCTTGACATTCGATTCGTCAGAACCCTTCAGTATCCATGACAACCAGTTGAGGAGCGTAACTAAGAGCGATGCGATAACCAATAAAATTTTTGGGCGGCACACTTCCGTTTGGGATTGGAGTCTAAGATATCTTATTGGTAATCATGTTCTTTTTTAACCCTTTACCTAACATGAAAAGCAGACGACACTTGCAAACAAAATTCTTGAATAACGATTTTTTTCATTTTTTGCCCCCAAAACATAGGTTATGACCCCTCTTTGGAACGAGCTCGACGAGCTCGTTCCGAAGAGGGGTCATAACCTATGTTTTTGAGACAAAAAATGAAAAAATAATGAAAATTAATTGGCGATTTTTGTGAATAGCGCTGGCCGGTTTTGGATGTTACGTTGGGTAAAGGGTTAAACAAATTTATTTTCATACTTGGAGTTGTGTCACACACACCGAGTGTCGATCATACAAACCGAGGTCTATAGTTCTCCATTCAGATTATTGACAGAGTTGTAGGGGGCGCTGTGGCTCAGTGTTTACGGTATTGAATTTTAAACTGAAAGATACACGGTTCGATAAACGGCAGGGTAACAACGTTGTGTCCATGGACAAGGCACTTAATCCCGATTGTCTACATGGCTGGGGTGGGGGTTATGGTGGCGCTGTGTATATAAGTCGTACAGCACGTCGATGGTGCACCTGTCTTCAACCAATACTAACCATGTTTGTGTGGAGTTAGTACGTCGGGGAGTCTGACAGTTGCTCGACTCTGGTCGGTGATTCTCTCCGGGTAATCCAGCTTCCTCCACAAGTTAAATGTCCGACACGAGGTGGCCCTGGCTGTCGAAAGTGTCGTAAAACCCCAATGTATAAATAAATAAATATAACCAATTTGTAGTACCAGCACGATACGTCTTAATGAAATAAGAAGTTCTGTCACAACTGCTACATGTATATTTTATCTATTCACTAATAAATTTACAAACAGTCGTGAGATTTTTTAACATTAATACCGGGAGCGCGGTGGCCCAGTGGTAGACTGTTGGACTTCTATGCTGGAGGTCCCTAGTTCGATCCCCGTCCGGGACGACCCGCGTTCTGTCCTTGTGCAGGGCACTTTATCCCAGTTGCCTACATGGGGGCACGATGGCGCCGTGTCCACGTCGTGTACTAAGGCGTACTGCACGTCAGTGGTACACATGTCTCAAACCGCTGTAACCCTACTTGAGCGGAGCTTGAACAGAATTAGAATGTTGAGGAACTGACAGTTGCTCGTCGATGCTCGGTGGTTCTCTCCGGGTACTCCGGCTTCCTCCACCCGTAAAACTGTCACGGTCACGATTAGCCATCGTGCATAAGTATGTGACCTTAAACACTAATAAATAAATAACTTTAATTCCGACTAATATTTCAACTACATCATCAGGACATGCCTTCGTCGAAAACATGTCTTGATGATGTAGATGAAATATTAGTCAGTCGGGACTAGAGCCATCACATTCGGAACAAATCAGGTTTACGCCTCTTCACACAATCGTTCGTCTTCGCGACGCTTCTGTATGCACTCATTCTCACACAACCGGTCATCTTCGCGACGCACCCGTATGCATTAGTTCCCACACAACCAGTCATCTTCGTGACGATCCTGAATACACTCATTCAAGAGATCATTTTCGCGACTCTCCTGTATGCGCTCATTCTCACACAACTGGTCATCTTCGCGACGCTCCTGTATGCACTCACTCGTAAACTGGAAAGAAACTTAGATAAGGTGCACATAAGGTCAACACCGTCTGAATCCGCTCTTAGAATTATTTGCCAAAATGGTCCTTGTATGTGAACACGTTAGCGATTATTATTTTTAAACAAAAACTTTGATTATACTTGTTTGTATAATCGATGTTTTTGCATACTACAGTCTGTCGACAATTCTCTAGAGTTTGCACACTACAGTCTGTCGACAATTCTCTGAAGTTTGCACACTACAGTCTGTCGACAATTCTATAGAATTTTCACACTACAGTCCGTCGACAATTCTCTAGAGTTTGCACACTACAGTCTGTCTTCAATTCTCTAAAGTTTGCACACTACAGTCTGTCGACAATTCTCTAAAGTTTGCACACTACAGTCTGTCGACAATTCTATAGAATTTGCACACTACAGTCTGTCGACAATTCTCTAGAGTTTGCACACTACAGTCTGTCTTCAATTCTCTAAAGTTTGCACACTACAGTCTGTCGACAATTCTCTAAAGTTTGCACACTACAGTCTGTCGACAATTCTATAGAATTTGCAAACTACAGTCTGTCGACAATTCTCTAAGAGTTTGCACGGGGGCGCTGTGGCGTTGCGGTAACCCAGTTCTCGTCAGATTATCGAAGTTAAGCAACGTCGAGCCCGGTTTGTCCTCGGATGGGTGACCGTCTGAGCGATCGATTCGGACTCCTGCGTTGTGTCCTTGGGCAAGGCACTTAGCCCTGTTTGTCAACATGGGGGTACGATGGCGCCGTTTACTAAGGCGTACTGCACGTCAATGGTGCGCATGTCTTCAACCAATCTAACCCTGCCTGTGCTGCAGAGCGGAGTTACGATGTTGGGGAGCTGGCAGCTGCTCGTTGTTGCTCGGTGGTTCTCTCTAGGTACTCCGGCTTCCTCCACTCGTAAAACTGTCACAGTCATGATTAGCCGTTGTGTATAAGTATGTGACCTTAAACACCAATAAATAGATAATCTAGAGTTTGCACACTACAGTCTGTCGACAATTCTATAGAGTTTGTCATTAACAATAGTAGCGCAAACACCTTTTTTATTTGCATGTTGTCCAACCTGAATTTATAAATTTATTCATTTATTGGGGTTTAACGACACTTTCGACGGCCAGGGTCACCTCGTGTCGGACAGTGTTACGGGTGGAGGAAGCCGAGGAACTCGGAGAGAACCGGGCAGCGGCGAGCAACTGTCAGACTCCCAACGTACTAACCCCACACAAACAGTGTTAGCAGTGCATCATATTACAAAATTATTAGCAAATACAGAATACATGATTCTTTTATGATCCATAAGAGAATTTCCAAGTAGATTATTCCGATGTCGGTGTCGGAATGTTGTATACTTTTCGCTGAGATTCTAAAAGCTGATTACCTGAAACGTATAACACTTCTCAGGACGAATGTTTTTCATGACAATTCGACGAATAACATACTTTCCGTCGAATAACGATTTTTGGTGATTCATTGATGTATTTTTCCAGAGTAATCAACAGGACGATATTACCAGACAACTGTAGAGATGTGGACGTCGAGGCAAAATTTATCAACATCTTCCCCTCAGCTCAATCCATATATTGAATTATAGATGTCAGTTGATCTAAGATTAGGGATGCTAGTAAGCTACTTTTTAACTTTTGATTATTTAACTAGTTGGGTGTTGTATCTCAAGTACTATAATAATGGTTTGTGTAGTTAAAAAATTCAGTTAAATTGGAAGCCTTTATTTGATACATATTCTGACGTACAAGTATTGCAACTTAAGAGCTCAGTCTTCTGTAGATGTATTTCATTTATCTCCCAGCACAACCCAGATGAGGTACGCGTGTTCCGGATGAAATTACTAAGAGAGACAAATCTTTATGCCATGCTCACCTGTGTTACTGCCTGTGAAAAGCACGCATGTTACATTTTAGCTTTTAATCCCACTACCCATGTAAAGCTTCTACAGCGGTAAAATAAATTACACCAATAGCAGGAAGTATATCCAACTTGACCTTCGACATGACCCAACTTGCTGACTTCGATACATTCACAGTTCGCGATGTTTCATTCAAACATACGACCTTTTGCGGTTCTATTTACTGCGTGCAATGACTTATTAAGTTTAAAATACCTACAAGTAAATATTTAAAATAAAATTTAAAAATTGTTAATAATAATTTGACTGAAAGCGCAGGGTAAATGCAATCGACTTTGACGATATATCTAGCTGTCAATCAAACATCACGTAGAGCCGGTAGTACTGCCCACGGGCGCAGATGTAAACAAAACAAACCCAATTGTTTGCGATAGAAAGTGTCGTTTTTTTCTCCATTTTAAGTGACAAAGTCGATTATTTATTAAGAGCACGGCATAAATAAAAACAAATAGGTACTGGGCCGGTAATCAGATTTAAACCAATCTTAGAATAAGGGTTTTAACCACTCGGCAGAGCCTCGTGGATAAAACCCTTATCCCACTCGTGGTTTGAATCTGATTACTGGCCCTAGCACCTATTTATTCTATATATCTTATAGGTGTCATAGTATTGTATATTTTCCCATAGGCGACCCTTATAACGATGAGGTGGAAAAAAATATGATCCCATCACTTTAATTTTGGCAAGTATAGACCTTTAGACAACTTTTTGGACCAGAAAACAGGGGCTCATACAACAAATAAGAGAGAAAAATTGTCAGGAAGGGAAGTACCGGTCACATACACACTTTTTCCAGGGAATTCCTAACAAAAACACACCAATAGTCAATTGCATTTTTCAGGTTCAAAAAGTCATCAAATCACCCTCTTTATTTATCTGGAATATTCAACAATAATTTAAGATGTCAGTAGAATGCTTCAAATGTTTGTTGAAACAATATGTTTTTCTATTCTGCGCAGTTTTGGAGATTGCATCATTTTCGGCAAATTTTCAAGGTGGTAACTCCAATTCAAACATTTAGTTCAGCGATACCTGGAATGTACTGAAGCTCTTAAAACAGAATTATTAAGGTGAAACGTTTTTTTTCTCCTTTTCGATCTTCCATTCAGTGGCATATCTGACAACTCAAAATACACACCTCAATCTCAAAATACCAGATGTCTCTCTTGGTGGACAGGTTTCCAATTGACATTAAAAATTGTACTGTGCAGAGTGATAGCATTAATCGTTAAAAAGTATAATTTCATAACGTTTAAAAAGTGGCAATACTTTGAACACCTGCCTTAGTTTTCATACCACTAAAAACCCCTAACGAGCTTTAAACTGGAGATTGGACACCATTTTTTATCGAGAGGGGAGGTCACTCTAACACTTTAACCAGTTAACCCAACGCAGACGACATCAAAATATATCTTACCTCCTACAAGTATCTGGGAATTTCATTGGTTCAAAGACGTCACGTGCAGACTGCATATAAAATCATATACTGCCTGTCAACATCGATATACGCTGACAGCTATGGGTAATCTCCCCTTTGTTGATTGATTATTCAAGATGGCGGCAGCCGATAAACGCTTCAAGTTGAAAGATTGAGTGCTGGAAGCCCATATTTGGTCTGAAGTGAAGGTTAGGTAACTTAAAAGGCTTCATATTCTATGGATGTGTGTCATGTTACCTTCGCAATGAAACTGTTTGGTATGTATGAATTTGCCTTGTTACAATTTATGGGAGAGTGCCTGTAGGCACTCTCCCATAAATTGTAACAAGGCAAAGACACGTGAACACATTGTGAGAATTCTCTCATTTAATTTTGATCGCTGTTGTTATTAGTTCTGTGCATCGATGCAGCAGTCGGTAAGATATATTCGGTATAAAGTTTGTTGGTTGCCTAATATGGTATATATGGTGTCAGTTAATTCGCTCTCGTCCAATATGAAATTAACTGACACCATATATACCATATTAGGCCACCAACAAACTGTGAAACTCGAGTCCAATATGGAATTAACTGACACCTTATATACCATATTAGGCCACCAACAAACTGTGTAACTAATAGTATTATTTTTAATATTTCGTTTTTCAAAACAGTTCCACAAAACCGGATCATTCACATATTTACAACAGTGATACCTAATCACCACCTGTGAACATCCTCCTTTGAATCTGTAATAATCGCCTGAGTATGTCATTACCGTCTACATTTTACAAACCAACAAGGCGTCTCATTTCCCTTTAACCATGGAACTCATAAGGCTGATTTTCTGCCCAGGGCATAATTTCGTCCCATTTTGTCTTATTATAAGAGGTCTAAACACGGGGCATTGGTGATAAAATAATAACTGTAGTCTGCTATCCTCCCTGTCTATTGATATTGGATTGACCCATCTCACTGTAAGTGTACACAAAATGGATGCCATTCCAGGAAACGAAGATCTGAAGGGTTAATTGAGACAGACACCTGTCCCTACATCAACTTGCGATGATTGTTTTCCTACCACACTCCACTTGACTCACTGAAATCAATAATTTAAACAGTGACGTCACTGGAAGGTAAGCTGCTTCAACTCTTTCCAGTATATTTAATCCAATGCTGCCGTGAACTGAGACTGGTTTTCGTAGTGCATCCCTTTTCGATGTTCTCCAAATTATGCAGTTTATTTTTCTCAACGATCAATCGATTGAACAGTACATTGTCAGCGTAAAGTACGGCCCCCATGGACTGGTCACTTTTCAAAGATGGGCAATATCTGCACGGGTGTAATAATAATAATCGAAACACTAATTATAGGAATAATCATCATAAATTTAATTAACGAAGCACAGGGTAGTACCCGGCGCTTCATTAATTAAACTTTTGCAATTAATATTAATACCTGGTAATCGCAACCGTGGACATCACTGCCCACGCGTGGATCACGACCAGTCCAATGCGGCTGTACTGTACGAGGGGGGAGGTTATTTCCACGAGCTCATGGGGAGGGGGTGATGGTAGAAAAACATCTTCAAGTGTCGTGGAGATGGCAAGGATAAATTTCATCTCCAGGAATGTTATCTGACCTAGACGTTCAAGCCTCGTGATTTGGTTAAATATTTGCCCTATCGGGTGAGATTTCCCCTCCCACCCCCACGTCACAGGATGATAATAATCTTTGACGTGAAATTATCATGTATAAAGTTTGGCGTTGTTACAATTTAAAGTCATCCTCGAGAGTTGCAGTGGGAAGGTTATATCTTACCTTCGTTTTTTGTGTTTTTTTAATCTTATTTGTTTCATAAGGATTGGCGAGCAAGCTATACAACTTATATTAACGCCTCTCCTTAGCACAATGGCGCAAGTGTCTGGGGTGACCTTCGTAGGGGCATCTTGGTGGCCTCGCTCTTATTGAATACTATATTTAGCCTGCACGGAGTGTGTCTCTCTCTCTCCACGGATGACAGCCATTTTACGTCCCCTCCCGATAGGACGGCACTCTGCGACATCACCAACTCCACAATTGATGCTGACAGAGAGTGTTCGGACACCACGAGTGTTTTCCCCGGCCGAGGATCAATCCCGGGCCGTGCAGCATGAGGAACCAGCGCACTTATTCACTCGGCCAACACTCTCTCCTTTCCTTTGGTGAATGATACTTAAATCAGACACTCAAACCTTGAGCATGTCCCACATATCACCCCCTCGGGTGAGATTTTCCATCCCACTCACCACCATTTGACGACAATAATAATCTTAGAAGTGAAAGCATTTAGCATATGGATTTGCCTTGTTACAATTTATGGTGATTGTTGGCACTCTCCCATAATATTGTAACAAGTCAAAAAAATGTGAGCAATTTTTTACGACCAAAAATAACTTGGCACCTTACCAGTTAATTAACCAGTTTTATTACTTTCTAAAGTGTGATTTACTGGGATTTCCGGGTTTGTCTATAAACGATAACTTCACAAGTGAATTATGCCATCAACAATTGTGTCATGTATCCGTGCGCGCAAACGAAGATGCTTTGCCGTAGGTGTAATGGGGACATCATTGTTTTTTTCAACCCTTTTCCTAACATGAAAAGCAGACGACACTTGCAAAAACATTCTTGAATAACTATTATTTTCATTTTTGTCTCAAAAACATAGGTGATGACCCCTCATTGGAACGAGCTCGACGAGCTCGTTCCAATCAGGGGACATAACCTATGTTTTGGAGACAAAAAATTAAAAAATAATGAAAATTAATTGGCGAGTTTTGAGAATAGCGCTGGCCGTTTTTGGCCGTTACGTTAGGTAAAGAGTTAAATAATATAATTATCGTTAATAATGAAAAGTAACAAACAGAGTAATCGCTTGACTGGACTGGTTACGTGAAATAATTCATTCGAGGCGAGGGACTATATTGTAAAACACTCGTGCTCATTCGCGCACTCGTGTTTGTACAACGTCCCTCACTTCTCATGAATCATTTCACGTAACCAGTCCAGTCAAGCGATTACTCTCTATATAAATAATATATGTTTTTGATTTCAACGTGAATTTTTTGTCAGTTCTACCATTGTCAAAGAACGGAACTGAGGTGGATAAGCTTGACTGAAAAAAATGCGCTTATTCCTTCGCGGTAATAAAATGCTTCATGGAAAGATACTTCTCTTTGTTCACCACAGTAAAGAAGAACTGCTGCCCTTTCTGGGGTACCCCACCTTTTCGACAATTTATTTCAAATCAAACTTTTGATACACTGCATATAAACAAATATAACACTTTCCCTAACGAATCGCCCGCATCCGCCCGCATAATTTGTAAATTGAACCGTTGAAAAAAAATTATTTTTCAAAATATTTCGACAAAACCATATCATGTGACCCCCTCATTGGAACAAGCTCATCGAGCTCGTTCCAATGAGGGGTCACATGATATGTTTTTCTTGAAATGTTTTTGAAAAATTTCAAATAATAGTAATTAAAATATTAAATTTTGATATTCTCTGTGTTGGGTAAAGGGTTAAGAAAAGTTATACGTAAAGCGAATTCATTAATTTCGAGTGTTAGTAGCTGTTATAAAGGTGTATCTAATAGTGATAGTAGCTGTTCTAAAGGTGTATCTAATAGTGTTAGTAGCTGTTCTAGAGATGTATCTAATAGTGTTAGTAGCTGTTCTAAAGGTGTATCTAATATTGTTAGTAGCTGTTCTAAAGGTGTATCTAATAGTGTTAGTAGCTGTTCTAAAGGTGAATCTAATAGTGTTAGTAGCTGTTCTAGAGATGTATCTTATAGTGTTAGTAGCTGTTCTAAAGGTGTATCTAATAGTGTTAGTAGCTGTTCTAAAGGTGTATCTAATATTGTTAGTAGCTGTTCTAAAGGTGTATCTAATAGTGTTAGTAGCTGTTCTAAAGGTGTATCTAATAGTGTTAGTAGCTGTTCTAAAGGTGAATCTAATAGTGTTAGTAGCTGTTTTAAAGGTGTATCTAATAGTGTTAGTAGCTGTTCTAAAGGTGAATCTAATAGTGTTAGTAGCTGTTCTAGAGATGTATCTTATAGTGTTAGTAGCTGTTCTAAAGGTGTATCTAATAGTGTTAGTAGCTGTTCTAAAGGTGTATCTAATAGTGTTAGTAGCTGTTCTAAAGGTGTATCTAATAGTGTTAGTAGCTGTTCTAAAGGTGTATCTAATAGTGTTAGTAGCTGTTCTAAAGGTGAATCTAATAGTGTTAGTAGCTGTTCTAGAGATGTATCTTATAGTGTTAGTAGCTGTTCTAAAGGTGTATCTAATAGTGTTAGTAGCTGTTCTAAAGGTGTATCTAATAGTGTTAGTAGCTGTTCTAAAGGTGTATCTAATAGTGTTAGTAGCTGTTCTAGAGATGTATCTAATAGAGTTAGTAGCTGTTCTAAAGGTGTATCTAATAGAGTTAGTAGCTGTTCTAAAGGTGTATCTAATAGTGTTAGTAGATGTTCTAGAGATGTATCTAATAGTGTTAGTAGCTGTTCTAAAGGTGTATCTAATAGTGTTAGTAGCTGTTCTAAAGGTGTATCTAATAGTGTTAGTAGCTGTTCTAAAGGTGAATCTAATAGTGTTAGTAGCTGTTCTAAAGGTGTATCTAATAGTGTTAGTAGCTGTTCTAAAGGTGTATCTAATAGTGTTAGTAGCTGTTCTAAAGGTGTATCTAATAGTGTTAGTAGCTGTTCTAAAGGTGAATCTAATAGTGTTAGTAGCTGTTCTAAAGGTGTATCTAATAGTGTTAGTAGCTGTTCTAAAGGTGTATCTAATAGTGTTAGTAGCTGTTCTAAAGGTGTATCTAATAGTGTTAGTAGCTGTTTTAAAGGTGTATCTAATAGTGTTAGTAGCTGTTCTAAAGGTGAATCTAATAGTGTTAGTAGATGTTCTAAAGGTGTATCTAATAGTGTTAGTAGATGTTCTAAAGGTGTATCTAATAGTGTTAGTAGCTGTTTTAAAGGTGTATCTAATAGTGTTAGTAGCTGTTCTAAAGGTGAATCTAATAGTGTTAGTAGCTGTTCTAAAGGTGAATCTAATAGTGTTAGTAGATGTTCTAAAGGTGTATCTAATAGTGTTAGTAGCTGTTCTAAAGGTGTATCTAATAGTGTTAGTAGCTGTTCTAAAGGTGTATCTAATAGTGTTAGTAGCTGTTCTAAAGGTGTATCTAATAGTGTTAGTAGCTGTTCTAAAGGTGTATCTAATAGTGTTAGTAGATGTTCTAGAGATGTATCTAATAGTGTTAGTAGCTGTTTTAAAGGTGTATCTAATAGTGTTAGTAGCTGTTCTAAAGGTGTATCTAATAGTGTTAGTAGCTGTTCTAAAGGTGAATCTAATAGTGTTAGTAGCTGTTCTAAAGGTGTATCTAATAGTGTTAGTAGCTGTTCTAAAGGTGTATCTAATAGTGTTAGTAGCTGTTCTAAAGGTGTATCTAATAGTGTTAGTAGCTGTTCTAAAGGTGTATCTAATAGTGTTAGTAGCTGTTCTAAAGGTGAATCTAATAGTGTTAGTAGCTGTTCTAAAGGTGAATCTAATAGTGTTAGTAGATGTTCTAGAGATGTATCTAATAGTGTTAGTAGCTGTTCTAAAGGTGTATCTAATAGTGTTAGTAGCTGTTGTAAAGGTGTATCTAATAGTGTTAGTAGCTGTTCTAAAGGTGTATCTAATAGTGTTAGTAGCTGTTCTAGAGATGTATCTAATAGTGTTAGTAGCTGTTCTAAAGGTGTATCTAATAGTGTTAGTAGCTGTTCTAAAGGTGTATCTAATAGTGTTAGTAGCTGTTCTAAAGGTGTATCTAATAGTGTTAGTAGCTGTTCTAAAGGTGTATCTAATAGTGTTAGTAGCTGTTCTAGAGATGTATCTAATAGTGTTAGTAGCTGTTCTAAAGGTGTATCTAATAGTGTTAGTAGCTGTTCTAAAGGTGTATCTAATAGTGTTAGTAGCTGTTCTAAAGGTGTATCTAATAGTGTTAGTAGCTGTTCTAAAGGTGTATCTAATAGTGTTAGTAGCTGTTCTAAAGGTGAATCTAATAGTGTTAGTAGCTGTTCTAAAGGTGAATCTAATAGTGTTAGTAGATGTTCTAGAGATGTATCTAATAGTGTTAGTAGCTGTTCTAAAGGTGTATCTAATAGTGTTAGTAGCTGTTGTAAAGGTGTATCTAATAGTGTTAGTAGCTGTTCTAAAGGTGAATCTAATAGTGTTAGTAGCTGTTGTAAAGGTGTATCTAATAGTGTTAGTAGCTGTTCTAAAGGTGAATCTAATAGTGTTAGTAGCTGTTGTAAAGGTGTATCTAATAGTGTTAGTAGCTGTTCTAAAGGTGAATCTAATAGTGTTAGTAGCTGTTGTAAAGGTGTATCTAATAGTGTTAGTAGCTGTTCTAAAGGTGTATCTAATAGTGTTAGTAGCTGTTCTAAAGGTGAATCTAATAGTGTTAGTAGCTGTTCTAAAGGTGTATCTAATAGTGTTAGTAGCTGTTCTAAAGGTGAATCTAATAGTGTTAGTAGCTGTTGTAAAGGTGTATCTAATAGTGTTAGCAGCTGTTCTAAAGGTGAATCTAATAGTGTTATTAGCTGTTCTAGAGATGTATCTAATAGTGTTAGTAGCTGTTCTAAAGGTGTATCTAATAGTGTTAGTAGCTGTTCTAAAGGTGTATCTAATAGTGTTAGTAGCTGTTCTAAAGGTGAATCTAATAGTGTTAGTAGCTGTTCTAGAGGTGTATCTAATAGTGTTAGTAGCTGTTCTAAAGGTGTATCTAATAGTGTTAGTAGCTGTTCTAAAGGTGTATCTAATAGTGTTAGTAGATGTTCTAGAGATGTATCTAATAGTGTTAGTAGCTGTTCTAAAGGTGTATCTAATAGTGTTAGTAGCTGTTCTAGAGGTGTATCTAATAGTGTTAGTAGCTGTTCTAAAGTTGTATCTAATAGTGTTAGCAGCTGTTCTAAAGGTGTATCTAATAGTGTAAGTAGCTGTTGTAAAGGTGTATCTAATAGTGTTAGTAGCTGTTCTAAAGGTGAATCTAATAGTGTTATTAGCTGTTCTAGAGATGTATCTAATAGTGTTAGTAGCTGTTCTAAAGGTGTATCTAATAGTGTTAGTAGATGTTCTAGAGATGTATCTAATAGTGTTAGTAGCTGTTCTAAAGGTGTATCTAATAGTGTTAGTAGCTGTTCTAGAGGTGTATCTAATAGTGTTAGTAGCTGTTCTAAAGGTGTATCTAATAGTGTTAGCAGCTGTTCTAAAGGTGAATCTAATAGTGTTAGTAGCTGTTCTAGAGATGTATCTAATAGTGTTAGTAGCTGTTCTAAAGGTGAATCTAATAGAGTTAGTAGCTGTTCTAAAGGTGTATCTAATAGTGTTAGTAGCTGTTCTAAAGGTGTATCTAATAGTGTTAGTAGATGTTCTAGAGATGTATCTAATAGTGTTAGTAGCTGTTCTAAAGGTGTATCTAATAGTGTTAGTAGCTGTTCTAAAGGTGTATCTAATAGTGTTAGTAGCTGTTCTAAAGGTGAATCTAATAGTGTTAGTAGCTGTTCTAAAGGTGTATCTAATAGTGTTAGTAGCTGTTCTAAAGTTGTATCTAATAGTGTTAGCAGCTGTTCTAAAGGTGTATCTAATAGTGTAAGTAGCTGTTGTAAAGGTGTATCTAATAGTGTTAGTAGCTGTTCTAGAGGTGTATCTAATAGTGTTAGTAGCTGTTCTAAAGGTGTATCTAATAGTGTTAGTAGCTGTTCTAAAGGTGTATCTAATAGTGTTAGTAGATGTTCTAGAGATGTATCTAATAGTGTTAGTAGCTGTTCTAAAGGTGTATCTAATAGTGTTAGTAGCTGTTCTAGAGGTGTATCTAATAGTGTTAGTAGCTGTTCTAAAGGTGTATCTAATAGTGTTAGCAGCTGTTCTAAAGGTGAATCTAATAGTGTTAGTAGCTGTTGTAAAGGTGTATCTAATAGTGTTAGTAGCTGTTCTAAAGGTGAATCTAATAGTGTTATTAGCTGTTCTAGAGATGTATCTAATAGTGTTAGTAGCTGTTCTAAAGGTGTATCTAATAGTGTTAGTAGCTGTTGTAAAGGTGTATCTAATAGTGTTAGTAGCTGTTCTAAAGGTGAATCTAATAGTGTTAGTAGCTGTTCTAAAGGTGTATCTAATAGTGTTAGTAGCTGTTCTAAAGGTGTATCTAATAGTGTTAGTAGCTGTTGTAAAGGTGTATCTAATAGTGTTAGTAGCAGTTCTAAAGGTGAATCTAATAGTGTTATTAGCTGTTCTAGAGATGTATCTAATAGTGTTAGTAGCTGTTCTAAAGGTGTATCTAATAGTGTTAGTAGCTGTTCTAAAGGTGTATCTAATAGTGTTATTAGCTGTTCTAAAGGTGTATCTAATAGTGTTAGTAGCTGTTCTAAAGGTGTATCTAATAGTGTTAGTAGCTGTTCTAAAGGTAAATCTAATAGTGTTAGTAGTTGTTCTAAAGGTGTATCTAATAGTGTTAGTAGCTGTTCTAAAGGTAAATCTAATAGTGTTAGTAGTTGTTCTAAAGGTGTATCTAATAGTGTTAGTAGCTGTTCTAAAGGTAAATCTAATAGTGTTAGTAGTTGTTCTAAAGGTGTATCTAATAGTGTTAGTAGCTGTTCTAAAGGTGTATCTAATAGTGTTAGTAGCTGTTCTAAAGGTGAATCTAATAGAGTTAGTAGCTGTTCTAAAGGTGTATCTAATAGTGTTAGTAGCTGTTCTAAAGGTGTATCTAATAGTGTTAGTAGCTGTTCTAAAGGTGTATCTAATAGTGTTAGTAGCTGTTCTAAAGGTGAATCTAATAGAGTTAGTAGCTGTTCTAAAGGTGAATCTAATAGTGTTAGTAGCTGTTCTAAAGGTGTATCTAATAGTGTTAGTAGCTGTTCTAAAGGTGTATCTAATAGTGTTAGTAGCTGTTCTAAAGGTGTATCTAATAGTGTTAGTAGCTGTTCTAAAGGTGTATCTAATAGTGTAAGTAGCTGTTTTAAAGGTGTATCTAATAGTGTTAGTAGCTGTTTTAAAGGTGTATCTAATAGTGTTAGTAGCTGTTCTAAAGGTGAACCTAATAGTGTTAGCAGCTGTTCTAAAGGTGTATCTAATAGTGTTAGTAGCTGTTCTAAAGGTGTATCTAATAGTGTTAGTAGCTGTTCTAAAGGTGAATCTAATAGTGTTAGTAGCTGTTCTAAAGGTGAATCTAATAGTGTTAGCAGCTGTTCTAAAGGTGTATCTAATAGTGTTAGTAGCTGTTCTAAAGGTGTATCTAATAGTGTTAGTAGCTGTTCTAAAGGTGAATCTAATAGAGTTAGTAGCTGTTCTAGAGGTGAATCTAATAGTGTTAGTAGCTGTTCTAAAGGTGTATCTAATAGTGTTAGCAGCTGTTCTAAAGGTGTATCTAATAGTGTTAGTAGCTGTTCTAAAGGTGTATCTAATAGTGTTAGTAGCTGTTCTAAAGGTGTATCTAATAGTGTTAGTAGATGTTCTAGAGATGTATCTAATAGTGTTAGTAGCTGTTCTAAAGGTGTATCTAATAGTGTTAGTAGCTGTTCTAAAGGTGTATCTAATAGTGTTAGTAGCTGTTCTAAAGGTGTATCTAATAGTGTTAGTAGCTGTTCTAAAGGTGAATCTAATAGAGTTAGTAGCTGTTCTAAAGGTGTATCTAATAGTGTTAGTAGCAGTTCTAAAGGTGAATCTAATAGTGTTAGTAGCTGTTCTAAAGGTGTATCTAATAGTGTTAGTAGCTGTTCTATAGGTGTATCTAATAGTGTTAGCAGCTGTTCTAAAGGTGTATCTAATAGTGTTAGTAGCTGTTCTGAAGGTGAATCTAATAGTGTTAGTAGCTGTTCTAAAGGTGTATCTAATAGTGTTAGTAGCTGTTCTAAAGGTGTATCTAATAGTGTTAGTAGCTGTTCTAAAGGTGAATCTAATAGTGTTAGTAGCTGTTCTAAAGGTGTATCTAATAGTGTTAGTAGCAGTTCTAAAGGTGAATCTAATAGTGTTATTAGCTGTTCTAGAGATGTATCTAATAGTGTTAGTAGCTGTTCTAAAGGTGTATCTAATAGTGTTAGCAGCTGTTCTAAAGGTGTATCTAATAGTGTTAGTAGCTGTTCTAAAGGTGTATCTAATAGTGTTAGTAGCTGTTGTAAAGGTGTATCTAATAGTGTTAGTAGATGTTCTAGAGATGTATCTAATAGTGTTAGTAGCTGTTCTAAAGGTGTATCTAATAGTGTTAGTAGCTGTTCTATAGGTGTATCTAATAGTGTTAGCAGCTGTTCTAAAGGTGTATCTAATAGTGTTAGTAGCTGTTCTGAAGGTGAATCTAATAGTGTTAGTAGCTGTTCTAAAGGTGTATCTAATAGTGTTAGTAGCTGTTCTAAAGGTGTATCTAATAGTGTTAGTAGCTGTTCTAAAGGTGAATCTAATAGTGTTAGTAGCTGTTCTAAAGGTGTATCTAATAGTGTTAGTAGCAGTTCTAAAGGTGAATCTAATAGTGTTATTAGCTGTTCTAGAGATGTATCTAATAGTGTTAGTAGCTGTTCTAAAGGTGTATCTAATAGTGTTAGCAGCTGTTCTAAAGGTGTATCTAATAGTGTTAGTAGCTGTTCTAAAGGTGAATCTAATAGTGTTAGTAGCTGTTCTAAAGGTGTATCTAATAGTGTTAGTAGCAGTTCTAAAGGTGAATCTAATAGTGTTATTAGCTGTTCTAGAGATGTATCTAATAGTGTTAGTAGCTGTTCTAAAGGTGTATCTAATAGTGTTAGCAGCTGTTCTAAAGGTGTATCTAATAGTGTTAGTAGCTGTTCTAAAGGTGTATCTAATAGTGTTAGTAGCTGTTCTAAAGGTGTATCTAATAGTGTTAGTAGCTGTTCTAAAGGTGTATCTAATAGTGTTAGTAGCTGTTCTAAAGGTGAATCTAATAGAGTTAGTAGCTGTTCTAAAGGTGAATCTAATAGTGTTAGTAGCTGTTCTAAAGGTGTATCTAATAGTGTTAGTAGCTGTTCTAAAGGTGTATCTAATAGTGTTAGTAGCTGTTCTAAAGGTGAATCTAATAGTGTTAGTAGCTGTTGTAAAGGTGTATCTAATAGTGTTAGTAGCAGTTCTAAAGGTGAATCTAATAGTGTTATTAGCTGTTCTAGAGATGTATCTAATAGTGTTAGTAGCTGTTCTAAAGGTGAATCTAATAGTGTTAGTAGCTGTTCTAAAGGTGTATCTAATAGTGTTAGTAGCTGTTCTAAAGGTGAATCTAATAGTGTTAGTAGCTGTTCTAAAGGTGTATCTAATAGTGTTAGTAGCTGTTCTAAAGGTGTATCTAATAGTGTTAGTAGCTGTTCTAAAGGTGTATCTAATAGTGTTAGTAGCTGTTCTAAAGGTGAATCTAATAGTGTTAGTAGCTGTTCTAAAGGTGTATCTAATAGTGTTAGTAGCTGTTCTAAAGGTGTATCTAATAGTGTTAGTAGCTGTTCTAAAGGTGTATCTAATAGTGTTAGTAGCTGTTCTAAAGGTGAATCTAATAGAGTTAGTAGCTGTTCTAAAGGTGAATCTAATAGTGTTAGTAGCTGTTCTAAAGGTGTATCTAATAGTGTTAGTAGCTGTTGTAAAGGTGTATCTAATAGTGTTAGTAGCTGTTCTAAAGGTGAATCTAATAGTGTTAGTAGCTGTTGTAAAGGTGTATCTAATAGTGTTAGCAGCTGTTCTAAAGGTGAATCTAATAGTGTTATTAGCTGTTCTAGAGATGTATCTAATAGTGTTAGTAGCTGTTCTAAAGGTGTATCTAATAGTGTTAGTAGCTGTTCTAAAGGTGAATCTAATAGTGTTAGTAGCTGTTCTAAAGGTGTATCTAATAGTGTTAGTAGCTGTTCTAAAGGTGAATCTAATAGTGTTAGTAGCTGTTGTAAAGGTGTATCTAATAGTGTTAGTAGCTGTTCTAAAGGTGAATCTAATAGTGTTATTAGCTGTTCTAGAGATGTATCTAATAGTGTTAGTAGCTGTTCTAAAGGTGTATCTAATAGTGTTAGTAGCTGTTGTAAAGGTGTATCTAATAGTGTTAGTAGCTGTTCTAAAGGTGAATCTAATAGTGTTAGTAGCTGTTCTAAAGGTGTATCTAATAGTGTTAGTAGCTGTTCTAAAGGTGTATCTAATAGTGTTAGTAGCTGTTGTAAAGGTGTATCTAATAGTGTTAGTAGCAGTTCTAAAGGTGAATCTAATAGTGTTATTAGCTGTTCTAGAGATGTATCTAATAGTGTTAGTAGCTGTTCTAAAGGTGTATCTAATAGTGTTAGTAGCTGTTTTAAAGGTGTATCTAATAGTGTTAGTAGCTGTTCTAAAGGTGAATCTAATAGTGTTAGCAGCTGTTCTAAAGGTGTATCTAATAGTGTTAGTAGCTGTTCTAAAGGTGTATCTAATAGTGTTAGTAGCTGTTCTAAAGGTGAATCTAATAGTGTTAGTAGCTGTTCTAAAGGTGAATCTAATAGTGTTAGCAGCTGTTCTAAAGGTGTATCTAATAGTGTTAGTAGCTGTTCTAAAGGTGTATCTAATAGTGTTAGTAGCTGTTCTAAAGGTGAATCTAATAGAGTTAGTAGCTGTTCTAGAGGTGAATCTAATAGTGTTAGTAGCTGTTCTAAAGGTGTATCTAATAGTGTTAGTAGCTGTTCTAAAGGTGTATCTAATAGTGTTAGTAGCTGTTCTAAAGGTTATCTAATAGTGTTAGTAGCTGTTCTAAAGGTGTATCTAATAGTGTTAGTAGCTGTTCTAAAGGTGTATCTAATAGTGTAAGTAGCTGTTTTAAAGGTGTATCTAATAGTGTTAGTAGCTGTTCTAAAGGTGAATCTAATAGTGTTAGCAGCTGTTCTAAAGGTGTATCTAATAGTGTTCTAAAGCTGTTCTAAAGGTGTATCTAATAGTGTTAGTAGCTGTTCTAAAGGTGTATCTAATAGTGTAAGTAGCTGTTTTAAAGGTGTATCTAATAGTGTTAGTAGCTGTTTTAAAGGTGAATCTAATAGTGTTAGCAGCTGTTCTAAAGGTGTATCTAATAGTGTTAGTAGCTGTTCTAAAGGTGTATCTAATAGTGTTAGTAGCTGTTTTAAAGGTGTATCTAATAGTGTTAGTAGCTGTTCTAAAGGTGTATCTAATAGTGTTAGTAGCTGTTCTAAAGGTGTATCTAATAGTGTTAGTAGCTGTTCTAAAGGTGTATCTAATAGTGTAAGTAGCTGTTTTAAAGGTGTATCTAATAGTGTTAGTAGCTGTTCTAAAGGTGTATCTAATAGTGTTAGCAGCTGTTCTAAAGGTGTATCTAATAGTGTTAGTAGCTGTTCTAAAGGTGTATCTAATAGTGTTAGTAGCTGTTCTAAAGGTGTATCTAATAGTGTTAGTAGCTGTTCTAAAGGTGTATCTAATAGTGTAAGTAGCTGTTTTAAAGGTGTATCTAATAGTGTTAGTAGCTGTTCTAAAGGTGAATCTAATAGTGTTAGCAGCTGTTCTAAAGGTGTATCTAATAGTGTTAGTAGCTGTTCTAAAGGTGAATCTAATAGTGTTAGCAGCTGTTCTAAAGGTGTATCTAATAGTGTTAGTAGCTGTTCTAAAGGTGAATCTAATAGTGTTAGCAGCTGTTCTAAAGGTGAATCTAATAGTGTTAGCAGCTGTTCTAAAGGTGTATCTAATAGTGTTAGTAGCTGTTCTAAAGGTGTATCTAATAGTGTTAGTAGCTGTTCTAAAGGTGTATCTAATAGTGTTAGTAGCTGTTCTAAAGGTGTATCTAATAGTGTTAGTAGCTGTTCTAAAGGTGTATCTAATAGTGTTAGTAGCTGTTCTAAAGGTGAATCTAATAGAGTTAGTAGCTGTTCTAAAGGTGAATCTAATAGTGTTAGTAGCTGTTCTAAAGGTGTATCTAATAGTGTTAGTAGCTGTTCTAAAGGTGTATTTAATAGTGTTAGTAGCTGTTCTAAAGGTGTATCTAATAGTGTTAGTAGCTGTTCTAAAGGTGTATCTAATAGTGTAAGTAGCTGTTTTAAAGGTGTATCTAATAGTGTTAGTAGCTGTTTTAAAGGTGTATCTAATAGTGCTAGTAGCTGTTTTAAAGGTGTATCTAATAGTGTTAGTAGCTGTTCTAAAGGTGAATCTAATAGTGTTAGCAGCTGTTCTAAAGGTGTATCTAATAGTGTTAGTAGCTGTTCTAAAGGTGTATCTAATAGTGTTAGTAGCTGTTCTAAAGGTGTATCTAATAGTGTTAGTAGCTGTTCTAAAGGTGTATCTAATAGTGTTAGTAGCTGTTCTAAAGGTGTATCTAATAGTGTAAGTAGCTGTTTTAAAGGTGTATCTAATAGTGTTAGTAGCTGTTTTAAAGGTGTATCTAATAGTGTTAGTAGCTGTTCTAAAGGTGAATCTAATAGTGTTAGCAGCTGTTCTAAAGGTGTATCTAATAGTGTTAGTAGCTGTTCTAAAGGTGTATCTAATAGTGTTAGTAGCTGTTCTAAAGGTGAATCTAATAGAGTTAGTAGCTGTTCTAGAGGTGAATCTAATAGTGTTAGTAGCTGTTCTAAAGGTGTATCTAAGAGTGTTAGTAGCTGTTCTAAAGGTGTATCTAATAGTGTTAGTAGCTGTTCTAAAGGTGTATCTAATAGTGTTAGTAGCTGTTCTAAAGGTGTATCTAATAGTGTTAGTAGCTGTTCTAAAGGTGTATCTAATAGTGTTAGCAGCTGTTCTAAAGGTGTATCTAATAGTGTTAGTAGCTGTTCTAAAGGTTATCTAATAGTGTTAGTAGCTGTTCTAAAGGTGTATCTAATAGTGTTAGTAGCTGTTCTAAAGGTGTATCTAATAGTGTTAGTAGCTGTTCTAAAGGTGTATCTAATAGTGTAAGTAGCTGTTTTAAAATTGTATCTAATAGTGTTAGTAGCTGTTTTAAAGGTGTATCTAATAGTGTTAGTAGCTGTTCTAAAGGTGTATCTAATAGTGTTAGTAGCTGTTCTAAAGGTGTATCTAATAGTGTTAGTAGCTGTTCTAAAGGTGTATCTAATAGTGTTAGTAGCTGTTCTAAAGGTGTATCTAATAGTGTAAGTAGCTGTTTTAAAGGTGTATCTAATAGTGTTAGTAGCTGTTCTAAAGGTGAATCTAATAGTGTTAGCAGCTGTTCTAAAGGTGTATCTAATAGTGTTAGTAGCTGTTCTAAAGGTGTATCTAATAGTGTTAGTAGCTGTTCTAAAGGTGTATCTAATAGTGTTAGTAGCTGTTCTAAAGGTGTATCTAATAGTGTAAGTAGCTGTTTTAAAGGTGTATCTAATAGTGTTAGTAGCTGTTTTAAAGGTGTATCTAATAGTGTTAGTAGCTGTTTTAAAGGTGTATCTAATAGTGTTAGTAGCTGTTCTAAAGGTGAATCTAATAGTGTTAGCAGCTGTTCTAAAGGTGTATCTAATAGTGTTAGTAGCTGTTCTAAAGGTGTATCTAATAGTGTTAGTAGCTGTTCTAAAGGTGTATCTAATAGTGTTAGTAGCTGTTCTAAAGGTGTATCTAATAGTGTTAGTAGCTGTTCTAAAGGTGTATCTAATAGTGTAAGTAGCTGTTTTAAAGGTGTATCTAATAGTGTTAGTAGCTGTTCTAAAGGTGAATCTAATAGTGTTAGCAGCTGTTCTAAAGGTGTATCTAATAGTGTTAGTAGCTGTTCTAAAGGTGTATCTAATAGTGTTAGTAGCTGTTCTAAAGGTGTATCTAATAGTGTTAGTAGCTGTTCTAAAGGTGTATCTAATAGTGTAAGTAGCTGTTTTAAAGGTGTATCTAATAGTGTTAGTAGCTGTTCTAAAGGTGAATCTAATAGTGTTAGCAGCTGTTCTAAAGGTGTATCTAATAGTGTTAGTAGCTGTTCTAAAGGTGTATCTAATAGTGTTAGTAGCTGTTCTAAAGGTGTATCTAATAGTGTTAGTAGCTGTTCTAAAGGTGTATCTAATAGTGTAAGTAGCTGTTTTAAAGGTGTATCTAATAGTGTTAGTAGCTGTTTTAAAGGTGTATCTAATAGTGTTAGTAGCTGTTCTAAAGGTGTATCTAATAGTGTTAGTAGCTGTTCTAAAGGTGTATCTAATAGTGTTAGTAGCTGTTCTAAAGGTGAATCTAATAGTGTTAGTAGCTGTTCTAAAGGTGTATCTAATAGTGTTAGTAGCTGTTCTAAAGGTGAATCTAATAGTGTTAGCAGCTGTTCTAAAGGTGTATCTAATAGTGTTAGTAGCTGTTCTAAAGGTGTATCTAATAGTGTTAGTAGCTGTTCTAAAGGTGTATCTAATAGTGTTAGTAGCTGTTCTAAAGGTGTATCTAATAGTGTTAGTAGCTGTTCTAAAGGTGTATCTAATAGTGTTAGTAGCTGTTCTAAAGGTGAATCTAATAGAGTTAGTAGCTGTTCTAAAGGTGAATCTAATAGTGTTAGTAGCTGTTCTAAAGGTGTATCTAATAGTGTTAGTAGCTGTTCTAAAGGTGTATCTAATAGTGTTAGTAGCTGTTCTAAAGGTGTATCTAATAGTGTTAGTAGCTGTTCTAAAGGTGTATCTAATAGTGTAAGTAGCTGTTTTAAAGGTGTATCTAATAGTGTTAGTAGCTGTTTTAAAGGTGTATCTAATAGTGCTAGTAGCTGTTTTAAAGGTGTATCTAATAGTGTTAGTAGCTGTTCTAAAGGTGAATCTAATAGTGTTAGCAGCTGTTCTAAAGGTGTATCTAATAGTGTTAGTAGCTGTTCTAAAGGTGTATCTAATAGTGTTAGTAGCTGTTCTAAAGGTGAATCTAATAGTGGTAGTAGCTGTTCTAAAGGTGTATCTAATAGTGTTAGTAGCTGTTCTAAAGGTGTATCTAATAGTGTTAGTAGCTGTTCTAAAGGTGTATCTAATAGTGTTAGTAGCTGTTCTAAAGGTGTATCTAATAGTGTTAGTAGCTGTTCTAAAGGTGTATCTAATAGTGTTAGTAGCTGTTCTAAAGGTGAATCTAATAGTGTTAGTAGCTGTTCTAAAGGTGTATCTAATAGTGTTAGTAGCTGTTCTAAAGGTGAATCTAATAGTGTTAGCAGCTGTTCTAAAGGTGTTTCTAATAGTGTTAGTAGCTGTTCTAAAGGTGTATCTAATAGTGTTAGTAGCTGTTCTAAAGGTGTATCTAATAGTGTTAGTAGCTGTTCTAAAGGTGAATCTAATAGTGTTAGCAGCTGTTCTAAAGGTGTATCTAATAGTGTTAGTAGCTGTTCTAAAGGTGTATCTAATAGTGTTAGTAGCTGTTCTAAAGGTGAATCTAATAGAGTTAGTAGCTGTTCTAAAGGTGAATCTAATAGTGTTAGCAGCTGTTCTAAAGGTGAATCTAATAGTGTTAGTAGCTGTTCTAAAGGTGAATCTAATAGTGTTAGTAGCTGTTCTAAAGGTGTATCTAATAGTGTTAGTAGCTGTTCTAAAGGTGTATCTAATAGTGTTAGTAGCTGTTCTAAAGGTGTATCTAATAGTGTTAGTAGCTGTTCTAAAGGTGTATCTAATAGTGTAAGTAGCTGTTTTAAAGGTGTATCTAATAGTGTTAGTAGCTGTTTTAAAGGTGTATCTAATAGTGTTAGTAGCTGTTTTAAAGGTGTATCTAATAGTGTTAGTAGCTGTTCTAAAGGTGAATCTAATAGTGTTAGCAGCTGTTCTAAAGGTGTATCTAATAGTGTTAGTAGCTGTTCTTAAGGTGTATCTAATAGTGTTAGTAGCTGTTCTAAAGGTGTATCTAATAGTGTTAGTAGCTGTTCTAAAGGTGTATCTAATAGTGTTAGTAGCTGTTCTAAAGGTGTATCTAATAGAGTTAGTAGCTGTTCTAAAGGTGTATCTAATAGTGTTAGTAGCTGTTCTAAAGGTGTATCTAATAGTGTTAGTAGCTGTTCTAAAGGTGAATCTAATAGTGTTAGCAGCTGTTCTAAAGGTGTATCTAATAGTGTTAGTAGCTGTTCTAAAGGTGAATCTAATAGTGTTAGTAGCTGTTCTAGAGATGTATCTAATAGTGTTAGTAGCTGTTCTAAAGGTGTATCTAATAGTGTTAGTAGCTGTTCTAAAGGTGTATCTAATAATGTTAGTAGCTGTTCTAAAGGTGTATCTAATAGTGTTAGTAGCTGTTCTAAAGGTGAATCTAATAGAGTTAGTAGCTGTTCTAAAGGTGAATCTAATAGTGTTAGTAGCTGTTCTAAAGGTGTATCTAATAGTGTTAGTAGCTGTTCTAAAGGTGAATCTAATAGTGTTAGTAGCTGTTCTAAAGGTGTATCTAATAGTGTTAGTAGCTGTTCTAAATGTGTATCTGATAGATTACGAGTTTAGTGGCTACGGGTTCATTGGCTACGGAATTGGACTTTAAACCGAGAGGTCCACGGTTCGACCCCAGCCAGGGACAACTGCGTTGCGGCCTTGGGCAAGGCATCTAATCCCCTTTTCCCACATGGAGATACGATGGCGTTGTGTACTAAGGCATACGACACGTCGATGGTGCACTTGTCTTCAACCAATGCTAACCCTGCTTGTGTGGAGTTAGTACGTTCGGGAGACTGACAGTTGCTCGTCGTTGCTCGGTGGTTCTCTCCGGGTACTCCGGCTTCCTCAACCCGTAAAACTGTCCGATACAAGGTGACCTCGTCTGTCGAAAGTGTCATTAAACCCCAAGAAATAAATAATCAAATAAATTACGAACATTACCTTAGAGAAACGCGTACCTTATAAATTAACCATTTTTTTAAAGTTTGCAATTTCTACGCGATTTGTTGCTTCAAATGTGAGTCATGCTGTAAAACAGGCAGAAATTTTAAATACACTGATACCAGAACACAAACAGAAACAAACTTCTCGGATTATAATTTATACGCAATGAATCGCTGCCTCAAAATTATCGTCAGTGAGTAAGGCATTTAGAACAGCTCAATTAGAACCTGCTGATGATTAATGGAAGTACCTGTATTAGTGTGTGTGGGGTCGAGATGGGACGAAACACAATATTAAAGACGCATCCTCCTTTTCTCAGCACTGAATCCTCAAATACATTCTAGCCCCCTTGAATCACAAATAAAAGATCAGACAACCCTGTTTTGAGGAAAGCACTTCGATACGCTAATGCTAAAGAAAACATGATATCTTTCTTTTTTACGGGAATGGCGGGAAGACAGCCTTATAGGCATTACCATTTCCATGCTGTATACTAGCTTATATTCCTGTTTGTTGTAATGTTATTTTGTAATCAATGCAGTATACTGCAAAATAATGATCTATCCAGTCAATCTAGAACCTGCCATGACTCGCGTCTCAAGTCTTCTTGAATGCAATGGACGGTTTTCACTCCTTTGTCACTGAAATAAGTACACTTTTGTCATATTTAATCAACTTTTTCTCAGACAAATGATTTCTTGAGTTACATTTGGAATGAATTTGGATGTATTTTCCATCATATCTAGTCGTGGCTGCTTTACAGCAGCCATGACTAGATATGATGGAAATATATGAAAAATACTTAGTGTGTTTAAAGTTAAAGATGTGTGTCTGTGTAGGTAAGGGGCGAGGAGGAGGGAGGGGGGCACCGACAATTAATACTACACATAAGAAACAGCTGACGACGTTTTTAGTGTCACGTCATGCAATTATGAACACATATATTTCAATTGAGTTCGAAATTGGACGGTAGAAGGAGAACCGACAAATATGTACACGAAACACACAGGGCAGAATACATTTTTTCCTTCATTTTTTTTAATGAGATGATATACTAAGAGGACACATGTCCGTTTTCTCCACAAGAGAGTGATGGGCTGCGGACACAGGAAGATGTTAACACTGTCGCCAATGAAAACCATTCATTATATTGGAATCACTAGTCATTAGACAAGTAGCATAAATGAGTTTGCTCTAATTTGGCTTGATATTAATTTTCAAATTGTTCTAGAACATTGTTCTCCCATGTGGGAACCCCAGGAAGTGAAGCAGTGCTTGTTTATGGAGGAAGCCATTCTTGGGGGGAAATCCTCTAAAATGGGCAATGTGGGTATAAACGATTGGCTGGACTTTACTTTATCTCCAAATTGCGGTCACGACTGGCCATTGTGCAGACATATGTGACAGTAAACACTAAGGATAAATTAATTAATTAATTAATTAATTAATTAATTTTTATAAGAATTAATTAATTAGCATTGTTCTATTTTTATTCAGTAAGTTTCTTTGACGAAGGTTATGAAATTTGTTGAGCTCGAGTTATGATATATTGTGATGTAACGGGTTGGTGAGAAAGGCTCTAAGATACATTTCTAACAATTCCGTGTATCTCAGAATGGCAATGATCTAATTAAATGGAAAGGAAAAATCTTTGGCAGGGACATCGTGAAGATGACCAATGGGGAGAGGTGTAAAGCAGATTTGTTCCGACAGTTTTGGCTTAACCCTCTGAACCCTTTGCGACCGCTTTTCCGGTGATGAGCATGATACGTCATAACGTCATTAAATGGAATGGCTGTTCAGTAAATGCGTGGTGTAGACCAATCACAATTTGCAACGTGAAACCCCGAGGCTGCGTCATAACACGTCATGACGTCGTTAAATAGGATGGCTGTTCAGGAAATGCGTGGTGTAGACCAATCAGAATTTTCAACGTGCATCCCCGAAGCTGTGTCATAACACGTCATAACGTTATTAAATAGGATGGCTGTTCAGTAAATGCGTGGTGTCGACCAATCACAATTTTCAACGTGCAGCCTCGAGGCTGCAGGTTGAAAATATTGATTGGTGTACCCCAAATAATGAAGATGGACTCTTCTAATTGCGGCCATTTAACTGGCATGGAAAATACCACTAGAGTTCAAAGGGTTAAGACCCGACTGATCAAATATTCAAGGTATGCCTTCGTTGAGGGCTATCGGTGAGAGCCTTCTTTGAAGCCTTCTTTGAAGCCTTAGTTGAGTGTCTTCGTTAAAGCCTTCGTTGAGGGCCATCGTTGAGGGCCTTCGTTGGGGGCCTTCGTTGGGAGCCTTCGTTGAAGCCTTCATTGAAACCTTCGTTGGGGGCTTTCGTTGAAGCCTTCGTTTGCGGCTTTCGTTGAAGCCTTCGTTGAGGGCCTTCGTTGATGGCGTTCGCGAAAGCGTTCGTTGAAACCTTCGTTGAAGCATTCGTTTGGGGCCTTCGTTGAAGCCTTCGCTGAGGGCCTTCGTTGAGGGCCTTCGCTGAATCCTTCGTTGAAACATTCATTGAAGCCTTCATTGAAGGCCTTCGTTGATGCCTTCTCGGTGTATAGTTGGAATATTAGTCAGCCAAGATTATAGGTACAAAACCGAAGAATTCATTGAAATGTATTTTTTGGAAATATAAAATATACCTGTTCTTATCATCATGACGTAACGTCTTATTTAATTAACAATTATTTTTTTTAATATATTTGTTTTTCTTTTTTTTCATGAAAAGCTCCATACAATGGAATTCGGACAACAATAATAACTTCCAGTAAACCTTTTTTCTGTGTACTGAATACACCTAGAGTAGAAAAGGTTGTATCTTATATGTCTGTATTGAATATTTATTTATTTATTGCGTTTTAACTAGGACTGTAACGACTAATCGATTAAACGATTGGTGATCGGACACGGCTAAATCGATTAGTATTTTTCATTGTCGAATAATCGGTAAAATGTATCCCGCTTTAGACGTTTAATAATTAAAAGAAAATTTGATGAAAAAACTATTGTTTCTAAAGGTAAAGAGTTAAGAACATCGATGTTAAACCCCAAGAAGCAGTTGGAAGCATTTGTCTTTTAGGTACATTCATCGAAGCTTTGATGTTCTGAACTTTTGAACCGTCAGTGTAATAATCAAGACCGGTCGGCAGTTGCGAAGTTCGCAACTGCCGACCGGTCTTGATTATTACACTGACGGTTCAAAAGTTCAGAACATCAAAGCTTTGAATGTACCTAAAAGAGGATCGTCATCGTTGTGCATCGGAGGTTGGTCAGTTGACTTGAACTTCATTTTTATCGATTTCAGAGAAAGGGAGGGGGGGGGGGGTATCTAGGTACGATTAATCGATTATTATCGATTATTTGCGACGATTAATCGATTCCTAAATTAAAAAATCTTGACAGCCCTAGTTTTAACTTTAACTACACTTTCGACGGCCAAGGTCACCTCGTGTCGGAGTCTGTATAGAATGAAATTTAATGTACGTACACACATATGTTATATTTGTATATGTGTATACCACTTTTATCTGAATAAAAAAATATTTAAAAAAATAAATGAATAGAGGATATCTACGCTGTTTTAGTGAATATCGGGAATTAACTCATGAGTGTGAACCTCAAAGTTTTATTTTGCACGAGCGCTTTTTCTTTTTATTATATGCTACGTGGCATTTTATTGAGCAATAGTCAGCCCACTTCGACTGCAAACTGTTTCAAGACAACAACAGAAATTTGCTGATCGTTCCTTCAAGGCGACGTTCAAGGCGACGTTCAAGGAGGCGTCATGCGTTGAAGCGTAACGTCATTTAGGAAGCTACTGTAAAAATTCACAGTGTGGACCTGAAAATAAGCTCTCGTGAAAAATAAAACTTTCATGTCCACACTCATGAGACAATTCCAGATACTGACTAAAATAGAGTAGATTTTCTTTCTTATTATTTCCTTCGAGACATTTTAGTGCACAATATTCAGTCCAATTCGACCCCAAATGCGTACCTTTCAAAACAATAACAAAGATCAGCTGATCGTTCCTTCAAGGCGACATGAAGCTACTGAAGGACCATTGAGTCTATGGATATCGAGAAATATCTTTTAGATAATTTGCGATAATTCACAGGCTAGCATATAATACAAATATTTAATTAACACGTACCGTAGTGGAAATTGGTCAAACTGTGTTTCTTACTGCCCGAATCGGGTACATCAAACATTTATTTGTATTACCGACTCTGTGTATGATATTTATTTTTTTTAATTTTTTTATTTATTTATTTATTTATTACGAGACTTTCAACAGCAGAGTCACCTCGTGTTGGACAGTTTTATGGATGGAGGAAGCCGTTGTCCCCGGAGAGAACCTCCCTCCAGCAGCTGTCGGCAAATGGGTGGAGACAAGAGCACTATAGACGTGCAGTACGCCTTAGTACACAGCACAACCGTGCTCCTACCGGGGGAACCGGGATTAAGTGCCTTGCCCAAGGACACAACGCAGTTAGCCCCAGTGGGGATCGAGCCGTGGACCTCTGTGTATGACATAAGACCCCAAATATCAAATGTATCTCGTAAGAAAGTGTATTATTACGAATAGATATTTCCGACTCCAATTCGGATGAAAATGTCCCGACCTGGATAAATTATTGTGGAACACTCCCTAAACCTCCCCCACGCCCACCCCACAACCCCCCCCCCCAACCCCTCCATCCCCCTCCTAGCGACACCTCTGATCTTCGGAATTGTATATTTCTCGTCCCAACCTTTACATTAAAATATTTAAACAAATCAGTATTTGTCTGACTTTCTCCATTTCTAAAAATATGAAAAGGGTTTCATGATAAGAGATTACATTAAAAGAAAGCAAAGGTAAAAGTTTTGTTAATGTATTGTGCACTATTTGGAAGTAATAAGCACTGAGTAAGTGCACTTTTGTCCCCGTCAAACTGTACCATTAGCGTAACTCAATTCCTGTAGACAAACTGCGCGCGCAACTCTCTACAATCTCGTACTACTAAATAGAAATCATTAACATCATTCCCATCCTTTAATGGGATACACATACATGTAACAACGTAAATAGATATTAAAATTCCACTGTATATACGTAATGAAGAGAGTGGATTACTGCTTAATCATGGCATCATATACGTAATGAAGAGAGTGGATTACTACTTAATCGTGGCACCATATACGTAATGAAGAGAGTGGATTACTACTTAATCGTGGCATCATATACGTAATGAAGAGAGTGGATTACTACTTAATCATGGCATCATATACGTAATGAAGAGAGTGGATTACTACTTAATCGTGGCATCATATACGTAATGAAGAGAGTGGATTACTACTTAATCGTGGCATCATATACGTAATGAAGAGAGTGGATTACTACTTAATCATGGCATCATATACGTAATGAAGAGAGTGGATTACTACTTAATCATGGCATCATATACGTAATGAAGAGAGTGGGTTACTACTTAATCGTGGCATCATATACGTAATGAAGAGAGTGGATTACTACTTAATCGTGGCATCATATACGTAATGAAGAGAGTGGATTACTACTTAATCGTGGCATCATATACGTAATGAAGAGAGTGGATTACTGCTTAATCATGGCATCATATACGTAATGAAGAGAGTGGATTACTGCTTAATCATGGCATCATATACGTAATGAAGAGAGTGGATTACTGCTTAATCATGGCATCATATACGTAATGAAGAGAGTGGATTACTGCTTAATCATGGCATCATATACGTAATGAAGAGAGTGGATTACTGCTTAATCATGGCATCATATACGTAATGAAGAGAGTGGATTACTGCTTAATCATGGCATCATATACGTAATGAAGAGAGTGGATTACTGCTTAATCATGGCATCATATATGTAATGAAGAGAGTAGATTACTACCTAATCACAGCATCATATGCATAATGAAGAGAGTGGATTACTACTTAATCATGGCATCATATACGTAATGAACAGAGTGGATTACTACCTAATCACAGCATCATATACGTAATGGAGAGAGTGGATTACTACTTAATCATGGCATTAAATATGTAATGAAGAGAGTGGGTTACTACCTAATCACAGCATCATATGCATAATGAAGAGAGTGGATTACTACTTAATCACAGCATCATATACGTAATGAAGAGGGTGGATTACTACCTAATCACAGCATCATATACGTAATGAAGAGAGTGGATTACTACTTAATCATGGCATCATATACGTAATGAAGAGAGTGGATTACTACTTAATCATGGCATCATATACGTAATGAAGAGAGTGGATTACTACTTAATCATGGCATCATATATGTAATGAAGAGAGTGGATTACTGCTTAATCATGGCATCATATACGTAATGAAGAGAGTGGATTACTACTTAATCATGGCATCATATATGTAATGAAGAGAGTGGATTACTACTTAATCATGGCATCATATATGTAATGAAGAGAGTGGATTACTACTTAATCATGGCATCATATATGTAATGAAGAGAGTGGATTACTGCTTAGCCATGGCATCATATATGTAATGAAGAGAGTGGATTACTACTTAATCATGGCATCATATATGTAATGAAGAGAGTGGATTACTGCTTAGCCATGGCATCATATATGTAATGAAGAGAGTGGATTACTACTTAATCATGGCATCATATACGTAATGAATTGAGTGGATTACTGCTTAGCCATGGCATCATATATGTAATGAAGAGAGTGGATTACTACTTAATCATGGCATCATATACGTAATGAAGAGAGTGGATTACTACTTAATCACAGCATCATATATGTAATGAAGAGAGTGGATTACTACCTAATCACAGCATCATATGCATAATGAAAAGAGTGGATTACTACTTAATCATGGCATCATATATGTAATGAAGAGAGTGGATTACTGCTTAATCACGGCATCATATATGTAATGAAGAGAGTGGATTACTACTTAATCATGGCATCATATATGTAATGAAGAGAGTGGATTACTACTTAATCATGGCATCATATACGTAATGAAGAGAGTGGATTACTACTTAATCATGGCATCATATACGTAATGAAGAGAGTGGATTACTACTTAATCATGGCATCATATATGTAATGAAGAGAGTGGATTACTACTTAATCATGGCATCATATACGTAATGAAGAGAGTGGATTACTAATTAATCACAGCATCATATACATAATGAAGAGAGTGGATTACTACTTAATCATGGCATCATATATGTAATGAAGAGAGTGGATTACTGCTTAATCATGGCATCATATACGTAATGAAGAGAGTGGATTACTACTTAATCATGGCATCATATATGTAATGAAGAGAGTGGATTACTACTTAATCATGGTATCATATATGTAATGAAGAGAGTGGATTACTACCTAATCATGGCATCATATATGTAATGAAGAGAGTGGATTACTGCTTAGCCATGGCATCATATATGTAATGAAGAGAGTGGATTACTACCTAATCATGGCATCATATATGTAATGAAGAGAGTGGATTACTGCTTAATCATGGCATCATATACGTAATGAAGAGAGTGGATTACTACTTAATCATGGCATCATATATGTAATGAAGAGAGTGGATTACTGCTTAATCATGGCATCATATACGTAATGAAGAGAGTGGATTACTACTTAATCATGGCATCATATATGTAATGAAGAGAGTGGATTACTACTTAATCATGGTATCATATATGTAATGAAGAGAGTGGATTACTACCTAATCATGGCATCATATATGTAATGAAGAGAGTGGATTACTGCTTAATCATGGCATCATATACGTAATGAAGAGAGTGGATTACTACTTAATCATGGCATCATATATGTAATGAAGAGAGTGGATTACTACTTAATCATGGTATCATATATGTAATGAAGAGAGTGGATTACTACTTAATCATGGCATCATATATGTAATGAAGAGAGTGGATTACTACCTAATCATGGCATCATATATGTAATGAAGAGAGTGGATTACTACTTAATCATGGCATCATATACGTAATGAATTGAGTGGATTACTGCTTAGCCATGGCATCATATATGTAATGAAGAGAGTGGATTACTACTTAATCATGGCATCATATACGTAATGAAGAGAGTGGATTACTACTTAATCACAGCATCATATACGTAATGAAGAGAGTGGATTACTACTTAATCATGGCATCATATATGTAATGAAGAGAGTGGATTACTACTTAATCATGGCATCATATACGTAATGAAGAGAGTGGATTACTAATTAATCACAGCATCATATACATAATGAAGAGAGTGGATTACTATTTAATCATGGCATCATATACGTAATGAAGAGAGTGGATTACTAATTAATCACAGCATCATATACATAATGAAGAGAGTGGATTACTACTTAATCATGGCATCATATACGTAATGAAGAGAGTGGATTACTACTTAATCATGGCATCATATACGTAATGAAGAGAGTGGATTACTACTTAATCATGGCATCATATATGTAATGAAGAGAGTGGATTACTACTTAATCATGGCATCATATACGTAATGAAGAGAGTGGATTACTAATTAATCACAGCATCATATACATAATGAAGAGAGTGGATTACTACTTAATCATGGCATCATATATGTAATGAAGAGAGTGGATTACTGCTTAATCATGGCATCATATACGTAATGAAGAGAGTGGATTACTACTTAATCATGGCATCATATATGTAATGAAGAGAGTGGATTACTACTTAATCATGGCATCATATACGTAATGAAGAGAGTGGATTACTAATTAATCACAGCATCATATACATAATGAAGAGAGTGGATTACTACTTAATCATGGCATCATATATGTAATGAAGAGAGTGGATTACTACTTAATCATGGCATCATATATGTAATGAAGAGAGTGGATTACTACTTAATCATGGCATCATATACGTAATGAATTGAGTGGATTACTGCTTAGCCATGGCATCATATATGTAATGAAGAGAGTGGATTACTACTTAATCATGGCATCATATACGTAATGAAGAGAGTGGATTACTACTTAATCACAGCATCATATATGTAATGAAGAGAGTGGATTACTACCTAATCACAGCATCATATGCATAATGAAAAGAGTGGATTACTACTTAATCATGGCATCATATATGTAATGAAGAGAGTGGATTACTGCTTAATCACGGCATCATATACGTAATGAAGAGAGTGGATTACTACTTAATCATGGCATCATATATGTAATGAAGAGAGTGGATTACTACCTAATCACAGCATCATATGCATAATGAAGAGAGTGGATTACTACTTAATCATGGCATCATATATGTAATGAAGAGAGTGGATTACTACTTAATCATGGCATCATATACGTAATGAAGAGAGTGGATTACTACCTAATCACAGCATCATATGCATAATGAAGAGAGTGGATTACTACTTAATCATGGCATCATATATGTAATGAAGAGAGTGGATTACTACCTAATCATGGCATCATATATGTAATGAAGAGAGTGGATTACTGCTTAATCATGGCATCATATACGTAATGAAGAGAGTGGATTACTACTTAATCATGGCATCATATATGTAATGAAGAGAGTGGATTACTGCTTAATCGTGGCATCATATACGTAATGAAGAGAGTGGATTACTGCTTAATCATGGCATCATATATGTAATGAAGAGAGTGGATTACTGCTTAATCATGGCATCATATACGTAATGAAGAGAGTGGATTACTACTTAATCGTGGCATCATATACGTAATGAAGAGAGTGGATTACTGCTTAATCATGGCATCATATACGTAATAAATAGAGTGGATTACTGCTTAATCATGGCATCATATATGTAATGAAGAGAGTGGATTACTACCTAATCATGGCATCATATACGTAATGAAGAGGGTGGATTACTACTTAATGACAGCATCATATACGTAATGAAGAGAGTGGATTACTACTTAATCATGGCATCATATACGTAATGAAGAGAGTGGATTACTACTTAATCATGGGATCATATACGTAATGAAGAGAGTGGATTACTACTTAATCATGGCATCATATATGTAATGAAGAGAGTGGATTACTACCTAATCACAGCATCATATGCATAATGAAGAGAGTGGATTACTACTTAATCATGGCATCATATACGTAATGAAGAGAGTGGATTACTACTTAATCATGGCATCATATATGTAATGAAGAGAGTGGATTACTACTTAATCATGGCATCATATATGTAATGAAGAGAGTGGATTACTGCTTAATCACGGCATCATATACGTAATGAAGAGAGTGGATTACTAATTAATCATGGCATCATATACGTAATGAAGAGAGTGGATTACTACTTAGTCATGACATCATATATGTAATGAAGAGAGTGGATTACTACTTAATCATGGCATCATATACGTAATAAAGAGAGTGGATTACTGCTCTGCCATGGCATCATATACGTAATGAAGAGAGTGGATTACTACCTAATCACAGCATCATATGCATAATGAAGAGAGTGGATTACTACTTAATCATGGCATCATATACGTAATAAAGAGAGTGGATTACTGCTTAGTCATGACATCATATATGTAATGAAGAGGTTGGATTACTGCTTAATCATGGTATCATATACGTAATGAAGAGAGTGGATTACTGCTTAGTCATGGCATCATATACGTAATAAAGAGAGTGGATTACTGCTTAGTCATGACATCATATACGTAATAAAGAGAGTGGATTACTGCTTAGTCATGACATCATATATGTAATGAAGAGGGTGGATTACTGCTTAATCATGGCATCATATACGTAATGAAGAGAGTGGATTACTGCTTAGTCATGGCGTCATATACGTAATAAAGAGAGTGGATTACTGCTTAGTCATGACATCATATATGTAATGAAGAGAGTGGATTACTACTTAATCATGGCATCATATACGTAATGAAGAGAGTGGATTACTACTTAATCGTGGCATCATATATGTAATGAAGAGAGTGGATTACTACTTAATCATGGCATCATATACGTAATGAAGAGAGTGGATTACTACTTAATCATGGCATCATATATGTAATGAAGAGAGTGGATTATTACTTAATCACGGCATCATATACGTAATGAAGAGAGTGGATTACTACTTAATTATGGCATCATATATTGATGCACATGAAAAGTATTTATAAGTGTTCATAAGAGCACAAACAACACTTGCACGCTTTCAGTACATGGACCACCGGGTGTAATGAAGGTTTGCAAGTGCTTCTTGTGTTTTGTCCTCAGACATTGTAAATAATTACTAAGAGAAAACTCAATCACACAGGGCTGTAGTAGTAATCTATCCTCCACTTACTGTAGTCATAATATTTTTCACTTCGTTTGCTCAGTTCAGTTCCTGATTTCACTATCGATATCATGAATAGCGTATTACATTTTGCATTGCACAGCGCAAACACTCTTGTGTATTTCAGACCATTTCATTCGTCTGCAGTAAGGTGCGCATTAACTAACGAGAATTTTCTTCGTTTCATTTGTATGGATACAGTTAAAACCAGAAGTTCTTTCACGAACGTTGCGCTTATCTAGGCTTAATTGCGCGTAGGAATTGCGCGCAATTACCATATCGAATGGCATCCAAAGCATGGCGGGTTCTCCTGGTTACTTATAGCAAACACAGGCAATGTTTCTGCCAATGGACCTCCGGGTTACCCGGAGGTCCATTGGCTGAAACATTGCTTGTGCACAGGCCATATGTACAGAATTTGATAGCCTTACTATGGTCATAACACGTAGATTAACGCGCAGATCGACATTTATAAATACTTTTTGAGTGGAGAAGAAATGGTGTTGCGTTTCAGTAGTAATCCACCCTCTTCATTCTATATATGCAGTCAAATTTTAATATCTATTTATGTCATTACATGTACATGTATTCCAGTAGAGGTTAGGTATGATGTAAATGTTCTCTATTACTGATAAAAAATTGTATAGAGTTGGGCAGGCTGTTTTCTACAGGAAAGAGTTACGCTGATGGTGCATTTTGACTGGGACAAAAGTGTGTTTACTAGGCATGCTAATACATTTTGCATTGCACAGCACAAACGATCTTGTGTTTTTCAGACTATTTCACTCCACTGCAGTAAGGAGCGCATTAACTAACGAGAATTTTCTGCACCAATTGTGACAGGCCTTCTAGTTTCAGCTGTTACGTGATCTCCGACCGCCTTAATTTCATATTTCTACAGACTTGATATTAGCTGCCCCCCGATGAAGGAACAGTACAATCTAATATCTCCCGATATATATAACAGAATATCAACATTCAGCAAAGACTTAACACAATGTTATTTACGACCGCTGGGTGACACAAGTGGCATAATGTTCAGTGATAGCTGCAAATTGATCGTGATAGTTTCAATACACCAGTGTAAATTATTGAATGTAATTGTGTTCATTGCACGGTCACAAATAAAATAAACTGCCAACATATTTGATGACAATTTATCAATAACGACAAACAATCGCCGGAAGCATTTATCGTTTTAATTTTATTTGATGGTTATTGTTATTTATTCGCCAATAAAAATGTTCTTGTATTATTCTCGCATATGTGAGTTGGACGATTTCGTTTTGTATAAAAGATTGTAAGAAACATTTTGTGAGTGGAAAACAGTCGATATACAGAGGATATGGAATGAGTGTTTTTCTCATATAATATTTATGAAACGAGTCTAAGAATTTTCCATTTTGGCGAGCCTCTGGCGAGCCCAAACGGAAAACTCGGACGCGTTTCAAAATATTATATGAGAAAAACACTTATTTCATATTCTATTTATCATATGACATACACACGCACAAATTAGTATGACTTTTTAACCCATCACCTAACTTGAGTTCCAGACGGTACTTGGATAAAACATCCTCGTATAACTAACATTTTTAATTTTTTGCTTCCAAAACATAGGTTATGACCCCTCATTGGAACGAGCTCGTTGAGCTGGCTCCAATGAGGGGGTCATAACCTATGTTTTGGAAGCAAAAAGTGAAAATATATTAAAAAAAAAATGAATGGCGTTTTTCTTGTAGGTAAAAGATTAATACAATATTACCCACCCTTAATAGGACAGATAACGTAACTTCTTCCTACTGAAATTATGCAAATGTTCACCAGTTGTATTTTGTTTAGCCAATGAAATTGTCCAATTTTGAAATTGACCAATGAAAGCTCCCAACTCTAATTATGCAAATTATGAAAATGTGGCCAAGTTGTATTTTGTTCAGCCAATCAAATTGTCTAGTTTTGAAATTGACCAATGAAATTGACGGAAGGCTTTATTTATCACTGATTAATATGAAAACAAAATATCAAATGTTTTAAAGTGAACAAAACGGGCGAGTCATATGATATGTATACATTTACACAAATCATTTGTCCGGGGCCAATACTATGAAACTTTTCCAATCATATTTTTTGAAATTGTATTTTCTAGTTATGATTTTAAATTAGTTGAAATGAAACATTAGAAATTTTCAAAGATTCAAATTGCCATATCTTTTAAACAGCTAATGATCAATTGTTGGTAGTTATATTAATAGGTTTAAATACAATTCTAGAAAAGACTTTATAAAAGGTTTATAATATTGGACCCAGTTGGTTGCTTATGAATAAGAGACTTGTCTTAGTACAGAATGAAGTACATTCTCGGGTCTTGTCAGGTATTACAATCTAATCTTATACCAGCAAATTTGAGCAAATATACTAATAACCACGTTAGTCTCTCTTATCTTTGGTGTCATATTCTGCTGGTATTCTACTTCTACCATCTTCCAGCTACGGGCTAGCCAACTAAAATCACACAATGAGAAGCAATTTTGAAACGCTCTTCTCATCTAACGAAATATCACATTCTGATTCAGAAAGAGTATATCCAGATTAATTAATTAATTAATTTATTTATTTATTTATTTATTGGTGTTTAAGGTCACATATTTCTGCACAATGGCTAATCATGACCGCGACAGTGTTATGGCTGGAGGAAGCCGGAGTACCCGGAGAGAACCACCGAGCAACGTCAATCAACTGTCAGCTCCCCAACATACTGACTCCACACAAGCAGGGTTAGCGTTGGTTGAAGACAGGTGCACGTACGCCTTAGTACACAACGTTACCGTGCCCCTCGTGAGCAATGGGTGTGAAGTGCCTTACCCAAGGACAACGCGGTTGCCGCAGGTGGGATTCGAACCGAGAACCTCTCGGCTTGCAGTCTGCACCTCTACCAAGTGAGCCACCGCGCACCCATCCAGAGTAATACAACAGTCAAATGGATTGGGTTGTTATACTCCGCCCCATTGATGGGACCAGGAGTCAAGACTATAAAACTTTTACAGTTGTATTTTCTGGAATTGTATTTTCTAGTTGTGACTTTAAATGGGTTGAAATGAATCATTTGCATGTTCAAAGGTGTAGCAATTTGACGTATCTTTTGAAATACTAATGATTTATTTTAGTAATAGGCACTAAATATAATTCTAAAATACAGTTGTAAAAGTTTTATAGTATTGTTCTGGTGTCATGCTTTAACCCTTTACCCAACGTAACGGCCAAAACCGTTCAGCGCTGTTCTAAAAAATCGCCAATTAATTTTCAAAATATTTTTATTTTTTGTCTCAAAAACATAGGTTATGACCCCTCGTTGGAACGAGCTCGCAGAGCTCGTTTCAACGAGGGTGCATAACCTATGTTTTTGAGACAAAAAATGAAAAAAACTTAGTTATTCAAGAATTCTTTTTGGAAGTGTCGTCTGCTTTTCATGTTAGGTAAAGGGATATAGTTCTTATATTGGTGTCATGGGGGGGGGGGGGCGGTGGGGTTGCGGTAACCGGTTCTCGTAAGATCACCGAAGTTAAGCAACGTCGAACCCGATTAATCCTCGGATGACTAAAATGAATCATTAGCATTTTAAAAGATATGGAAATTTGCCAACTGGCAAATTTCCACATCTTGGAAAATGCTGTTGTTCATTTAAAGTCATCGCTAGAAAATACAATTCTAGAAAATGCAACTCTAGAAAATACAAATGTAAAAGCTGTATAGTATTGGCCACATATCAGGGAGATTAAACAAGACACTGCAGGTGTCAAGACGATGCAGGCGTCTTGTTTGATCTGGCTGATTTGATCTCTTCTACGAGACCGAAAAACACAAACCAGATCAACTGATATTTGATGTAATTTATAACATATGAGAATGGATATTTAAAAAATTATTACTACACCTGAAATATAAACAAAAAGAAATGAAATATTTGTCCAAGGTGTCCATCGCACTCGGAAGTTTATTTCGCGTTTGTAAAATTGTCGCCTTGAGAATCAGAGCGCGACAGTGACGTCACATGAGACTCGTTTGAAACAGGTTTGATATTGGTTAAGAAAGGTGGGAACTCTCGTTTTCTGGCCAGCTAGAAATGATACGCTGTTTATGGGGGTTACATAATATATACATATTACCAGTGGATTGATCTATTCGCAGTATCACATCAAGATGACGAGATGAGATAGCTGGATCAAACGAGATGTGACTTGACGACCAGATCAATCCACTGTAGTGATAAAAAGTTTATTATATGACACATAAATAATTAAATTAATTACAAATATCCAATCTCCATGAAAGTCCCACTCGGGCCGATCGAACGCACCGCATAAATGGTCCGTTCTTGAGCCACACGTTCTGAAGCCTCGTTCGCATACATGTACTATATGACATAGGATCACCCAATGTGGGGAATAATATTTATTTATTTATTTATTGATGTTTAAGGTCACATACTTATGCACAATGGCTAATCGTGACCCTGACAGTTTTGCAGGTGGAGGGAGCCGGAGTACGCGGAGAGAACCACCGAGCATCGACGAGCAACTGCCAGCTTCTCAACATTCTAACTCTGTTCAAGCTCCGATCAAGCAGGGTTTCAGCGAGTGAAGACATGTGCACCATCGACGTGCAGTACGCCTTAGTGCACGGCATCATCGTCCCCCCCCCCCCCCCCCATGTAGGGATCAAGTGCCTTGCCCAAGGATACAACGCGGGTCGTACCGGACGGAGGTCGAACTCGGGATCTCTAGTATAGAAGTCCAATAGTCTACCACTGAGCCACCGCGCTCCCACTGTGGGGGGGGGGGGGGGGGGGGGAGTGATCGCGATGCAATTGTGGTATTTGTATGAGAAAACGACAAGCGAGTTGAATTTATCAAGCTGTCCATTGAGCATCGTATACACCGAATACAACTTGCAATCCAAGTCAACCAAGTTAGGCCCAACTCGTGAACAACCAAGTTAGGCCCAACTCGTGAACAACCAAGTTAGGCCCAACTCGTGAACAACCAAGTTGGACCAACCGGTTTGAGATATACCTCACTCACACACTTATCACGGATCATGGTATTCAACTATATATAATTTCTTCTGTTTCATCCCTTTCATCTGTGCACACGCACATGGTTTCGTTCAATTACTGTGCATAATCACACCAACAGACATGTAGATCCAATAGAGATAGGTGTGTCGGTTTATATGTGTCGGTATCATACAACCCAGATAAGTGGAGAAAGAAAGTATAGTAACGCACAATACACATGGAAATCGATGTTATGCCAACGGACAACAAATTTGTCATAGGTAAGAAAATCAAGTATTTAAAAATTTAACCATCTACTTTAGTATTTGTTCCAGTCGATCAGTGACGCAGTCATTAATTCGCTGGGGAAACACGTTTCCAATAATAAATCAACAAAGAAAGCTCAGCATAAAATTATAGCGCCTGGCAATTTTTAAAGTTCGTGTATTATTTATTCCCAATGACACGGCAAAATCGGGCGAGGAGTAATAACATTTCTTTTGTTAAAACCACATAAATGTGGTGCCATTTGAACAAGCTGACCTTGCTTGTTCCAATGACATTCATTTATATTCTTTTAACTCTCAAGTCCTCAGATTAATTTGACGTTAATAACCCAAAGTTTTCAAATTTACATTCTGCAGGTGACTTAACTTTGTTTGTGCATTATTGTTGGCTCCCTGTACAGGTATCTAGCAATGATGTAAAAAACGCTGTCACGATAAATTTTCCTACCTTTAAAAGTTCGTAACCCTTTTAACCCGAACGGCCCCTTTTCCGGTCTCGGATCGCGATACGACATGAATTCATAAAGTTGATAATTGCTCAGTGAATTTGTGTGGTAGACCAATCAAGATTTTCAACGTGCAGCCAAAAGGCTGCACGTTGAAAATATTGATTGGTCTTCCCACAGGTCGAATATACACTGCAAAAAATATAGGTTCTCTTTAGAACCAAAACTGGTTATAATCTTGTCCCTAAGATGGAACCAGTTTTGTTTAAACAACATTTATTTCAAATCAAATAAATTATAAAGATTAACATTAAATACTAAGAGAATTAAACATAAATTGAGGGGGTTTCAGTCGTAAGTTTAGAGCTTATACGAGGTTGTCTCAAATCATTATTAAGCAAAGGAGATATGAACAGTTGGCATATCGAACCAGTTTTGGTTCTGTATAGAACCAATATACCAGGTATTTATATTCGCTTTGTTTCAAAATGTTTGGCGAGTGCGTTGAATAAGCTCCAAGTTTACTGCTGAATCTACTTCAGTTCATGTAATATTCTGTTAAAATTGAATGCTAATCTTGGTCAATTTATTTGATTTGAAATAAATACTGTTTAAACAGAACTGGTTTCATGTCAGGGACAAGATTAGAACCAGTTTTGGTTCTAAAGAGAACCTATATTTTTGCAGTGTAGACTCTTCCAAATGATTACACTGAACTGGAGTGGAAGATAAAGGATAATGAAGAATACAGTTGAAACAACTTGTTCAAAGCCATACAAAATGGCCAGTTGGTGGCTGTACGGTAACTTCGGGGTTAAAGTAATGTTATGAAAATTATTTAAGTAATTTAGTTAACCTTTTACCCAACACACATATTATTTAAATTTATTTTATTTTATTTTTTTATTGATGTTTTAGGGGGGTGGGAGAGGGTGGGTGGGGGAGGTGGTTTCCATCGAAGGATATGGTTTTGTTGAGACTTTTTCCAAAACATTATTTGACAGCTGTAAATTATGTGGGTGGATGGGGCCGATTCATTAGGTAAAGATTTACCATCAATCTGTTATTAAATAAAAAACATTATGTGGCTAACAGTATCCCACATTAGTCAGACATCCCAGTTGAAAGACAGTCTATAATCACAGATTATCTGGTGGAGTGAACAGATTATCCCTTATTTATTACCTTCAGATTAAAGTGGGAACGGCCAATAAGTTAGAAAAGGAACAATTAAACATTCAGTTGTCTGTTTTTTCGCTTGATATTCATTATTTTTACTTTAAAACATTTGATATTTTGTTTTCATATTAATCAGTGATAAATAAAGCCTTCAGTCAATTTCATTGGTCAATTTCAAAACTAGACAATTTGATTGGCTGAACAAAATAAAACTGGGCCACATTTTCATAATTTGCATAATTAGAGTTGGGAGCTTTCATTGGTCAATTTCAAAACTGGAAAATTTGATTGGCTAAACAAAATACAACTGGGTGACATTTTCATAATTTCAGTAGGGAGAATTTACGTTGTCTCTCCTGTTTAGGGTGGGTTATATTGTATTAATCTTTTACCTACAAGAAAAACGCCATTCATTTTTTTATATTTTCACTTTTTGCTCGACGAGCTCGTTCCAATGAGGGGTCATAACTTATGTTTTGGAAGCAAAAAATGAAGAATTTTAGTTAACCGAGGATGTTTTTTCCAAGTGCCGTCTGCAACTCAAGTTAGGTGATGGGTTAAAAGGGTCATACTAAGTGGCTAATTTGTGTGTGTGTGTGTCATATGATAAATAGAATATGAAAAGAGTGTTTTTCTCATATAATATTTATGAAACTCGTCCGAAATTTCCGTTTGCGCTCGCCAGAGGCTCGCCAAAACGGAAAATTCTTAGACTCGTTTCATAAATATTATATGAGAAAAACATTCATTCCATATCCTCTTTTTATCAATACATGAAAATAACGTTGGGTACAAAAAGATTATCTTTTATGATAAATATAAAGATTTAACGCAAAATATACAATAAGACAGTGGAGGTCTTCGTCCTTTTTAACATGGACGTCTCAAACGACGACGAGTATTACGTACTATGATTCTGTGGGATCAAATTTTGTGTGGGCGACAGTTTTTATAGTTTTCAACACACAGTCTCGTGTACGCGAATGAAAACCTGGAGTGAACACTCCACAGGAATAGTAATTTGTAAAATAATTATTACTATTATACTATTCAAAAAAAGTAGGGGATATCCAAACTGATGTAGATATTTTCGGAAAATGGTATTGGATACGCGTGATTGGGCACATCATTATGTTACCAAGTTTAGTGTGGATCATAATGTCACCACCCCACGAAAACTTCTTGCGGGTTTTTCGCACGAGCGCCGCGTTAATATATGTGGGGTACGTTTTGAAATTTTTATTTGCACTGGACGGGCTTTTCCGGAGGTCTTGTTGTTCTTTTCTTGGTGTATATTGCTCATTAATAGTTTCTGGTCGACACGTAACTTTTGAGGTGTGCGAAGACTGACATGTGACGAATTTTTACGTACCGTTGGCATGGTGGAATCTGACAACAGACAGACCGCAGGGATCAAATTCTCAACCTTACTCAATCGGTGATTAGCAGGTTGTGGTCACGCTACCGTCAGGCAGGCAATATTGATGACAGACGTCGTTCAGATCGTCCAAGGGCGACAACTGCTAACCAGGATCGTTTCATCCGAACCACAGCATTACGTAACCGCCATTAAAGTGCTTCAGAATTTGGACAGCAGCTGAACCGAGCGACAGATGTGCGAAACAGTGGTCAGAATATCCGAAATCGCCTACACAGCTGGAATGTGTATGCTCGAATACTTCCACGTTTGACTGAACGTCACAACGCAGCAAGGCGTAATTGGTGTGGAGCACGACAGTGCTGGGACAATCGTCGGCGGAGCAACGTCATGTTTTCCGATGAATCGAGATTCACTCTCGACTTCCACGACAGGCGAAACAGAGTGTGGCGGCGTCGGAACGAACGATACCATGACGTAACTGTTAGGCAGCATGATCGTTCTGGTGGTGGAACGGTTATGGTGTGGGGAGGCATTACCATGACAAGCTGAACAGCATTACATGTCATCCAAGGGCGTGTCACGGGGCAGTACTACCGTGACATCATGTTAGCAGCCCATGTGGTGCCATTTGCGCGACGTCACGGCCGTCGATTCATTTTTCAAGATGACAGTGAAGAGCACACAGCGCCCGTATCACTACAGAGTTCCCCCAGGAGCAGAACATCCCTACACTGCCTTCGCCAGTATTAGGTCCAGACCTTTCACCAATCGAGCACGTCTGGGATATGCTTGACAGGCACCTACGTCAACAAAAGGCCCCCTACCAATGTTCAGGAACTCTACACTGCATTGCTTAGGGTTTGGGGCCATAGGTCAAAAAATAAAGTTTGTCAGAATTTCATGAAATTGTATTATGTTTCAGAGGTAAAACATATTAGGAGATAACCTTTTTCTTCACGTGTTTACGTTACTTCCAAGTTTAGCCTATATTTACGCTCTTCATTGAAACGCTAATATTTTGAAATCATTAAGAAACGTTTTTTAGCCTCAAACCTCGATATACACTTCAGACTTTGCCTCCCAAGAGTAGCGGGTAGCTCTTAGTTGAATAACATGGAAATTTGCAACGCAGTTTCAAAGAAAATCAAGCTCTGTTCAGAACTTGACATGTTTATGGGTTGTTTGCTCATACACTTTTTATGGAAATTTACGCGCAGACGACCTATTGATGAAATGTGATGTGCCTTTATTTACAAGGATATGCAGGTATTCTTTTCCTGCATGGCCGTGTCTAATCAACCAGTTTTTATTTCTCCTTGAAACAATCAAGATATTAACATAACTTGTGGTCCTACCCGGCGTAATCAGAACACTACAGCTGTGGTGAGTCTACATTTCAGGTTGTGATTTACTCAAAATGGCGGTCAAATCAGATCTCGTATGAACAATATTTGTAGATTTGATTCACAAAAAAATGAATCTTTATGAAATTATTCGGATTTTATCATCCGAAATGTATCTGTTGGTCGAAACCATAGGTTCGCTTTTCTAACCAACTGAAATATTCCAGACGAGTGAATCTAAACATATGCGATGATGTATTTGAAGCTAGACTGGTTCCAAGTCATAACAACGTCGAGTTTCGTACAGAATTAGACTGGCGGCTTGACAGTTTGGCGAGAATCACGTAGTCGCCTGAGTGCCAGTATGCCCTATGTCTCATAAGGGACATAGGACATTCTGGCACTCAGGCGACGATGCGTCTTTCAGATCCACGACTGAGAGGGTGACTGAGACATATGCGATGATGTATTTGAAGCTAGACTGGTTCCAAGTCATGACAACGTCGAGTTTCGTACATTATTAGACTGGTGGCTTGTCCTATGAGACATATGCGATGATGTATTTGAAGCTAGACTGGTTCCAAGTCATAACAACGTCGAATTTCGTACATTATGAGACTGGTGGCTTGACAGCTTGGCGGAAACCACGTCGTCGCCTGAGTGCCAGTATGTCCTACATTCTGGCACTCAGGCGACGATGCGTCTTTTAGATCCACGACTGAGAGGGTGACTGAGACTTCTGTATCAATTGTTCATTGCATTTCGCTCAAGAGTTCCTCTTTATTAATTCAGTTATCGATATGATTGATTGTTGTTGCAGTCACGACGTCATGCAACACCGCTTTCTTTGTCCAAAGCACATTAATAACTAAAGAGCAGTTTTATGCACAATCTCACACGTAAAATGGATCATCAATATATCTCTTGTAGCATACTGTGTTCAAATATACTACTAACACTTAACACAGCAGTGTATTTCAATCAATTTTACGTTTTATAAAACGTCAAAGACTGTTATTTATCTTTCACTCAAGTGGATGGTTGAATTGTGTTGGGTAACTCATACGTCAGAGCATGCTGGGATACTATTTTGATTTCCGAGTCGAAAATGTCCTCATAGATATTAACACAACACGGAAACATCAATAGAACCAAAATTATCCCAAATTTACGGATATTAACAAACCATAACTAGAACATATATACACAAAAATCGATGTCCCTGTCGACGAACCGAATAACACGAGAGATGGAAGAGTTGCATATGATTGGTATAATGTTACGAGAAGATGAACATACGTATTTAGCGGTGTTTTTTTTAAGGAATGTGCAATTTGCGTTCCAGTTTGTAATTGTATATTAATGTTCCCCTGCGTTACACATGTGTGTGCCAGTATAATAAATATCGGAATATTCTGCACTGAAAGCTCACATTGGGCTCAGTTAATAACAGTTACCCATTGAGGCCTATTTGAGGTATTGCGACTTTCGACGCCCAACTGGTACATGTGTACACTCTACCTAGAGGCAGTACAAGCCTGTGCCCTGTGACCAATGGGGTTGGTACCGCTCAACACAGACGTCTCCTTCGACTTAATATGTCAGCTAGTCCCCTGCGAATATGAATTTTTCTTCGACTCGTCTTTCGACTCGAACTTGACAAAATATTGTTCGGGTCGGCCGAACGTCGAATTCGAACCAAGCTAGCCGAAACTAGGTGTCCAAGTGCGGTTTCGTACGCGATATTTCCAGTTTTTAATAGCCACATTAGGATTGTTTTGGCATTATACAGATGATTTATCCACAAATTCATGCTAACATTCAACAGTTAGTCCGTTAACAATGCAGCACACGGGAATGCATGGTTGAATAGGAGACAAAGAATCAGTTTGTACCTGTGATTGCTTTGCTACCGTCTCGACTTTAAGCTTGGCATCGTCCGGTTTTTATTATCTTGAAGCGATGGATGCTACTTACTGAAGTGTACCAGAGGTGAGATGTAGTCCTTGCCGCTTGGTTTTTATAAGAAGTCTTACATGTATTACACGTGTGTAGCAACCACTTTTGTTACAACCACTTGCCCATTTTTGTTACAGCTCACCACTTTTGTTGCAAAATCAAACACTTCTGTTACAAAATGAGCTCACCACTTTTGTTACAAAATGAGCTCACCACTTTTGTTACAACAATCGCCCATTTTTGTGACAAAAAAAACTCGCTCACCACTTTTGTTACAACAATCGCCCATTATTGTTACAATTTTTGTAGGCGTGAAAAATGAAGTAGTAATCTGCCAGTAATGCGAGACGTCACGTTCAGTCATGATTATCGGGAGCGCGGTTGCTTAGTGGTTAGAGCGTTGGTCTTGAGATCGGAAGGTTGTGAGTTTGATGCCTGACCGGGGTAACTTGCGTTGTGTTCTTGGGCAAGACAAATTGCCCACTTGGGAGCGCTGTTGCGACATGTGCAAGATAAGTGTCTTGCTTAAGGACACAACGCGCTTGACTCTAGCGAGATTTGAACTCATGACCTATCGACCACAAGGCCAACACGCTATCCAATGGGCCACCGTGCCCTTCTAAAATACTGTGGTGACGGGTTAAAGAGTACTGGCAAAAGGCCCTTCTCAACTAAGTAAATTCTATCGATGAAAAAGAAGAGAAATGGTGAGACGTTCAGGAAATTACTGTTTAAAGTAAAAAGACGCCTCATCCAAGAAAACTGTGTCCAAAAGTTCGAGAAAGAAACAGCAGTTCCATTGCCCTAAAAGTTAGAATTTTCCGAAAATAGTCAACTTTTGAACTCCTAGATTACGCCACTTTTCACGCTGACAAAAATTGTAACAAAAATGGACGATTGTTGTAACAAAAGTGGTGAGCAAGGTTTTTTTTGTTACAAAAATAGGCGATTGTTGTAACAAAAGTGGTGAGCTCATTTTGTAACAAAAGTGGCTGATTTTGTAACAAAAGTGGTGAGCTATAACAAAAGTGGTTGTTGTAACAAAAGTGATTGCCACACACGTGTGTGTAGCCGTGGCTTTATCCACTGTAAAATATGTGTGTTACCGATGTCATTTGGAATCACGCGACACTCGTGATTCCAAATGACATTTGCAATGCACCGTAAGTTCCATGTTGGCGATGTGTGCTTGCGGTTCGCGCTCAATTCCTCGCATTGTTTTGAAAATTTAGCCAGTATTAAATTTACGAATATGCGAATACCGAGACATTTCTTGATAAGTTTTTCTCATATTCGATTTTTATATTCGTGATTTTATTTTCGACTCGAATTCGACTCGAATTTGTTGATCGACTCGACTTCGACCCCAACAAACGAATGTTCGCAGGGGCCTAAATATATTGTCAGCCGCAAGTCGGTTAAGGCCGAAAATTGCGAAGTGACTGTTTCTGCAAAAGAGTCGAATATGTCCGCATGCAGACCTACGATTGATTACGATCGCAATATGCAAGCAGACTGTGTTCACAAGCCGATTATATACACTTAAAGCAAGCTGATTGTGTCCGCCCGTCTGCATGTGGACTCAATTAACTCACGCTTTGTGGACGTAATCGGATTGTGGGCACAATCAGCACTGTGGACAAATTCGAGCGAAACAATTGTGCGTTAAAATAAGTGGCAACAAGCTCTATTTTTAGGCAAAAAGATTTGTTTTCGTTATTCAAGACTTTAAAAGTATCGTCTACTAATCTTGTTGTGTGAAGGGTTATATGTACTCACTGAACCAGTAGAATAGACTTCTACAGTCGAGGATCGATCTCGGGATCTCTAACAATCGATCAGAACGCTATCTAGACGTCACAGTTTACACAAGTAGATCAAGATTTCATAAATAATATATTGTGATATATAGACAATGTCAGAAGTAACAAACAGAATTAACCCTTTACCCAACGTAACGGCCAAAACCGGCCAGCGCTATTCTCAAAAATCGCCAATTAATTTTCACTATTTTTTTCATTTTTTGTCTCAAAAACATAGGTTATGACCCCTCGTTGGAACGAGCTCGTCGAGCTCGTTCCAACGAGGGGTCATAACCTATGTTTTTGAGACAAAAAATGAAAAAAATTAGTTATTTAAGATTTTTTTTTGCAAGTGTCGTCTGCTTTTCACGTTAGGTAAAGGGTTAACACAGTAACAATTCCGCATTTAGTTCCGAGAGTTGAGATACGGTGGGCAGAAGAGTGGACTGAAGATTTCCAATTGATCGAGGTTCAGTTCGAAATCTTGTGTCTGCTCTTTTGTCAGAGTGCTGTTGAGTTCACAGAGATATTTACCGTGACATCATTCGCGATAGTAAACGTAATGAGCGATGCAAATGGTCGAAAATTGGTTTATTGCTACATATTCTCGTTTCACATCATTTCCCAGTGAAATGTGCTCTTTCTTGGCAGGTAGTTCCCCAACATATGCATTTTTTTTCTATTAGCTAGGTATCTTCGTATGGTATAATCGTAAAAATAACAACCTACATGTAACCCTCCTCTCTCAATGGGATTGCAGCAAATAGTACAGCTCGCGCGTTCAGGTCCACTTTTAAATAATCTCACAGATGCCCTCATGTAACGTTATCCGTCACGTCACAATTACTTCCTTTGGGTTGCCAATGTAGCCCGAGTGACTGACCGTGTTGTGATGTCACTACCATGGTGATACGTGGTGTTAATGAACATGCTCAACCATGTTGTTTGGGTGCCACTGTTTCCGTCGTCTTTTTGTTTACTGAGAACGTCATCTTTGTTTCTATAGTGGCAAGTATAATATGTAACTGGTCGACTTACGATAGGACGGTGTTATCTGATAGTGTTTTCAATTGAATGAGCATGCCTCGTCTTACCCGAAAATACCACAGGTTGTGATATTTCGAAACCTGTACCAACGAAATGCCCGATCACTATCGGAACCGATTTCGAAGTCTGTTTCGAGGAATAATTACAGGATAAAAAAGAGACAAGAGTGTCATCACAAAAATGGTATTTTCTCGATCAGATCGAGGTAGGTTCGTGAGAATCTTAACCCTTTACCTAACATGAAAAGCAGACGACACTTGCAAAAATAATTCTTGAATAACTATTTTTTTCATTTTTTCGTCTCAAAAACATAGGTTATGACCCCTCATTGGAACGAGCTCGACGAGCTCGTTCCAATGAGGGGTAATAACCTATGTTTTTGAAACGAAAATGAAAAAATAATGAAAACTAATTTGCGATTTTTGAGAATAGCGCTGGCTGGTTTTGACGGTACGTTGGGTAAAGGGTTAAACCAGTAGTCAAGATTTCATACCGTACAGCCGCCGTGGGTTGATTGTAATCCACGATGTCCACGCCTGCGATTTCCAGGAAATAAAAATAATTATCAACAAAATTTTAATTAATCAAAAGGGGGCGCGGTGGATCAGTTGGTAGAGGTGCAGGCTGCAAGCCGAGAGGTCCTCGGTTCGAATCCCACCTGCGGCAACCACGTTGTGTCCTTAGGCAAGACACTTCATCCCCATTGCCCACGTGGGTGCACGGTGACGTCGTGTGCTAAGGCGTACTACATGTCGATGGCGAACCTATCTTCAACCAATGCTAACCCTGCGTATGTGGAGTTAGTATGTTGGGGAGCTGACAGTTGCGCGCCGTTGCTCGGTGGTTCTCTCCGGATACTCCGGCTTCCTCCACCCGTAAAACTGTCGTGGTTATGATTAGCCATCGTGCAGAAATATGTGACCTTAAACTCCAATAAATAAATATAAATAATTTAATCAAAATTATTAATTAAAGTTTTGATAATTTTTCCTGTAATTAGTGCTTGGATATTATTGCGTCCGTGGAAATATTGCCCTCTCGTGAAAAAATAACAGGTCCGGGGCAGTCGTACTGTAAGTAAAATATTGTGAAATCAGGACTGAACTAAGAAAGCAAATGAAAATGGCGTCTCTTAATAAATTTTCTCACATTTCAATTCCGACGGTTGATACTCTCGATGGCGCTGAGGGGAGAAAATAGAAAAGATGATTTCGAACGGATTGCGACTCGCTTGTCATCTGATCGAAGTTTTCTGTCCACTTGTGACATCACAGAATATATTTCAAAAGGATGTATCGTGCGGGTCGGTTTTCTGGAAAGCTAAGCAACACTGACGCAAAAGTATATCCTAAACTGTGCGTTCTGTGAAACACATTGATGGACATCAGACGAACACAACTATTGTTGATAAAATTCAATGTACTGATAATACTCCTCTAAGTTTTAGTGTATTAATATATATGGACTCTTCTAAAAAAAGGGATTCATACATAATTTGTACCCATTCCCACACGTTCATACTCCAATAAAGATTATAAAAATTGCATTCAATTCTTATAATTACATTCCGTAACTGTTTAAACTACTTCTTTTTTCCCCCACGAATCGTCATTCGCCGTTGTTGAAAATCATACGGCTTTCAGTCGTTGGAATCAGGAACTAGCGCAGGGCTTTGTTCCGTCTAAATGATATCCCATAGGCAAATAAGCTTTAATTTTCACAACTTTAGAAATGGAAACGAGTATTTTAGTAACGGGCTTTATGCCACAGTTGGGAAATGTCACCAAAGAAACAGCAGCGGAGTTGGTCACTGCGAGAGGCGCTAAAAGTTAAAAACCCGCCCAAACACCAGCCAAATTACATTCTGTCAACTGTGCTCTACCGTAAATGCGGGCCAAAGTTCGACCAAATGTATTCATTGGAAAATGAATTACATTTGGTCATGACGTTTTTATCCAGCTGACCAATGGGAATTGAGTATTTGGACCCAAAAAGGATAACTACACTAACAATGTAATTATTACATGTTACTGGACCTACCTCTGCGGTCCATGAAAAGAAAATTGCCTCGATGGGTATATAAGCTGCAGAATATACTGTATGTTTAGAGGTCATTACTTGGTTAGCTTCATATCAGCCGAGGTATAAGCCCAAGGTCACTTCAGTCTGAGACCTCGAAGGTTGATGTGACGTTAACGGGGGCTGATATCTCGGCTGAGGTATCAGTCCGAGGTATGCTCATCAACCTGAGACCGAGGTTATGGAGGAAGTTACCGAGGGCTGATATATCAGCCGAGTTTCCAGTCCGAGGTATGCTTATATCCACCTGAGACCGAGGTTATGGAGGAAGTTACCGAGGACTGATAAATCGGCCGATATGAAAATAACCAAGTAAAACTTTTTTATCCATGAAACGAAAACAAATAAATACAAACATTGTCAGATCTGTCAGAGTTTTCTGACAGTGTTATTGTTTCTCATTCTTTTCATAAAGTTCATAGTTTGCGCATCTCATACTCCTAGTTATCTATTTATTTATTTATTTATTGGGGTTTAACGACACATTAACAGCCACGGTCATATCTTACGGTGGCAGTTTTACGCGTGAAGGAAGGCGGAGTACCCGGAGAGAACCACCAAGCACCAACGAGCAGCTGCCAGCTCCCCAACATCGTAACTCCACACTGCAGCACAGGCAGGGTTAGATTGGTTGAAGTCATGCGCACCATCGAGCCTCTAACCCGCTGTTCAACCTACAGTTTAAGTCAACGCCATGAGTGGTATTTCGTTAACACACTCCATTTTCACCCGAAGTGTAGTCCTCTACATGAGAAGTTGAACACAAATTTACAAATCACAAAAATTCGAATATTGTGGAGTTTGCATTCGGGGTTATTTCGTTAATCCTTTGAACCCCAGTGACCCTTTTTCCGGCCCGGAAAACATGATACGCCATAACGTCATTAAATAGGATGACTGTTCAGTAAATGTGTGAGGTAGACCAATCAATATTTTCAACGTGCAGCCCCGAGGCTGCACGTTGAAAATATTCATTAGTCTACCCCAAATAATGAATATGGACTCTTCTAATTGCTGTCATTCAACTGGCATGGACGATACTACCAGAGTCCAAGTGGTTAAGAGACCCATTGTTCTCGTCTGGGAAACTCACTGGGAGACTATTTTCCATATTGTCTGTCCGTATCGCCAATGCATGACGATATCGCTCACAGAGAAGAGCTTTGTTTTTATTAGAATGAATATCAATAAAATAAAACGTTGCTGTACAGGTTTATGTAACAGGAGAGACATCATTTGAAATTCAAATTATAATATGAAAGCACCGAGTTCCGTTATTCAAAGGTCAAAATACAATGAAGTGTACTTATAATATTTTATGACATTTGTACCATTGCAAGCGTGTAATATCTTACAGTTGTTCTGCTCATGTTTTCGCAGTATAAGCAAATATTCCTAATCTCACCATCACAGTGTGTCAATTGAGTGATACTAACATTATTAAAGTTTTATAATCCTATTTACTTTTACGGAGAGTTCCCCAGTAATGATTGATGTAACATGTCCATATGCTTGTAAAACTGCAATACAATTTTCTATCACTTTTGAGACAGAACGCTAAAAAACCCAAGGCTGAACTGCATTTGAATTGTGCAACAAATTGCATGATTAAAAATTAAAATGCCATTTGCTTGATTACCATATTGGGGTTAGTTGAAAAATCCCCATTCAGTGTTGTAACTGTTTCGATACCAAATTGAAGTTGATAGCTAGGAGTATCGCGGGTATGGCCGATATGGGGGGAGAACCTGTTTCACCCAAGGCTATGATGGATCAGGCTGCGACTTATTGAATAACCCAACTACATCATCAAGGCATGCCTTCTACGAAGGCATGCCTTGATGATGTAGGTGGAACATTTGATGATGTAGTTGGAACATTTTTCCTATGATGATGATTATTAAATTTCGTTACACGATTCTAGAGAGTATTTGTTGATGGATAAATATACGTAGAAGTAGAGACCAGGTTTGGTCCCAAAATTCCGAGTCCGACCCACAAACCTTTATTTGTATGATTGACTGGCAGTAACATAAGGGCAAGCATTAAATCTAGTCAGATAAGGAAGTGCATGATTACCAGAAAGAGATAACTGACATCTAAGGCTTCAAATCAGAAGAGTATGTCACTACTGGAAAAACGTTTGGTGGAATTGTCATTTCTCCCCCCCCCCCCCCCCCCCCCCCACTGCATGTGTAACACACGTCTGTCCAGGGTGAGATAGCAGGGAGAGACAGATGTATCCCACCCCACCCACGTGACGTTAGACATTTATAACGTTATTATGACGTTATGCACATCGTATCAGTTTCTTGCTACCAACTAATTCATATTGACGTCATCAGAATGCCGTGTGATCAAAGTTTGATGCTCTAAAACTCTGTAAACCCCAAGATGCCACCATTCCTAATTGATTTCGTGGTATATACCTTTGGTATATACATAACTTTTGTATGCTCTTTCCGATGGTGTCATTAGTTTCTCAAATCAACGAATACCAAATGAGTTGATTATATCAGCACGAGACCGCCGATTACCTCTGGCTAACGTAACTGCTGCATGGTGGGGGGGGGGGGGGGGGGGAAATAATCCCTGATGGGTACGGGTGTGGGATGGGAAAATCTCACCCTCGGGTCAAGGTATTTGGACCAGACACTCGGCAAGCCTCGTGTCTGGCCCAAATATCTTGCCCTCGGGTGAGATTTTCCCATCCCACACCCGTACCCATCGGGGATTATAATAATCCTCTATACCTCACCCCCCTTAGTTTCGCCTTTGGATGTAGATAAGTCGACCCAGAAACAATACCGAAACTTCTGTCATTATATTTATTTTGTTTTTGTCTCTTTCGATCAAGATGACAGGGAATTTCAATGGAATAGCGATTGGATCACCATCCAATTAAAATTCTCTGTCCGCTTACATTAGCTATAACGATGAGCATATATTCTCTCTCGCATGTCTGTGTCGGAGGCGTTGCGAAGAAGCGAATGGTTGAGAAGATGATTCGACTCTCTAATGATCATATTGTGCGGACAGTTTTACGGGTGGTCAAAGGCGGAGTACCTGAACTGAGAGAACTGCCGAGAAATGGTGAGTAACTGTCTGACTCTCCAACTTCCTACTCCTCCCCCACAAACATGGTTAGCATCGGTCGAAGGTACGTGTATCATGAGTACACATCAGTACGCCTTGGTACACTGTACATCCTAGTACGCCTTGCTACACTGTATATACCGGCACGCCTTGATCAACTACATACGTCAGTACACCTCGCTACTCTGTACACATCAGTATGCCTTGCTGCACTGTACACATCAGTATGCCTTGGTACACTGTACACATCAGTACGCCTTAGTACACTGTACACATCAGTACGTCTTGGTACACTGTACACATTAGTACGCCTTAGTACACTGTACACATCAGTACGCCTTAGTACACTGTACACATCAGTACGCCTTGATATACTGTACACATCAGTACGCATTGATACTCTGTACACACCGGTACGCCTTGGTACATTGTACACATCAATACGCCTTGGTACACTGTACACATCAGTACGCCTTGGTACACTGTACATATCAGTACGCCTTGGTACACTAAAGACATCAGTATGTCTTGTTACACTGTGCACATCTGTGTGCCTTGGTACACTGTACACATCAGTACGCCTTGGTACAATGTACACATCCGTACGCCTTGTTACACTGTACACACCAGTATGCTTTGGTACACTGTACACATCAGTACGCCTTAGTACACTGTACACATCAGTACGTCTTAGTACACTGTACACATTAGTACGCCTTAGTACACTGTACACATCAGTACGCCTTAGTACACTGTACACATCAGTACGCCTTGATATACTGTGCACATCAGTACGCATTGCTAGTCTGCACACACCAGTACGCCTTGGTACAATGTACTCATCAATACCACTTGGTACACTGTACACATCAGTACGCCTTGGTGCACTGTACACATCAGTACGCCTTGGTACACTGTACACATCAGTACGCCTTGGTACACTGTACACATCAGTATGCCTTGTTACACTGTGCACATCAGTATGCCTTGTTACACTGTGCACATCAGTATGCCTTGGTACACTGTACATATCAATACGCTTTGATACACTGTGCCACCGTGATCCCGTCGTGATACCATCGTGATCCCACTTGGGGAATTATGATGAAGTGTCGTGTCCATTAACACAGCGCATGTGACGCCGCTCAACATCCCTGACTTTTATCGTCACGAAAATCGGCTTTCGATAAATACGTATTATCTCTACAGTGAAGTGATGTAGGTCGTAGTATCACGTCGAGTTGAGAAGGTCAGATCAAATGAGCTGCTGCAGATGTGATGCGACTACCCAGATCACTTCACTGTAGCGATAAAATGTTTATTATATGACTTATAGTTCAACATCGCATGCCAACGCTATCATTAACAATTCCCCCAACCGTTTTTTGGTAAATTGGCTTTAAGTTAAAAAAGAACTATTTTTGTTTACAGTTATTTTTGTAACAGGTTCACAGTTCCGGATAATCCCCGGATGCGCGTGAATACGATAAAAACCCGGACCGTCGTTCGAGCCCACCGATTCCAGCTGGGAGTAAAGTACTCTCTGCGACCGGAACAGCTAATTATGTAAATTCGAACTCTCCCGTAAATAGTCTGTCATACTGTAGTGATAGGGAATCGGATTCCACACTGTGGAGTTTCCAGGGACCAGGAAAAGATCGTCAAACCGTAGTGATATTTAGCTGTTAAATTAGACAGTCATATAATAAAGTTATCTCTCTTGAAATTATTACACGGGTAAGGAAGGTCCAATTAAGAAGCAAGTAATTGTTGAGAACAGCATCAGCAGCAAATAAAGCCAACTTTCCTTTTGTTGCTTTTAATAAACGAAAACAGCAGACTACTCTCGGAGCTCTCGGAGCTGTCTGTTGTTTCCGTTTATTAAAACATATAAAAGGAAACTTGACTTTTTTATGGCGAGATAATTAGAAGCAACTATGCCACAGATAATCCGTAATTAAGAATACCTTACCTCCTACAAGTATCTGAGAATTCCATTGGTTCAAAGACGTCACGTGCAGACTGCATATAAAACCATATACTGTCTATGAACACCAACATACCCTGACAGCTATGGGTAATCTCCCCTTTGTTCATTGATTATTCAAAATGGCGGCTGCCGATAAATACTTCAAGTTGAAAGATTGATTTGTTCTGAAGTGCAGGTTAGGCAACTTAAAAGGCTTCATATTCTTCGGATGTGTGTCATGTTACCTTCGAAATAAAACTGTTTGGTATGTATGAATTTTCCTTGTTACAGTTTATGGGAGAGTGTCTGTAGGTACTCTCACGTGAATTGTAACAATGCAAAGACACGTGAACACATTGTGAGAATTCTCTCATTTAATTTTGATCGCTGTTGTTATTAGTTCTGTGCATCGATGCAGCAGTCGGTAAGATATATTCGTTACACAGTTTGTTGATGGCCTAATATGGTATATATGGTGTCAGTTAATTCCATTGGACTCGAGCTTCGCTTTCGCTCGAGCCCAATGAAATTAACTGACACCATATATACCATATTAGGACACCAACAAACTGTGTAACTAATATTATCACACCTACCAATACTACATAAAAAAAATCACCATGACTCCTTGTTTAGAAAAAAATTAGCAAATCTTACCGGACAGACTTTTATATTAATGGAAAGGATAGTGCATGTATTATATGGCAAGATACTGCTGATATAATGAACACACAGAAACACTTACAGAACATCATAATATAGCGAACGTGCCGCTTTCTCATTTTGCGGTTTCAACAGACAATAATACTCAAACGTTGAAACTGATTGGGAAACAAATCGTAAAATGTCAGCTTCTGTATTTTAACCCTTTACCCAACGTAACGGCCAAAACCGGCCAGCGCTATTCTCAAAAATCGCCAATTAATTTTCATGATTTTTTCATTTTTTGTCTCAAACACATAGGTTATGACCCATCATAATATAGCGAACGTGCCGCTTTCTCATTTTGCGGTTTCAACAGACAATAATACTCAAACGTTGAAACTGATTGGGAAACAAATCGTAAAATGTCAGCTTCTGTATTTTAACCCTTTACCCAACGTAACGGCCAAAACCGGCCAGCGCTATTCTCAAAAATCGCCAATTAATTTTCATGATTTTTTCATTTTTTGTCTCAAACACATAGGTTATGACCCCTCGTTGGAACGAGCTCGACGAGCTCGTTCCAACGAGGGGTCATAACCTATGTTTTTGAGACAAAAAATGAAAAAAAAAAGTTATTCAAGAATTTTGTTTGCAAGTGTCGTCTGCTTTTCATGTTGGGTAAAGGGTTAATACATCTCTACAGAAAAATGCCTAAAGTTTGTGAAATGATGTGCTCGTCGGTGCACATCGATGGTACAATTTCTCTAGTATTTCGAAAATTCAATTTTTATTTGAAGTTCTCAAACCCTTAGTGTTAAATTTACTGACAGCTTTAGAAAATTAAGGGGAGCTAACTTTCCTGTAAATCTATTCCAATGACCGAAGGGGTCAGCCCTGAATAGAACCTACGACCATTTGATCTGGAATTTCATAATCTAATCAATGACCCCCCCCCCCCCCCAAAAAAAAAAAAGAATCATTGGTGAAGCAGACATAAAATTGGTGATTATAATTTTGGCCGTTCGAACCTTTCGCTTCGGACAGACGTAAATTAATTATTGTCTCTTTGGACAAAAATACCAAAATTATATCCCGACAATGTGTTAGATTTATCTGCGAGCAACTGACAGACTCCACAACGTACTAACTCCGCACAAGAAGGGTTAGCATTGGTTGAAGACAAGAGCACCATCGATGTGCTGCACACCTTAGCACACAGCGTCACTGTGCCTATCACGTGGGCAGTTGGGATTAAGATCCTTGCCCAAAGACACGACGCGATTATAGATGGTCCGGATCAAACCTTTCATTACACGCCTGTTCTATGAAATTCCCATCTACAGCAACACTAAACCTTGCGGAAAATGCAAATCCGTTTCGCACACGGACGAAAATAGTTGACGGACTATTTTTAAATAGAAGCGAAATTTCACTGGAATTTTCTACAAATCATACACCGTAGTTACAATTTGATTCGCTAGCGATATCTAAAAATAGTATCACGGGTTCATCTCACGATTTGGTTGGCAATAAAACGGGTTCTTTTTGTTGATAGTTCGTCCCCTGAGTTAAAATGGGTTCTATGTGCCTATTGGCACATAGAACACATTGGAACTCAGGGGACGAGTTATCAAATGAATTGCTGAGTGTCCTTCTGATAATTGCTTTTATAGACGTGAAGGAGCGTAATAAACACAGAACGACAAACGCGTGTGAATGGGTTAATCGATATGGCACTTGTGCCATCACGGAAGGACAAAACTCGAGTCCCGCGGCCGCTCGTTTTATCCTTCCGCGCTGACACACGTGCCATATCGATTAAACCATTCATACGCGTGCGTCGTTCTGTGTGTGGATATTTCTGTTTGCAGTTCAATGTTCTGCGAACTGAGCCACGGCGGTCCCAAGCCGTTATCATCAGGTCCATCATTTTGTTCAGGATTCGAATATCTGTTAAACCTGTTTGTTGGAGTGAGCTATATGAACAATGTCAGACAAGATATAATTCGTTAAACTTTTCATGCGAAAGGGGGAATTTTGTTTTTGACGTTGGGCCTAAAGACGCAGTCATCAGGAGTGTTCGAGCACGAGAATATGTTTGTGATTTACAAATGGATTTTGCCGATCGTAACGAAAGTATCTCCTATTTTTGGAATAGCTAATCTGTCTCCTATTGTGTAATAATTTTTTATCCGGACAATTTGTGATTCTCTGCCGAGAAGTGCGATCAATGTGACCAAGTCTTCTAAGCTGTATATACCCGCTGTCAGTTCAAGGGATCAACTAACTCACCCGTGTCGAAAACGAATGAAGATGGATCGAGAGAAGAATCATTAACTGAAATTAAATATTTGTTCAATCTCGCAACAGCGGGTGTTAATTGATATAAATTGTGCCTGACTCTTAAGATTTACTCGCAGCCAGCCAACCACTGCGATGGCGTATCCAAACGTCATCTGGAAACAATTCAGTTTACATTTTGCGTCGGATTCAAGCATATTGAAGGACAACAGAACACAAATGCTCTCATTTGCCACTTACTTTAACATAAACCTCAAACTCCGTGAAGGTCTTGAAAGAAATGTTTGCAGAACGGCCACTTGAATTGTTTAACATGTGCATGGTTCTCAGAATATAACTTTGCCAGGGAAAAAAACAGCGTTTATGCATTACAAAACTTAGCTGTCTAACTCGGAAAAATGAGGAAACGACTCTTGGACTTGCTATTGGTGAAACCAGTGTTTTCTACAGGAGGGGTTATATATAACTGACGCCACAAGCCTCACACATTTTCGAAAGAAAGAATATTTTCGGGAGAGAACACTTTGAGAGCAACATTGTTACATACTGCACAATTCTTCTGAGATAATTTTTACATTAGTTCAGACATAATTTAATCCTACAGCCAATGCAGCTGTGGATTAACCCCTTGAACCCCTAAGGTCGTTTTTAAGGACCAGTGCTTATTTATTTATTTATTTATTTATTTATTTATATATTTATTTATTTATTAATTGGTGTTTAAGGTCATATACTTGTGCACAATGGCTACTCACGACCTTGACAGTTTTATGGGTAGACGAAGCCGGAGTACCCGGAGTGAACCACCGAGCATCGACGAGCAACTTTCAGCTCCTCAACATTCTAACTCTGTTCAAGCTCCGCTCAAACAAGGTTACAGCGGCTGAAGACATGTGCACCATCGACCTGCAGTATGCCTTAGTACACGGCGCCATCGTGCCCCATGTAGGCAGTCGGGATAAAGTGTATTGCCCAAGGACACAACGCGTGTCGTCCCGGGACCTCTAGCATAGAAGTTCAACAGTCTACCACTGAGCCACCGTGCTCCCTTTCAGGCCCAGAAACATGATACTTCATAATTTCGTTACGTAGGTTGACGTTTGAATGAAGGTGTGGCGTAGTCCAATCAATATTTTCAACGTGCAGCCCGAAGGCTGCACGTTGAAAATATTAATTGGGCTATCCCCAAATAAAGGATATGGACTCTTCCGTTGCTGCCACTTAATTGATATGGAAGATACCACTAAGGTTCAAAGGGTTAAATTATTTCTCACCTTTCGTTACTATTTGTAATCAATTTTGCTGTGTGCTAAACAATAATTGATTTTGGTGTACGTGAAAAAATACACCCGAGGTGAAAGTTAAATACAAATGACGGAAGTTTATATTTCAATTAGAATTCTCATCCTCACGGTCCGTTGTGGTAATTTCATGCCCGACATGAACCCATATCCAATAAGTTTAATTCTACTGACAACGGAAACCTTGGTCTTGTTATAAAGCATTTTCTATTTTTCTATTTCTATGGGCAATACGTTTGTGTTAATTCGAGGAATTACTTGAAATTTGATTCCACCACAGACAAAAAAAAATTAAGTAGTGATTTGCTCTGAATGAAGGTAGTGGTAAAACCCGCGGGATTTAAGATCTATCAATGTAGGTTAACCTGGATATCATTGCTCCATGAAGGTCGGAACGAAAGTGGTGGAGGAGTGGATTTAATAGTGGTGAGGTGCCGGTAGCCGGATCTTTGTCTCCTATTTCAAGCACATGAAACTTGCTTAATCAAATGAATGGACTGTTCAACTAGAAATGATTTTAATACAGTTTATCAAACAGCTAATTAGATGGCGCCGCCGATTTTCTCCCGGCAATAATATCCCACGCCTCACAAAGCTGATGCTCCGTGACGTCACTATTATTCAAATCAGGATTTAACATTTTACCCATCACAGACGATATGAAAAATATATTTTAAATATTATATTTTTTCAAATTGTTAAAAAAACATCAAGAAATCCGTATCACATAACCCCTCATTGGAACGAGGGTCACATGATATGCTTTTGTTGAAATGTTTTGAAAAATAATTGATTTCGAACGGGTTATGTTGTAAAGAAACCGAGCGGATGCGGCCGATTCGTTAGGTAAAGGGTTACACTATATAGTATTTCCGAAACCGACAACATACAGTTGAAACTAGAAGTCGTGTCACAGTTAGCGCAGAACATGATCGTTAGTTAGTGCGCTCCTTACTGCAGTAAACGGAAATAATCCACTGAAATACAGAAGGATGGTTTCGAAAAGTAATACAAAATATAAAGCATATGCAAAGTTTCATAACATGGACCACCGGGTTGCACCCGGTGGTCCATGTGATGAAAGTTTGCAAGTATTTCTTGAGGTATTGACAGGGACTGGAGTGCACTTATCCAGCGCGCATTTTTTTCAGAATAGTGCACAATAGTGTGACAGGACTTCTACACTGCAAAACATATAGGTTCTCTTTTGAACCAAAACTGGTTCTAATCTTATCCCTGAGATGGAACCAGTTCTGTTTAAACAATATTTATTTCAAATCAAAGTAACTTCCTTCGTCTCTGTTCATCCTAAAACCAATTCGTGTAGCAGGTGTTATCATTCGTCTGTCAGTAATTTGTGATATTTTTTATTTATTTTTGGCAGCTCCAGATAAGGAGATAACCTCGAGCCGTTGTGTCATCTACAGTACGTTTAGTAAAGTGCATTTCCTGATGTCAGTGACATGTTATTGTTACTAACTGAGCTGGAGGTATTCATGAAGTTGAACAACCTGCCAACGTGCGGTATATGACGTCGAGCCGCGAAGCGGCGATGTGTTACAGAACCTAGGCAGGTTGTTCAAATTCATGAATACCGACAGCGAGGTCAGTAACTTACTTACACGCCAATTCACAGAACGCTCGGGCCCAGGTATGGTAAGTGAGTACAGGTGTTCAAGTGACGTCACACTTGAACACCAAGTCTATTGTTCTATCGAGTATTTCACGTCTCTTACCAACCCGGAGAAGACAAAGGAATTGGTGTGTAAGTACACGAATAGCGACAGCGAAAATAGCTGCTAACGCTAAGCGGTTTTTGTTTCGTTGCGATTTATGCGACGAACCGGAAAACCGAACCCCAAGACCCAGCAAAAACCTGTCAAACGCTATAAATGTGTTTGTGGATAAACTTATCAAACGACCTTAACCCTTTACCCAACGTAACGGCCAAAACCGGCCAGCGCTATTCTCAAAAATCGCCAATTAATTTCAGGATTTTTTTTCATTTTTTGTCTCAAAAACATAGGTTATGACCCCTCGTTGGAATGAGCTCGTAGAGCTCGTTCCAATGAGGGGTCATAACCTATGTTTTTGAGACAAAAAATGAAAAAAAATAGTTATTCCAGAATTTTTTTTGCAAGTGTCGTCTGCTTTTCATGTTAGGTAAAGGGTTAATATGAGGGAACTGGACACGAAAGCCCTTGTCACTTAATCTATGCTGCAAAGGAGCGAACATGTCATGTTCTCATTGTGAAATTTCGGGTTATTCCCATCTACAGTTAAAACCAGAAGTCCTGTCATGAAAGGGACATAAATAGCACGTCGATCTGCGCTTTTATCTACGCGTTATGACTATAGTAAAGCTATCAAATTCTGTACGTATGGCCTGTGCACAAGCAATGTTTCATCCATTGGACCTCCGGGTAACCTAAAGGTCCATTGGCAGAAACATTGCCTGTGTTTGCGATAAGTAACTTGGAGAACCTGCGTGCTTTGGATGCTATTCGATAAGGCAGTTCAGGGACCGATCAGGATTATTTAAAATACGCTCTAGCCTCGGAGCCTATTTTTTCAATTCATGCGCCAAATTTCAATTTACGGAGTCACACTGTTGTTTGTAACACACACAGCAAGTTTGTAATAGTTCTCATCATTTTCATTTAGTACACTATAGCAAACATTAATCTTCACTGTGGTTTCTGATCAAGTCTTGGCTGCCTATTTAGGCAGCCAAGACTTGATCAGAAACCACAGTGAAGATTAATGCTTGGTAATTAAGACTTGAAGTATTAACTTAAGCACTCTACAACAATGATAAAGGATAATCATTAATACATGCAAGAGTGTCTCTCTCGATTATCCATCTAAAGAATATCAAAATATGATCTGAGAAGTTACGCGCCAACTGCGAAGCCTATTTCTGAGATTTAAGAGCCAGGTCCTGATGTTTCAGAACCAAATACGCACTGGCGCATGCCCAGGTCGGTCCCTGGCAGTTGTGCGCAGTTCCCACACACAATTAAGCCTAGATAAGCGCCGCACGGTTCGTGACAGGACTTCTAGTTTTAACTGTACCCGACAGCCGGTAGGTAACTAATTAGCAAATCGTAGATATAGTCTGTATCACAATAAAATTTATTTCATTCCCTCTGATATGTTGTTTTAGGCGTTACCCTTCATTCTCACAAACACCCGCGTTTTCAAAACCCACACCCGATCTGTTATCACTGAGTAGCTGCTCACAAATGAAGTGCGTGATCTGATATCGTGTTCAGCAATGGGTATATTTGCCGACAGTCCACATCACTCCACCACTTTCATTTTCACAATGGCTAACGCACAAGTAAATGTTCACTCTTTTCCAAACAGACGAGGAGGTCAATATTTGATATCTGACAATTATGAATTCAGCATTTAGTCTCGTAGAAATCAACTTATTCATTGGCGTTGTTGCCAGAAAGATTCTGATGTCACCGCCACCACAATGAACAACATGATATCAACATCCTCTGGACAGCACAACCATGATTCCGACATTGTCCAGATTGCCGCCAACGCCTTCCTTGCTGAGCTTAGAAAGACAGTTAGGCATGACTCAAAGCCCATAACGTCGATATTCCAAGAAGAAACATTAAGTAAGTCTGAAAACCATGTTAAGTTCATTGTATAATATAGTGTATAAGTGAAAGAAATTGATAACTGCTCATTGTCGCTAATAGAAGATGCCTGAATTGAAAAACACCCTCTCATCCCCTATATATATATGGGTGTGTGTGTGTGTGTGCTGGGTGTGCTGGGTGTGTCATTTCAAACATTGGTTTGTGTTTTGTCTTCCCGGTTTTGTGGGAACATGTTTGTCATTATTTGTCACCGAGTGTATATGAGTGAGGGTGTATGTGTGTGTGTGACTGTGCCCCTCACTTTCTTTGGGTCACTGTATACTAACTGTAGCTTATTATCATTTTTTCAGTTCTAAGAACCGATGAGACAGACTCAGCAATCCTCGCCAAAATACCAACATTCTACAGCATTAAATCTACATTGTACCACTCCCGTTCCTAGACTAGGCCATCCCTACCACGACGACGACGATCCGACGGCGATCTTCCAGAATCGTACACCAAGACAACCACTGGCGATGATTTCCTTTTGGCCGATCGTCCCGTGAGTTCCAATGTGTTCTATGTGCCTATTGGCACATAGAACACATTGGAACTCAGGGGACGTGATGACGATGACAGTGAAAAGATTCTTATATTTGCAACCGAGGACAATCTCCGACATTTAACGCGGACGTATACTTTTGAGATGGAACATTCGACAAGTATCCTGGAATTTTCCATCAGCTATACACTATTCATTCTTTCGATGCGGACAGGATGTGCCGCCTGATTTATGCATTTCTTCCAATTAAGACCCTAGCACATATTTGAGAACCTTCGGCATTCTGAAACAGCGTGCAGCCGACAAGAACATTCCGCTCCAACCAACAACTGTGTTTACGTATTCAAGACAGCAGCGCAGAACGCACTTAGAAATACATTTGCCAATGTTACATTGAAAGGTTGGGTTTTTTTCACTGCGGTCAGGCTGTCTGGAAGTATGTATAGAAGTGAGGACCGAAAAGTCTGTATCCGGACAACGAGGATGCTAGACTATGTGACAATTTACTGGTTGGAAGGAGATCATGGCCGCTACCTGTGGAATCACCATGATACCGTCGGTCCACGTACAACCAACCACGTAGAGGGGTGGCATCGAAAGTTACAACTGTTAATCTCCGGGTCCCATCCGAACATTTTCAAGATGATTGACTTTATTAAGAAGGAGCAAGCTTACCAGGAAACTGTTACTATTCAACTGAGTTCAGGTGGTCGCCTCATGCCAAGGAAGAAAAAATACAGGAAAGTGCACATTTGAAACGTGTTTTCCGTGAAGGATAAATTAGACTCATGTAATATCTGGACTCCGTCTATCACAGTACTGGCTACTCAATTGACTGCTTAAATGCAAGGGTTAAATTATATTGTTGTTTATGTGGGTGAGCATCTGTGATTTGTGTCGATTATCGTATTATCAGAATTTTACATTTGCAATCATTTGTAATATCTACTATCAACACTAAAAGAACAATTGTTGTTAGTGTTGATAGTAAATCTTTAAAAATGAGTGAAGGGTTAAAATACGACGAACAGGTTATTCCCATCTACCCGGCAGTCGCTAGATAACAGAAGTGCGGACTCAATAACGCCAAAATCTGCTTCAAAATAAGAAACAAACTATAGTCGGCATCTCTATGATATACCTGATTATCACACCTGTAGTCGAAACAATACCTGCCGGACAGATGGGAAGACCCCAAATTTTCTCCCTTGTTGGCTCGTCCACCGAACTGACTCGGTCTCCACCGGACTCCGACTCCACCGGACGAGTCAATAAAGGAGACAATTTGACAATGAGAACACAACACTCATTTATTTGTTACTCTAATTTCTGTGTTTTATCAGTTTCAATAAGCTTAGAAAGTGATCCTCTAGAGCCTCAAAGAATAACCAAAAGGAGGCCAGACTTGAGCCCAATGGCGATATTTACAGACATGGATTTTTTGTGGTGAGTTGTGTCGTAAAAAAACTATTACGGTTTTGGGGGGCTTTTTTCAGGTTAGGAAGCCTGAAGTGTTTCTTGCTATTTGTTCGTGTTCTTACTAGGGCTGTCACGATTTTTTAATTTAGGAATCGATTAACGTCGCAAATAATTGATAATAATCGATTAATCGAACCTAGATGACCCCCCCCCCCCCCCCCTCTCCCTTTCTCTGAAGTCGATAAAAATGAAGTTCAAGTCAACTGACCTACCTCCGGTACACAACCAAGACGATCCTCTTTTAGGTACATTCAAAGCTTTGATGTTCTAAACTTTTGAACCGTCAGTGTAATAATCAAGACCGGTCGGCAGTTGCGAACTTCGCAACTGCCGACCGGTCTTGATTATTACACTGACGGTTCAAAAGTTCAGAACATCAAAGCTTCGATAAATGTACCTAAAAGACAAATGCTTCCAACGGCTTCTTGGGGTTTAACATCGATGTTCTTAACTCTTTACCTTCAGAAACAATAGTTTTTTCATCAAATTTTCTTTTAATTATTAAACGTCTAAAGCGGGATACAATTTACCGATTATTCGACAATGAAAAATACTAATCGATTTCGCCGTAGCCGATCAACAATCCATTAATCGATTAATCGTGACAGTCCTAGTTCTTACCAGGTAGAAACATTGAACTGAAACTGTGGTTTTCTCATGAAACCGAACCGAATCTGAAAAACCAAACGCTCCCAGTTCAATAAGATACTCTTACAGAGAAAAAACAACTGTGAGTTATTTAGAATACGCAAGTGGTGTTCTTCGAATAAAATAGCTCTAAACGCTCCCCAAACAAAGTACTCGCTTTGTTAACCCCCTCCTCTCCCTGCAACACCATATCATAGAATGATAGAAATAGTATATCAACAGGAAATCATCAAGACGAAAACCATTCAAGTTTTTCGGAAATCACATGGATGAAAATCTCAGATTGAAGCAATTTATCTAATCTGCTTTTCAGGTCTTCTATCCTCTAATAGCTATCGACAGGAACGAGCAGAATGTGTTAATTGTCAGGATGGATCGACAGTTGAGCACATTCTTTTTCAATGAACAGATTTTAATCTTCTCAGATGACAGTATTTTAACGTTGTGGTCTCTTCGTGACCTATTTTACAGCATGAATTCTTAACACTACATCGAGTAAATTTATTCATTTGTTACCCCAATTTATGTGGGGGGTTTTCTGTCTCAGGCGGCTTAGAAACTGATCCTCTAGAGCCACAAAAATGACCAAAGGAAGGGTAGGCTGAACCTAGTAGATATGTACATACCCTTCCTCCAGTCACTACCCCTTCGACACCTGGACTCACCCTAAGAAGTCATACAGTTTCTTGTGTCAGACAAAGGGTCAAGTTTAAATAAATAGCCAAGGAGTTTTTGGAGAATCCCAGCAAGGTAAACAGAATCTATAAGGGCCAATGTTATGTAGCTATTGGGTGGTTTCTGGTTATGAGGTATATTTCTATTAAACCGACCACACAATCAGGTGACACGTCTCCTACGTTAGATGCCATTTGATCGCAATAGTATTCCCTTGCCATCGTAGATGGCGGTCTTGTTGGGTCCATTTCGGTAATGTTATTCATGTCGAGTAGTTTTCGGTAATTCCTTGCATTCTTATCTCATCGAATCATATCCTCATAACACCCGACGAGTTCAGTTGACCCTTTTAAAGACGGCTTTGGGTCCCTCAGTGACTAACAGTCACCATAGAAACTAAGATAGCGCCCCCCCCCCCCCCTCCCCGTAAACAAAATGGATGGCGGAAACACATGTCACTCTATCAGCACACGCAGCAAAGGCGTACTAACATCACATATCGCCATTGTACTGAGTTACAGTATGCTCACTCATGTGGTTTTCCACAAACCCCACACTCTGTTATTGGTCACAGAACTTATGGATACGAGACTGTGTTTGAGCTGGCTGGTCTGATTTCTTCAACGAGATGTGATATGACAACACGTATTAACCAACTGTTGTAATATTTTGTTTGTTATATGACAACCCGTTTTAACCGACTGCTGAAAAAAATTAGTTATATGACAACCCGTATTAACCGACTGTTGTAATAATTTGTTTGTTATATGACACCCCGTATTAACTATCTGTTGTAATAATTTTTTTGTTATATGACACCCCGTATTAAGCAACTGTTGTAATAATTTGTTTGTTATATGACAACCCGTATTAACCAACTGCTGTAATAATTTGTTTGTTTTATGACAACCCGTATTCACCAACTGTTGTAATAATTTGTTTGTTATATGACAACACATATTAACCGACAGTACTGTTATGACTTTATGACGTATCATGCATCTGGGCCGGAAAACGGCCGCTCGAATTCAAAGGGTTAAAAATGAATTGATGCATTTGCAGATTTAAAACAAAAAAATCTTGCACAATTGATGCTTTGGTGCCTCAGTGGTTAGAGCGTTGTAGTTTGAGCCGAAAGGTCTACAATTCGATCCTGACCAGCGGTAACTCCGTTATGGTCTTGGAAAAGATACTTAAAGAAGTAGCCAGGAGAGTAATGAGCAGGAAATTTGAAAAAAGAGATTGATTCTCACTGATTTCATCTGCAGTACATGGTATAATTCATTATATAAATATATATAACTTCGTCAATTTGCCGTCATGCTCGGAAGTTTATGTCCTTCTAAGCGGTTTTCATAATAGTAATAACGTGGAATATATCTCCACTTGTTACCACCTAAGAAAGATATGATATGGTATTGTATGTCCATAATTTACAATTAAAAACAGTGAACAACGTGTAATGCGGAAAATATCTTTACTTGTTGCCACCCAAGGAAGATATGCATCTGCGATTTTATAGACTGGTTCGTGATTAGGAGCTAGGCGCAAATAATAAATCGATCTGTAAGACGTACGCGTATCTCGATCAATTTTGTAATTCCCATTCAACAATTAGGATCAGTGTGACGCTAAATTTTACGTTCCCATGACGCGATACACATTGGTACGACACTTAACGTAACGGAATAAGTGTTAGTCAAAAATGAAAGCCGCTTAGAAGGAAGTAAACTTCCGAGCATGACGGCAATTTGACGAAGTTATATAAAATATTTGATGAAGTGTAAATATATATATATATATATAGAATATACTCATAGTAGCTTGGTGTACCAAATTTTCACCACGAGTGGTGAAGTGGTGTTAATTGCGAGTCTTTGGCGCGCGCTTAACACCACTTCACCACGAGTGGCGAAGAGTTGCTACACTTTCCTACTTTGGGTATATTTTATTTATACCATGATCGTCAGATTATTAAGACTCGCTATTATTTTTTCTCGATTTTATTGACCAGCAGTCGAACAAACGTGCGAATTTGTTTTTGTTCACACCAGCATCGGTGGGCGGTACTTCCGCTGTCAATTTTATCACCGAACCTTATAGAAAAAGAACCCGGGCCTTTTTCATTTTAATAATATACTCTTTCAAGTTATGCGTGCTTTATTAACATGAGACCATGCATGTTTGTTAATTTTTGGTGTTTGATGGGGTAAACCCTTTTAAAAACGTAATAAATAATTGTCACCTTCATTTCACTCTTCGCGAGACGACGTGCGATAAATTAAGACAAGTTCGCATTCTGGTCGACATCACCAAATGTCAAGGATGTAGTTCCACTGTAGGTGTAAATTTTAACTATTGAAATCCCATTGCTGGCGTGTTCACCACAGTCGGTGTATAAAGCTAAACTTCATGTCCTAGGTTTTTCATATATAGTAGGATAGGTAACCATGGTATAAATACAGAGCAATTAATACTGTGTAAATCAGCCTATTCACCAAAAAGAAATTCGAAGATCAGCCCGAGTTTAATGAATAAAAAAACAGTTAAAATTTTTTGAAAAGGTTGATTTGCTTGATGAATGAGAGAGTCGGGTGAGCATTTGTTAAAAATAAAGAGTTCGCTCGACGACGACAGAGTATAATATTTAAGGAATAGTGCATGTCTTGTCGTTGACTACGCCCATATATTGCCCAGTGAGGTGGTGTAGTTCCCGCCGCGAAGCGGAGGGAACTACACCACCTCACTGGGCACTATATGGGCGTAGTCAACGACAAGACATGCACTAATCCTTATATTATATCGAACACCCATCAAGAAAAACATCTGTCCGATTTGTTAATTTATTACCAAGGTAGCAGCTCTACCAACCAGCGTTATATAAAACAAATACCATGTAGATTTTAAAAAAACATTTTCTTCTTCCAAAACACGGATAACTTGGTTTACTGATATGAGCAGAAGACAGATTTTGAATCGGTCGGCAAGGGGAAACAAAACATTTCCCCCAAACGGAACTGTGTATTCTAGAATCGCGCAACTCGCGAATGAAAACTAAAATTTTCGAAATTTGACAACGCAGTTTGATAATTTCCACACATTTGTCACACATATACATTACTGAATGGGTCAGCACGGGATACAAACTCCGAAGATTCAACTGAATTCCATTATTTAGTCGTTTACTGCCCAAAACATACAATTAAATAGCGAAATAATATGAGCAGCGAAACAAACGATTTTTCATATCCGGACGCGTTCTCATGAAAGTTGGGCCCAGGTATGGATCATTCTCTTCGAAACGAGATATGGATCATCTTCTCAATGAATAAAATGAACGCCTCGAAAAATGTGACTTCAACAATGGAAAAGCGATACATTTTTCCACAAAGATTTCTTTCCGGGTCGTTTTGTGGATGTTGTGCCTCTGTGAATCGATTTTTAAATTTAGCCTGATCAGTTTTGTTCGCCCAGTATGAAAAGAAAACTGATATAGTAGTGTGCTAAAAATAGAAAACGTGTAGTGCCTGGGTGTAGTGCCTGGTCAGTTCTGTGGATGCAAACTACACGAAATAGGGTATCATCTTTCAGCCAATCAGAATGCAAGGAAGTCACGTGAGATATAATATATATAAAATAACAATTAAAATCTATAATATCATTATCATTAAATATATCATTAAAATCAATACAATCCAAACTATTGCGCTCTATTGTCAACGAGTGTTGACAATAAACATATTGTGGTCACACAGTACACTCTAGCAAAACGAAATATGTAACACGTGTATGGTCAATGTGGTATCGTGTCAGAATTACACAATCTTTTCTATAAAGGTTACTAGAAGGATATTTAACTTACAGTAAATCAATTTTTCCCCGATAGAAGGTAAAACATCTCGACCGCTATAAATTTGTATCAAACACAGTAACTTCTGTGAGCCAACCTGCGATCATTCGATTCACGAAGAGAACGTTTTACCTGCATTCATCGAAAGCTGATTACATAATTATTATTATGTCGGGGTCACCATTTTGATAATAGTAATTACATGATAAATAAATCACCAACTCAGCGAACAAAAAGTACACTCGATCATTTTTTCCATAATATTTTTGTATATAGACCTACCGCGCGTTAAAGCTGAAAATTAAACAAAGAAACACACTACTATAAATTTCCGCAATTATAGTACAAGTGGAACAATGATTAGGGATTATGTCGTGACAGCTCAATAACGTAATAGCATCATATATACATGAGCTTCATTCATAAAAGATCATTTCATACACGCTGAATGGTTGTCAAAATATATGCGAGCAAGTCAATAAAGGGACGAATATTGTAAGATAAATTGGTTATTACCACTCTGTTGTTTCCGAGAGGTTGAGATAAATTTTTCTCCCCCACTGCATGTGTAACATACGTCTGTCCAGGGTGAGATAGCAGGGAGAGACAGATGTATCCCACCCCACCCACGTGACGTTATACATTTATAACGTTATTATGACGCTATGCATAGTTTTTGGCTACCAACTAATTCATATTGACGTCATCAGAATGCCGTGTGTTCAAAGTTTGATGCTCTAAAACTCTTCAAACCCCAAGACGCCACCGTTCCTAATTGATTTCGTGGTATATACCCTTGGTATATACATAACGTTTGCATGTTCTTTCCGATGGTGTCATTAGTTTTTCAAAACAACGAATACCAAATGAGTTGATTATATCAGCACGTGACCGCCGATTACCTCTGGCTAACGTAACGGCTGTATGGAAGGGGGAGAAAAATAATCCTTGATGGGTACGGGTGTGGGATGGGAAAATCTCACCCTCGGGACAATATATTTGGTCCAGACACTCGGCAAGCCTCGTGTCTGGCCCAAATATCTTGCCCTCAGGTGAGATTTTCCCATCCCACACCCGTACCCATCAGGGATTATAATAGTCATCACCACTGTGTGTTGATCAAGAAACTTGTATCAGACATCGATGGTGTTTCTGTTACGTATCGCGATTCGCTGCAACACCTAATATCAGCACTATCTCTGATCAATACTTAATGGTGATAACATTTATTTATCAATGATGGTAAGTCCGAATTGATGAAGCTTGTTAACTGTCGCTCATATCGGACTCCATAGGCGCTCGTCTATAAAAGAGGACAGCATCAGAGTACAGAATTGTAATAACAAAAGCGAACTGGAGATCTGACCGCATCGCGATTCGGTTGAAATTTTCTGTCCGCTTTCTCCCCCACAGCACTGTTGAAAATCACCTATCGAAACAATAAATAAATAAAACAATAAATTTCAGTCTTATTCTATTTATAAAAATATGACCTACTGATGTAAAAGAATAGTGAATCTGATCGCTGCGATTTGATAGAGAGATATAGACCATTTTTGTTATTCAACACCGAATATTACGTGTAAAAGCTTAACTAGACGGACACGTGACAACCTGCAAGAAAATGCTAACATGAAGTCGTTACATCCTATTTGTTGAAATTGTCTTTAACTTTCTCCATCCGTCATGGCGAGGAGACACCTTGCAGGGAAACGTACAATAAACTATAGGAACTTCGTCGAGTGTCATTGAATGAGTTTGGGGTAAAAAAAGGCAATGGCCCTTGTCTCGACAGTTTTTTCTCTCCTGAGCTCGCAATCACGTTCTTCCGGTAACACATCATCGGGAAGTCTAGACATGAATGAAAGGTTTTAGCGCGCCGAAGGTGCGCAGGGACGATGTGGGATTTACAAATCCCTTGCGACCCCGTTAACTTATTTTATTTCACTTGGATCACACAGGCCTAGCTTTCCTATTGCCCGAAATGGGGTTTGAGGGGGTATGCACGCGGTTAGAATTCCCGGCAGTTTACATTGGAGTGATAGATTGTCAATAATCAATCCCTCAACGCCATTAAGACAATTAGAGAGTGGGCTCTATTCGGTTTCAGCTTGGCGATGATAGAGGTTTGAGTCCCACCATGGTGGCGAGCCAGAATATAATGCTGTGCGATGGCAAATTTAAGGGAAGAAGAGAAAAGAAAACCAAACAGCAACGCCGGTTTGGTAGCGGCTCTTGTCATGTTATTAATGAAAAAACGTCTTTATATCAGAGGCGTGGCCATGGGAAATGGTGGACGGGGTCTTGACTCCTGCAAAAGTTTTTAAAAATAGCCCAATGCAGGTTTCACACAACACAGGGCCCCAAGAAGGGTCTCTAATATAGGGACTACAACCTCTACATATGCTTCAAATTCGTTCTGAGACCACTACATTTTGCAAACATTTGTCGGAAGCAGGGGGGGGGGGGGGGGGGGGGGGGGGCTCGTCCTAACTAGGACCCTCCGGTTACCCCTTCTATCACTTCCCTTCAAGATTGGAGGGTCCTATATAGGACTAGGGGAGGCCCCCGAAACCCTACATATTGGCCTTTCAAATATCATCTTTGGGCCCCAAGGCTGTCTAGGGCACCCCTAGAATCCTGGCTACACGCCTGTGTTATATCCTTCACTTGTGAAACCTTCTTAACGGAAGAGTTATTCTACAATTTTCTAACGTTACTGCTTCTTATTGAAATAACCACAAGGTTATTTCAATAAGAAGCAGTTACGTGAGAAATTTTGTTACGAGTTACCATATGATTTGAAATGAAATTCGTTTATACGCCCTGTTTACAATAAGACACATGAGACTGAGTAATAAGAAAATTTACCGCCTAATTAGACACGTCAGCTTTCAATATCAAATTCCAATATTGTCGCCAATGGCTAAAAACTCGGTAATCGTTAAAAAATTGTTCACGGATCAATTGTCAATAAGGATGTTGATAAAACTTTCCGCGAAACTCGGAAATATTTTGTTCATATCACATGACTTGATCGCTCTCCTATTGCCATGTTTTAACCCTTTACCCAACGCAGACATTATCAAAATTCATTATTTTAAATATCATTTTTTTAAATTTAAAAAAAAAAATCAACAAAACCATATCATGTGACCCCTCACTGGAACGAGCTCAATGAGCTCGTTCCAATGAGGGGTCACATGATATGGTTTTGTTGAAATTTTTTGAAAAATTTAAATTTTTCAACTGCTCAGTTTCCATATTACGCTGTCGGATGCGGGCGATTCGTTAGGTAAAGGGTTAATGCATCATTAACCCATTATTGTTAACTTCCCCAATAATGAGAAATCAAACTTCGGCACCATTTAAACACAAACATCTTTTTTCATCTCCAGGTTCTATAATTCTTTTCCTCATCACAAACGTAGTTTGGATTATTTTATTCGCTCAAAACTATACCTAAGTTATGTCCATGACCAGTGCCATAATTCAGGGGCACCGCTAATCGAATGGCGGGGTTAGGGCACGATAACCACCCCCGCCCCCCCCCCCCCCCCCAAAAAAAAATTATTATCAGCAAAATTTGAATTAATGACCGTGCTTCATTAAGTAACTGTTTGATGATTATTTCTATAATTAGTGTTTGGAAGCTAATATCATTGCGTCCGTGAAAATATTAGCACACCCCCTCTCTCCGTGGAAAGTGACCAGTCCACAGCGGCCGTACTGCAATCAGGTATTTTCGTAGGACAGAATTTTCGGTCCAGGGCATAACTTCGTCCCATTTTTGTCTTCTTAGAAGAGATCAACACACGGGGCATTGATGATAAAATAATAACTGCAGTCATCAGCCAGAGGATTGCAGACTTCAGTTATTCAGTTATTATTTTATACTCCCTGTATATTGATATTGAACTGACCCATCTCACTGTGAGAATACACAAAGGCGATACCATTCTAGGAAACGAGGGTTCAAAGGGTTATTAGAAAATATTTGATACTTGGACTGTCGGACTGTAGGACTGTCGGAGATTCAAAACGAGGTCGGTTGTATCGTATACGAGCTGTTAAAAATCCAGCGTGACAGATCTTGTGTCAAGATACGATACATGTTAATTAAATAAGACTGTTACGTCGCGACTACTGTATTTTTTTCCACAAATAAATTTCGAAGAACTCTTGAGATTTTTTAACTACAATCCTGACCCTTAGTATATTAATGCCGCTACGGGTCCCAGTTCATATTACCATCAAAGTTATATTCCACTACCAGAAGCAGTTGAATACAGTTTGCTTGCTCGAACAACTTGTTCATACATATTCCAAGTTCCCCTAATAATCTATCGAGTAGTTACGGAAATGTCACTACTCGAACAACTAGAATCCCATCGAGCAATTGCTCGAACGAGTGACTCCACATACCATTCTTATGCTCATCTCGGAAAAAAGGATTCCATAAGTGGGATTCTGTAAGTGGATTTCCAAGCTCCTATACAGCTCCTGGTAAGCTTCCCATCAGCTTCCCCTTGTCTAGAACTATTTGTCCCTTTATTAGACTCTATTGTAGTCACCCTATACAATAGTCTACCGCCCTTATAGTTGTGGACCATTACTGCCTTTTACCATTAATATTGGCTACTGCTATTATGTCTTGTGCTGGGGAGTCCAACCATTACTACATTGTGGTACTACTACGGCTATTAGTGCCTATTATTACATTACCACCGCTACGGGTACCATTTCATATCACTATCAGAGTTGTCTCCCACTACTAGAAGGAGTCAAAAACAGTCTGCTTGCGCTAACAACTTTTTCATACCTATTCCAAGCCCCCTACTGAACTATCGTGCAGTTACTGAGAAAGTCACTTCTCGAATGACTCGAATTCCACCTGTGCAAATGAGCTATATATAGAATATACCCATAGTAGCTTGGTGTACCAAATGTCCACCACTAGTGGTGAAGTGGTGTTAACCGCAAGCCTTTGGCGCGCGGTTAACACCACTTCACCACGAGTGGTGAACATTTGTTACACCAAGCTTCTTTGGGTATATTTTTATTTATACCATGATCGCCAGATTAATAAGAGTTTAAATGTTAAATAAATCAACATTTACACGTGCGAATCTATTTTTGTTTACACGAGGACCGGTGGACGGTAGTTCCGCTGGCAATTGTATCGCCGAAATGAAATAGAAAACGAAACGCGCAAATTACAGGGCCTTTTTCATTTTAATAACATAATAACATACTATTTCGAGTTATGGGTGCTTTATTAAAATGAGACAACGAATGTTTGTTAAGATTTGGTATCTTATGAGGTAAACTTATTTAAAAACATAATAAATAATTGCCGGTTTCATTTCACTCTTCGCGAGGCGACGAGTGATAAATTTAGACAAGTTTGCATTCAAGTCGAGGTCACCTAAGGTCATCTTGGATTTAGTTCCACTATAGGTGTAAATTTTAACTACAGAAATCCCATTGCTGGCGTGTTCACCATGGCTGGTGTGTAAAATTTATGTCAAACGCTTTTTATATATAGTAGAATAGGTACTCATGGTATAAAGACAAATTGCAAACAAATGTTCAATGAGCAAATGAGCTATAGAGCAACTGCTCATAATTGCCCAATGAGCAAATGCTGTTGCGACTCTTCGACTCATTTCGGAAAAGGGGGTTCGATGGACTAAAAAGGTTTCTGTAAGTGGTTTTCTGCCGAGAAACGTGATTGATGATTTCCTCGAATGAGCTGAAGAGCAATTGCTCATAATTGCTCAATGAACAAATGAGCTATATAATTATTTTTGGTAATTGCTCAATGATCAAATGCTCTTGCGACTATTCGATCTATTTCGGGACAAACGGGAGGCTGAAAGTGGTGGGGTGGAAGAGGCGAGAACCATGAATCATGATTTCGTCAAATGAACCATCGAGTAGTGACTGAAAAAGGCATGAACGCCTCCAATCTTATCGAGCAAATGAGTACTTGCTCGAACGTGTGACTCGACGTACGACTCTTTGGCTCATCTCGTAAAAATGAGGTGCCGAAATTGAGGCTCTGCTACAAATGGGGGTTCTGTGATTTGACATAAACTCTCGAGGGTATGAAAGGTGATTGATAACATCAAACGAACATTAGAGTAACTTAACAATGGAACTACGTAATCCGGTTTTTCGAGAACAGCTTGTATACCAAAAGAGCGACCATTAAATAACGATGAAAAAGTAGTACAAAGACAAACGAAGTGCTGGAAATTTGGGGTGCGTTTGGCAGATTGTAATTGGCACTGTGGCATTACAATCGTATACAGTGGACAATGTGTTCTCCATTAAAACGTCGTGTATAAAGTTCAGCATTTGTGCAAACGCAGGCCGTTCTATTGTTGAAAATGCAACAGTGTTTCTCGGTGTTCGAGTACAGGAAGGGGGTGTTCAAATTTCAGAACAGTACTGTGCTGTAGTCTTGTTTGCAAATCTCATACCGAATATGATAAAATACACTCGGAATTCAAACATGGTTCGCGTCATGGGAATGGAGATCCGTGTTGAGGGTTGACTCTCCTCCAATCGTGGTGATACGGTATGGAACATTGAGCTGGAATGTGAAACTCAACACCACAAGCTTTGCTGTCCAAACCACCTCCTCCTCGGCGGTGGGGTCACTGATCTATGTACGACTGGATGCTGGTATGTCTGTACAAAACGTCGCAACTGAAACTGCACACTCCTCAAGATGGCGTCAAGTCAATCAACGCTATAGCTTTTCCCAATCTATGACGTTTGATGACGTGAAAGCTGTTACGCTGTAGCGTAACAGCTTTCACTTCATCATACGTCATGGCGTTCGCCTTGCGTGAAAACTAATAACACTATGTTAAGTTTCCAAGCTCTGCAATCGTTTTTGTCACTATTAGCTAAAATATGTTGTAAATATTCAATTTGGAACATCATCAACATACTCATTTTGGCAAACATCGACGTATATTCTTTAAAGAGCGACCAGAGACTGCGATACGTCGATAATCTGAAAACCTTCGAGAAAATTTTTGTTCTTGAACATTGCTTAATTTTAGTAACTTCCGCCCCACATCCCCAAGATGGCGGCACTTGAGACACCTTTTCTGCATGTGACCAATGAGCGTTCAAGCAATCCAGTTGGATATAGATCATCGTGGTGGGTAATGTTAGGAATCAACTTCCTTTTCCAAAGCAAAATTTTCTAAATTACCACAAGGTTATGAGATCATAGGAAGTTCAACAATTTTGCAATTGCATTCGCATTCGTTTCAGAAAGCATGGAACAGTTTTGGGGAACAGAGGGATATGAAAATAGGCAACCGCCTTTTTATCTCTCTTGATCATTACTCAAGTGAATAGAATTGATTATACCCCCCCCCTCCCCCCACTGCATGTGTAACATATGTCTGTCCAGGGTGAGATAGCAGGGAGAGACAAATCTCACCCTCGGGACAAGATATTTGGTCCAGACACTCGGCAAGCCTCGTGTCTGGCCCAAATATCTTGCCCTCGGGTGAGATTTTCCCATCCCACACCCGTACCCATCAGGGATTATAATAATCTCATGTTAAAAACTAGATTAATATACGCTGGTATTAGTCAATTCTTAAAATATTTCCCAGCACCATTTGTCGCAATATAACCTGAAGTTCTGACTGTTTTGTGATTCTTTTAGCTGCAGTCTATAAATTATCTTCATGAAACTTCAATTAAATAGCTTTTTAATTGTTTAAAATATTAAACGAAATAAATTCATTTTAGAATATATGGTATCACTGAACTAAATATTTGAATTTGAAATACCCGCCTTGAAATGTTGCACTCGGAAGTGATGTAATCTCTAAAAATAAACAGCCTTGGGAAAATAAATTGTTTCAATAAATGTTTGAAGCATTCTATTGACATCTTGCATTATTGATGAATATTCCACATAAAAAAGAGGGTGATTTGATGACTTTTGGACCTAAAAAATGCAATTTACATTTTGTGTGTTTTTTGTAGGGAATTCCCTGAAAAATATGTGCACGTGACCGATACTTCCTTTGCTGTCAATTCTTCTCTCTTATTTGTTGCATGACCCCCTGTTTTGGGATCAGAAAAAGTTGTCTGAAGAGCTATACGTGACAAAAATATTTGAATGCCAAAATTAAAGTGATGCGATCATATTTTGTTTTGCCTGAACGTTATAATGGTCGCCTATGGGAAAATATTTAGTTTCGTGATACCATATACTACACCATAGGTAATGTATAATGCTTGAGCATTGCCGATGACGCCAGGGCTCAAAATAACCGGTGTCGCGTCGCTTTTTGCTATGCAAAACTTGCAAAAAGCTATACAATGTTCAATTATGTATAGCATTTTGAGATACAGCATAACCAACTGCAGCCTATTAGGCTGCAGTTGATTATCTTGTATCGCAAAATGTAAATGAAAATTTGCAAACAAATTTGAAAACTAGTTCACTGATGCTTTACTTCTGATTGTGGAATATTCCATGCATAACTCAGATTAAATCTCCATGAAGCATCATTAGCAACTTCATATGTAAGATGAATTCTATTGGTTTAAATTCTTCCTGTTTTTACAACATTTTGCATAAAATGTCCTTTAAAAATAACTTCAAGCCTATCAAATTAAAAATCCCAACTTCCATTTTGAGAATTCTATTAAACAACCAAGACGCCAATTGAAAATATCCAAGTCCATGCAACATCTAAAGGCAGTTCAGTTAAAAAAACATAGTAAATGTTTCATGTGTTGCAGATCATTTGGAAATGTCCAGAAATGGATGGAAACTATTCTATCTACTTAGAAGAATGCAATACAAAACAGCATAACATAACTCTGGTATACAAAAATAGCTATGCAATTTTTACAAAATGCTATTCATTTTTTGTACGCAACGAAAAAAGTTATTTTGAGCACAGGATGACGCTCTATTGCTTTTAATGGACGACATGTCTAACGGATGTTTCTACACCACTCCACGTTGTGGAATTTGAAGCCCAGCATGACTCTGTATGGAAAACATTTAAGTATAACGATTACGGAACTTGATTTTCAATTTTATTAATATTTGACATTTTGCTATTTGGTGGAAAAAAGTTTATTTTTAAAAATGAAGATCACAGCAGTATCTTGTTTAACGTTTGCGAAATTGAGATGTCTAGGATTCGTAACCATCATGGCTGCCACGATACCATTGCTTCTCTAGAAAATAACGTCACAACTCATATTGAGTTTTTGATTTCAATGCTTGCGGCACAGTTTGCAGTTAATGCTCTCATTGCGTTATTCTGGTAAGATAATTTAGCTCTCATTTACGAAATCTTTTAAGTCAACCAACTTCTTGTTATTCGACGCCTTCCCCAAAATACACCTGAATGACAATTGGTGATGATAAGAGACATTTCTATAAGCCGCTGGGATTCTTTTCACTCAATCAAAGCCCGTGAGCCGGGTGTCCGCTCCTCTCTGTAGGACGCTCGGTGGGGTTGGAGGCGTAGATTTAATGGAGGCGTGGTTGGCAGTGGCGAAAATTTTGTTTCCCAGTACAAGCACGCGTAGCCGTCCCACCCTTACCCACAGTGCGATACAATATGGCCGAGGGTATGCCTGAGAGGCACTGCAGCTGCAGCACCTACTAAGATCTATTATATTCCCCTCGAGTCTTGCCATGAAAGATTTCTTTTAACCCTTTACCCAACATAACGGCCAAAACCGGCCAGCGCTATTCTAAAAAATCGCCAATTAATTTTCATTATTTTTTCATTTATTGTCTAAAAAACATAGGTTATGACCCCTCGTTGAAACGAGCTCGTCGAACTCGTTCCAATGAGGGGTTATAACCTATGTTTTTGATACAAAAAATGAAAAAAAAATAGTTATTCAAGAATTTTTTTGCAAGTGTCGTCTGCTTTTCATGTTAGGTAAAGGGTTAAGTCTGATTCACGTGATCGGTGGGAACCGGTTGCATGTCTCTTCTGGTGGAAGATTGACATGCGTTGTCTACCCTGAGTGTTAGCTTTGAAGAAGATGAAAGATAGGAACCGAAATGCCAGCACTGATCCGTGGTATTTCTTTCATGGGGACAACCATTTCAGCTTTAGATTCCAATTTGACAACGTATGTTAACCCTTTGAACTCTAGTGGTATCTTCCATGCCAGTTCAATAACAGCAAATAGAAGAGTCCATATGCATTATTTAGGGTAGATCAGTCAGTATTTTTGGCTGCAACATCGGGCTGCACGTTGAAAATATTGATTGGTCTACCCCACAATATTTACTGAACAGCCATCCTATATAATGACGTTATGACGTATCATGTTCCTTGCCGGAAACGCGGCCGCTGGGGTTCAAAGGGTTACGAAATATAACCTCTGGAAATCAATGACTCATACCAAAGAGACCAGCCATACCCGACAAACGCATTTTACAAAAAGACGCATTCAAATTTTATTATTTTTCCAATTGTTGCGTTAAAGCATACCATATGTCCCTTTCTTGGAGCCGAGCCCGTCGAGGGTCAAAGGCCATTTTTAGGCATGACTGAAAATATTCAGTTATTCATTTTTATTAATTTTATTTATTTCTTTCTTTTTTCGCAGGATTCGTCTTCTATTCGCCTTAGTGTGAACAACATTTTTATTCGAAAAAGGGGGATCACTGGTGACTCACTGGTAAGACTTTAAACCAAAAGTTGAAGGTTCGTTCTCGTCCCACGCCATCTGTTCTGTGTCATTGGGCAAGGCATTTATTCCCGCTTGCCTGCATGGAGCGGGGGGGGGGGGGGGGGCGATGGGGGCTGTATACTGAAGGTGTACTGCACGTCGACGATAAACTTGCCTCCAATTCAACGGTCGCTACCCCTCTTTGTGTAGGGTTAATAAATTAGAGAGTCAAGAGAGTTGTTCGCCACTATTTCTTTGATACCCTCCAGGTACTCTGGTTTCCTCCTGGCTTCTTATAAGCGTAAAACTATTCGACACATGTAGCCCTGGTTTTTAAAAGTGTCATTAAATCCCAATAAACAAACAAGCACACTCTTAACCTAGGAAAATAATAATTCTAATACAAGTGCTTGGTTATAGTACAGTCACCGTGGAATGGCCATAATCCACCCGTGGACAGTGATGTCCACGCATGCGTTTACTTGGTGATAAAAATCATAATCAGCAAAATGTTAATTAATGAAGCACCGGGTTGTACCGAGGCGGGTTGTACCGGGGCGGGTTGTACCGGGGCGGGTTGTACCCGGTGCTTTATTAATTAACTTTTTGAGGATTATTCCTATAATTAGTGTTTGGCATCTAAAATTATTGCGTCCGTTGAAATATTGTCATCTGTAAAAAGTGACCAGTCACCGGCGGTCGTTCTGTATCTTTCACAACAAAATCGTAGAAGAACAGACAGTATATGATGACATGATTCGAGCTACTTGACGTCATCGCATGTGTTGATGTCATATTCACATTGGAATTACAAGACTCACTCGGGATCAGGGATGTGGCTAGAGGGTTTCAGCTGGGGGTGCCACCGGTGTAAATTCCAACTGTGAGTGGTTTCGATAGGTGGTTGCACTGCAGCGCTGGGTGATATCTTTTAACCCTTTACCCAAACGAATCACCCTCATCCGCTTGCGTAATATGCAAATAATATGCAAATACAGCTGCTGAAAAAATATTATTTTTCGAAAAATTTCAACAAAACCATATCATCTGACCCCTTTTTGGAACGAGCTCGTCGAGCTCGTTCCAAATAGGGGTCACATGATATGGTTTTGTTGAACTTTTTAAAAAAAAATTTTAAAAAATGATATTTAAAATAATGAATTTTGAAATCGTCTGCGTTAAGTAAAGGGTTATGAACCCTTCTGAAAATTTTCACTAGTCCTGAAACGGAAAAAGCATCATTTATAATGTGTCTGGGTCAGAAAATTTACCGGATTGATGTCAGAGTCGAAATTTTGAGGCCATGTCAATTTTAGAGAAGGGAATTTGAAACTCAAGTTTCCAGTTGGAAATAAAATATCAACATTTCTCATCATTAGTTGGAATTTTAATATTTTTCATGAACAATGTTAATTTATTGAATTTCCAACTATTTGATTTTTGACCTCGGAATTTCCAACTATTGAAAAAAAATACTCCAAGCTGGGGGGTGAGACCCCCGCCCCCCCCCCCCCCCGCTAATATTTAGATAATATGGAGGCTTTATTGCGTGCAGTCTTTCCTATTTACGAGTATATTGCAGCCTGCTGGCTTAGTGATACTTACCAAGAGTCTGATTAATTATTTTGCCTTCACCACAATTTACTGTCACTTTTTATTGGATAACCGTTAACCAATATATCAACTGTGCAAAGTTTACAGTCAGAATCATTATTTTGCCTTGACCACAATTTACTGTCACTTTTTTATTGGATGACCGATAACCAATGTGTCAACTGTGCAAAGTTTATGTTGATAACATTACTATACTACTACTACTACTACTACTACTACTACTAATACTACCAGTACTACTGCTACTACTACCACTACTACTACTACTAGTAGTAGTAGTACTACTACTACTACTACTACTAGTAGCAGTAGAAATAGTAAGTAGTAGTAGTAGTAGTAGTAGTAGTATAGTAGTAGTAGTAGTAGTAGTAGTAGTAGTAGAAAAAGTAATGTTATAAAAAATGTTATGCAATATATAGAGGATAGGAAATGAGTGTTTTTCTCATATGATATTTATGAAACAAGTTAAAGAATTTTCCGTTTGGGCGAGCCTCTGGCAAGCCCAAACAGAAAATTCGGACGAGTTTCATAAATATTATATGAGAAAAACACTCATTTCATATTCTATTTATCATATGACACACACACGCACAAATTAACCACTTAGTATGACTTTTTAACCCTTTACCTGACGTGTTGCAGACGACACTTGAAAAAAACATCCTCATATAAGCAAAACTTTTTCATTTTTTGCTTCCAAAACATAGGTTATGACCCCTCATTGGAACGAGCGCGGCATAACAGAAGTGCCGAATTCTGTATTCTATACCTCAAGCAGGAAATATGAAAAAAAGAGATTGATTCCCACTGATTTCATATGCATTACATGGTGCAATTCATTGTAAACAGCTAATTCTGGGGGATACCGAGTAATTTCGTGTGGACCGTGCCAGTTCCATGGACGATCGAGCAGCTAGCATGCCTTCATTGGGGCTTGTCGGTAGCCGAGTGATCTATGGCGCCGGTCCAATTTCTCTAGGCGATTAGTGCCGCTGAAATGTATTCTCATCAAGGCAGTGGTTCGATCCCCATCGGCGTCAGAGTCTTTCATCCTAATAAGTGTATAGTATATATATATCCTTTTGTTCTACTGTTATACATATTCCAGTCAATGGGTATTTAATTCAGCCTGAAACCATCAAGACATTAACGGAGTTAGTGGAACCGCGCAGTGTAACTATAATATTACGGCTGTGTTTATTCTTCATTCATTATGCTAACTGTCATCAAAATTCCAATCAAATCAAGTCTCAATTGAACAACATTTTTTGCGCTGATTTAAAGAAAATTAATATTTGTGATACTTTGTAGATTCGGGTGACTGGAATATATTCATTCGTCTAGAATATTCTAGATGGTCGGAAAAGCGAGCTTAAGGTTCGCTTTTCCGACAAACTGAAATATTCTAGACAATGAAGCAAAGCATAGACGATGGACTGTTTAAGGATTCGACTGGTTCCATGCCAAAGCAGCGTTGCACTCTTAGAGTATTCCACTTGTGGTCTGAGCATTTGTAAGAAAAGCCACCACCTAGATGTGAAAAAAAACAGACAACAGAGTATGGAGGGAGGAATTGTGGCAGAAATCCGAGGGTCTCTAGGGGGGCTAGTTTCAATCGAAATCGAACCCAAGTGAATCCAATTTTCACTACAGAAAGGGTAACAATCTAAACTGGTTTCAAGAGGGCGCATCCTGTCACCGCTTATGACCGCATTGTGGAGAAAGCATTTAGAAGAATAGTTAATGGAAACCGCAGAGGCTTTGAAATTTGGAGAGACCGAAATGGCACGGTTATACCGTGCTTGACATGATTTTGTTAGTTGAGAGTGAAGAAGGACTACCAAAAACTGTTAACCCTTTACCCAACGTAACGAACAAAACCGGTCAGCGCTATTCTCAAAAATCGCCAATTAATTTTCATTATTTGTTTTCGTTTTTGTCTCAAAAACATAGATTATGACCCCTCGTTGGAACGAGCTCGTTGAGCTCGTTCCAATAGGGGTCCTGACCTATGTTTTTGAGAGAAAAAATAAAAAAATCAGTTATTCAAAAATTTCTTCTGTAAGTGTTGTCTGCTTTTCATGTTAGGTGAAGGGTTAACCATGATATTAAGTAAGGAAATAAATGGCGACTTGGACTGAAAGCCCAAAACAGTCTTGGAAAGTAGAATAGGAAACCTAATGGAAGAGTGGGATAAAACCAATAGAGATACATCGATGGCGATGGGGGGGGGGGGGGGTGGATATGAAGAAAGGGGTCAGTATTACAGTTGGGGAGATCTAGAAGGCGCCAATTGGGGTTGATAGGTCGCATTGTTAGTGACAGGCGGAAAATAACAGAGTAACTAAAATGTGATTTTTGCACGAAGATTGCTGCAACTAAGTCTCGCATTTTTCTACATTTCCCATTGAAGTGCGAGTTTTCTCCGATAGTTTTCAACGGATTGAGGACTAGATTATTTTTGGTGATCTGAATTCGTTTTTCAAAATTTGTTTTATTACATATTATTGGAGAGCGCCCACTACTGGCACTTTCCAATACTTTGTAATAGAACAAATTTAGGAAGACGACTTCCAACAGCTTATAGTTTATTGTTGAATCCCTTACATTGTAGGTTTATTGCCATTTCATCAATTTCCATTTCATCAACTGTCTATAAAACTATATTTTCCCATTTCATCAATTACCACTTCATCAACAGAATGAAAATATGTTTTAATCTTATGTGATGCTTTCCTGGTCTATTAGTTAAAATGGATAAGGACATCAATTTTACATCTACATCCAGGGGCTCAGCAGCCTTAGTTGTTGATAATTTTCTGATCTCCCATTGTTCGACTCTTTACTTAACATACACATGTAGCAGTCGAACCCAGTCCAAAAATAAATTGTATAACCACTATCCAAACATTCGTCTGACAAATGTCTGGAAAGTGGTTATACAATAAACCCTAAAAATATTGATTTTTTATCAACTGGCTAATAGTATTTTTAAAATGTATAATATGTAATTATAAAACACACCTGAAAAAAAATCTGCTGATGAAGTGGGAATTGATGAAATGGGAAAATATAATTTTAGAGGCAGTTGATGAAATGGGAATTGATGAAATGGGAAGACATCACATTGGTTATCATTAATTTCATGAGTTGTTCCTTTTTATCTGTTTGCGTGATGTATACAATTGTCACTTTCAGTAATAAATATTGTTTAAACTAAATTTAAATAAATAAAATATTATTTGCATATGACTGAATATGAAACATGAGCAAGAAAAACATAGGCTTTAGCTCTGGTACCGTTATTTTTGAAAGCACCGCTAGTGGCATCTTGCACTGAGGCAGGTCTATCGATTTGTGGGGAACGTCCGTTTAGGTCGCGTGGAGTTTACCTAAAATGAAAAACACGTGAACGAAAAACAGGTCGTGCCAAACTGGCGCCGGATCAAGCGAAAATTTCGCACAAAGTTGAATGACTCAGTACGAATGAATGGTGGGTGATGTTGAGCATCAACCAATCATTACCTGCATAGGTGTTTGCATCAGCCTGAAGTATAGCTGCTCTGTTGGCTAATTACTGGCCAACAGAGCAGATATACACCAGGCAGATGCAAACATCTGTGCTAATGATTGGCTGATGCTCAATATCATTTTAAACTGTTGATCGTCTCCAGATGTAACGTAGGTAAAAGATCAGGAAATGGCAGTAATTCATGCCTATGCTACAAATAGTGATTATGGATGCCAGCCATACACTTCTACAACATGCTAGCCTATTCCAAGATTAGGCTATAACTGCATCTAATTTGTATCTGAGTTGCTGCATCACAGCCTCGTTATTGTTCCTGTGCTTTCATCTCTATTCATCGAGATATTGCCCATAGGAGCGAGATATTGGTTATGATACAACAGCTCATATATCAGAATAGTTGCGATACATATATATTTAGGTTGCCTAACGGGTTATCTGAATCAAGTGCAGGGGAACGAAGGATAGGTTACCAAACCTCAAATCAGGTGAACGATAAATGGGTTACGCCAGATTTTGAAAACAGCAGGCCTGGTGACTCAACTGGTTAAGGAGATTATTGAATACAAAGGGCTCTTTTGTTTGTGAGATATTAATGGGAAGACCATTCTATTGTTTGGCCGTTAACCCCTTCACTATGATGTCAAAATACCAAAATTTTAGGAAGCTGTTTTTACCCATAATGCATCTAGAAATTTAACCAATTCAATCTCGTTTGACAGAGCTCAATGAGCTCTGTCAAACGAGATTAAATTGGTTAAATTTCTAGATGCATTATGGGAAATTTTTTCTGCCTGAAATTTAAATATTTTACATCAATGTGCAGGGGGTTAAGCAAATTAAATGCTGTATGACATAATATGGAACGGATAGTGATAAGTTTAATTCTACAGCATTCATGTTACGTAAGTAGTCAACAAATTAATTTCTAAAATATCTTGCGGGTAACATTGTATTGAACTTAGTTTAGCTTTACAATAATTTTAGATCGCAGGTGTTACCACGCGTTAGTCATCAATTTGTGGCGTTTGTTTGCATTTATCGACAGCTCAATTCCAGGAATTGACTAGAAAATAATCTAACATCAAAGGTTACTTCTCAGTTTGTGTATTCCGAATTTCGAAAATTAGTTTTTAGGCTGGAACTAAAAAAGACGCAAATGCCACGAGAAATAGTGAACATTTAATCAGCAGTAACTTGCTTTCAAACCGAACTTTTCTGCCGGTCGATATACAGATACATTCAAATATAAATTTCCCATACTCCCAGTTGGTGGCAAATTCAATTTTCACATCATCTGTTTTGTTGTAATTCATTAGACAGTCACACTCGCTCAAAAGTTTTTACGAGTACAGTACAATCGCAGTAGAATGGTTAAAATCCATGCATGGGTAGTGTTACCCACGGATGCTTTCCTCAATCGGTTCATTCCCACTAGACCAATTACCTTTAGACCAATTCCCATAAGACCAATTCCCAAAAGACCAATTCCCACGAGGCCAATTCCCAGAAGACCAATTCCCAGAAGACCAACTGATGTGTTCTACTAAATATTTGTAAATGTATTTAATGTTATTGAAATTCAAGCCTGAAAATAAGCAGTCTGTCATTTGCAGAATGAGGTCCCCAGAGGGTGAATTTGCTGATGCTATCCCATACAGTGTGCCAGTTTATCCTCTGGTTACCTCTTTCTATTTATGTTTGAGACCTTGATTCAGAGGTTCACAGAGGGTAAATTTAGTGAAGCTACCCTGCGGAACAGGGTAGCATCACCAAATTCACCCTCTGGGACCTCATTTTTTGTAAAATGTATGCATATGTACTGAGCTATGCTGAAATGTTATAAACCTATATATGCATATAAATATTTTTTTTCATCAAATAATGTGCTTATCAGTAAATAAATGTTTTCTTAATTATCCTCAATCAACCCTTAATCAATAACAGCATGTAGTTGGTCTAAGGGGAATTGGTCTTTTGGGAATTGGCCTGAAGGGAATTAGTCTAAAGGGAATTGGTCTAGTGGGAAGACACCCCTCAATCAATAGTCAGTATTTTTCAGCGAATATTTGATGAAAGAAGCTCTGGGTCGTACCGGATGCTTCATTCATTGAAAATTTGATGGCGATTCCATTTTTTATGATAGCGATTCACTGTTAACGCAGGCGTGGAAATATTTCCATGCGTGGATTTTGACGCTTCCACGATGACCGTTTTGCAGTAGAATGTTTTGAGGGTTTTTTTACAAAAATAGAAACGAAAAACTAGAATGAAAATGAGAATATAATAAATAGCGTAGCTGGAAACAGCCAAGTATAATACGCTTTTAGCTTGATGCTGAATCCATTCCTCATCAAACCTTTACCGAACGAATCGGCCACATCCGCCAGCGTAATATGCAAATTCAGCAGCTGAAAAAATTTCAATAAAATCATATCATGTGACCCCCTCTTGGAACGAGCTGGTTCCAATGAGGGGTCACATGATATGGTTTTGTTGAAATTTTTTGAAAATTTAAAAAAAGTGATATTTAAAATAATAAACTTTGATATTGTCTGCGTTGGCTAAAGGATTAACTTGAACTTGGTTCACGCATCTATTGCATTGTTCAAATTCTATTTTTATACTTTGGAAATGAATACAATTTACACTAAAAATCATAATTCACCTTAAACATAATAAGTGTGTTAACAGTAATGTTGTTTTTTTTAAATTTATCTTAAGCTAATTCATTACTTTCCAAAGTGTGATTTACTGGGATTTCCGGGTTTGATTATAAACAATAATTTCACAAGTGAATGATGCATTCAACAATTGTGCCATGTATCCGTGTGCGCAAACGAAGATGCTTTGCCGTGGGTGTAATGGGGACTTCATTGGATTTTTTGTTGCTTTTTTAACCCTTTACCTAACATGAAAAGAAGATGACACTTGCAAAAAATAGTCTTGAATAACTATTATTTTCATTTTTTGTCTCAAAAACATAGGTTATGACCCTTCATTGGAACGAGCTCGACGAGCTCGTTCCAATGAGGGGTCATAACCTATGTTTTAGAGACGAAAAAAATGAAAAAATAATGAAAATTATTTGGCGAGTTTTGAGATTAGCGCTGGTTCGCTTTTTGCCGTTACGTTAGATAAAGGGTTAAATAATATAATTATCGTTAATAATGAAAAGTAATAAACAGAGTAATCGCTTGACTAGTCTGGTTACGTGATATAATTCATTCGAGGCAAGGGACTATATTGTAAAACACTCGTGCGCAATTCACCTCTCATGAATTATTTCACGTAAGCAATCCAGTCAAGCGATTAATCTCTATATAAACCATTTTAGTTTACGCTGATGTTATGATGATGAAAGGTACAGGGTGAAGCATTCGGATTTTTTTAAACACTTTACAAAGTAAATTTCTTGACATGGCTGAGAATTTTCGTTTCTGGGAGAGATTTACTGGAAAGTTAGCTCCCTTTATAATTACCTGATGCTGTCAGTATTTATTTATTCATTTATTGGTGTTTAAGGTCACATACTTACGCACACTGACTAAGCATGACCGTGACGGTTTTACGGGTGGAGGAAGCCGGAGTACCCGGAAGGGACCACCGAGCAACGACGACCAGCTGCCAGCTCCCCAACATCGTAACTCCGCACATGCAGCACAGGCAGGGTTAGATTGGTTGAAGACATGCGCACCATCGACGTACAGTACGCCTTAGTACACGGCGTTATTGTGCCCCCATGTGGACAGTCGGTGTTAAGTGCCTTGCCTAAAGACACAACGCATGAGTCCGAATCCATCGCTCAGACGGTCAGCCACCAGAGGACTAGCCAGGCTCGACGTTGCTTAACTTCGGTGATCTGACGAGAACCGGTTACCGCAACGCCACCGATACTAAGTGTATGAGAATTTCATATAACAATTGAAATTTCGAAATGTTAGCGAATGGGTGTCATCAACATGAGCATCATTTCACAAACCTCTGGCATTTTCCCGCCGAGTAGTATAAAAGGGTTCCGGACATTTTCCCCTCGATCATTTTCACCTAGGGGATTTTCCCCTAAAAAAACTTGTCACCTAGGGCATTTTCCCCTAATTTCAAATGAGAGGGTGGGCATTTTCCCCTAGTTAGGAAGAAAAGAGTGGACATTTTCCCCACACTAAAAAAAATTGAATTTCAAGATTTATTATAAGAAAAAGGAAGAATTTGTTCCATTTTAAGTCACACTATTTTCAAAGTACTAAATAAAAATACAGAAGCTGGCGTTTTATAATTTTTTCCAATCCGTTTGAATGTTTGGCTGTTATTCTATGTAGAAACCCATTTAAAAATAAGAAAACAGCATTTTCACCATGTTTTAATATCTCTTCATTAGTGGCGGCACCAGAGTTACAGAAGTGAGGGGGTAGAGTTGGGTAGAGTTGGGTATTATGTAGGGATTGCGCTTGGAAGCAGCACCTGAGAGAGCTCTGACTATTTTTTGAATTTTTGTTATTTCCACAAACATTCTTAAAATGAAAATTGTACAGCAATCTAAGTTCAGTTTCTTGTTTATGAAAAGTGAAAAATGATTTCAAAATCTGGACAATTTTGTGTGTTTTGGATGTGCTTTGTTTTTCTTTGTGTACTGTGTGAGCTGTTGATGAACTGTGCTCAGCCCACAATGTGTGAAGACATTACTACAATATTCAATCAGCTATATTACAGCAAGGAAACTCTGATCAGCCTCAACAACAGAAGTCAAGATAGACTTCATTCAGTGACTTATAATACTATTTTAACCCTTGGTATTTCAAGAACTAGAAATGTAAAGCGTGGAAAACGTGCAGGGTGCAAACTTAAATCCATACATAACAAAGGGATAGATTACAGAAATCTAACATTCGCCACGGTTAATGTGCGATCAATAAATAACAAAGTTCCAGTTTTTATGGACTATATGCTCGATTCAAAAATCGACATATGTACTGTCACTGAAACATGGTTAGACAACCGAGACCAAGTAACAAGAGCTGGTCTAAAAGGAAATGGCTACGACCTCATCGATGTTCCAAGACCTAACCGAAAAGGTGGTGGGATAGGACTTATATTTAAAACATCACTGAAGGTTAAACTAATCAGTTCGGGCGAAAAATCATCGTTTGAATATGGATGCTGGCGTATAGCATACAATGAAATGTCAATGTTAATACATGTAATATATAGACCGCCTTACTCAGATGCTCATAAAGTTAGTGTTACATCCTTTATTGCTGAGTTCGAAGAATATCTCGAGCTAACGCTAACAGATTCTGAAAATGTTATTTATGCTGGTGATTTCAACATTCATTTCAACAACAAATGCAATAACGATACCCAAAAAATGGAAAAAATGTTTTACTCCTTCGGTCTCAAACAACATGTAATTACCGAAACTCACATATCAGGTAACATCCTCGACTGGATAGTGACAAAAGATGATCAGCAATTGTCAGTAGGTTCACCAGTAAGTGGTCACGCCATCTCGGACCACCGATTTGTTATAATGAAACTTGGGTTTGAGAAACCTAAAGTTTCTACTCAGACAGTGTCCTCCAGGAAAGTCAAAAACATTGACAAAACTAAATTTAGATGCGATCTTACTGCTATGGTTGGCGCATCAATGTGCATCAATGATGTGGCTGATATCTATAACAGTTATAACGAAACTCTTCAACATATAATCAACAAGCATGCACCATTGCAAACCAAATCAGTCACAGTTCGGTCGAAAATTCCATGGTACGATGAGTCGATTCGGAAAATGAAAAAATCACGCAGAGCTGCAGAGAGAAGATGGAAACGAACTGGCCTTGAATGTGATAAAATTGACTTTAAAGAAAAAAGAAATGGTTATAGCACCGCACTTCAAAGATCCCGAACCACATATATCAATACTGTGGTGTCAAACTGTGGAAAAGATTCCAAAAAAATCTTTGACATAGTTAATAAACTGACTGGTCGAGAAAAATCAAACCCATTACCTGGTATTGAAAGTGAAAAGCTTGCTGAGGAATTCTCCTCATTTTTTATAGATAAAATTGATAAAATCCGGAATGCACTGAAACACTGTGCCAATTTCAAAACTACCCCAACATTTGAGGGGTCTCCCTTCTCTTGTTTTCATACTGTCACCGAGGAAGATGTGTTGAATATTGTCAAGCGCTCCAAGCCAACAACATGTTTCTCAGATCCAGTGCCTTCCTGGTTGATTAGAGATAATATTGATATCCTGATACCACTGTTAACAAGGATTATCAACCTATCTCTATCATCTGGAGAGTTCTGTGATGCATGGAAAATTGCTTACGTCCATCCATTACTAAAAAAAACAGGACTCGATCTAATACCATCAAATTACAGGCCTGTAAGTAATTTATCGTACCTGTCTAAATTAGTTGAAAAAGCTGTTTTGGCTCAGTTCACTTCCCATATGGAAAGCAACGATCTACTTCCTGATTACCAAAGTGCATATAGAAATAATTATAGTACTGAAACGGTACTAATTAAAATACATAATGACATTCTTCTAAATATGGATTCAAAAAAGATAACTGTTATGGCCCTCATAGATCTATCCGCTGCATTTGATACAGTAGATCATGAAATACTGCTTAACGTTCTACACGACAACTTTGGAGTGTCAGATACAGCTCTCAGTTGGTTTAAGTCATACTTATGTTTACGTAAGCAGGTCGTGGTTGTAGGAAAACACAAATCAACATCAAAACTGCTAAATTTCTCTGTCCCCCAAGGTTCCTGTGCAGGCCCAGTCCTTTACACTGTTTATGCGAGCACACTTCAGTTTATTCAAAGTAAAGTAAATATACTTGGGTATGCGGATGACCACTCATTCTACGACAGTTTCTTATCAGGTGATGCTATCAAGGAAGAGAAGGTGTGCAATGGGTTGGAAGCGTGTTTGGATGAAGTACGTGTGTGGATGTCCGAGAACAAGTTAAAAATGAACGATTCAAAAACAGAAGTAATCTTCTTTGGTTCCCACGCTCAATTGCGTAAGAATAATCGTAATGGCATTTGCGTTGGTTCCACCAACATTAGTAAAAGTGATTCCGTAAAGTACCTTGGTTTCCATATTGACGAGAATATGAAACTAGAAAAACATGTGATGGAAAAATGTAGGATAGCTTCATATAATTTATATAACATCAGGAAAATTAGAAAACATCTCACCACAGATTCCTGCAGACTCATAGTTCAGGCATTGGTAATTTCTCATCTGGACTATGGGAATGCACTTCTATTTGGCATTTCACAAAATCTTCTGTCAAAACTTCAAAAAATTCAAAATATGTCAGCTAAACTTATTCTGGGAAAATCAAGATATGATAGCAGTACAGCGGCATTGAAATTATTACATTGGTTGCCAGTAGCGAAAAGAATTCAGTTTAAAATTTTGACATTTGTTCACAAATGTATCTATGGAGGCGCCCTGTTACAACCGATAATGTTACAACGCCGCATAATGTTACACCAACGCATAATGTTACAAAAAATGTAGTAAACAACCGATAATGTTATAAACTCCGCATAATGTTATAACTTTTTTCAACCCGTTATGTTGTAAAAATCGACGCATAATGTTTTAACTTTTTTCAACCCGTTGTGTTACAACAAATTAACCGATAATGTTATAACTTCAATAAACCCACGGAATCCCCTTTTTCGTCGTATGAAGCAATGGAAGCTATGAAAATGAGCACGATGCGCGCAAAATCATACGTCTCAAAATGAAAGCTATGAAAATGAGTACCTCTTCATACGTCTCATACCCTCATTAAGGATACTATCCTACCTTTATTTGGGAGTGTTTTCGGGAGTGTTTGGTCAGTTTTCTGAAGATTGTCGGGTTGTTTGGATTAATTCGATATCTATTGTCGGGTTGTTAGGGGTGAGACGGAGCAAGTGTCCCCATGATAATGACGCCACAACATGGCCACCCACGTGCACTATCATGACAACTCAATATGACCGCCCAGTCACGTGACATTACGTCACTTCCAGGATCCCACAAAATGGCTCATTTTCAACATACATAACTACTCAACATCATCACCAACACCGCCACAACACCAACATCAACACAACTCCTCCTCCACAATCTCCTCCTTCTCCCTATGCTGCCTGTTCTAGTGATTCTGCCTTTTCCAGAACCTGGAATTCATCACTTCCACTTCTTCCAACATCTCCACCATCTATATTATCATACCGTTTAGTACTACTCCCTTATAGCATTCTCAGATAGCCTTCTCTGCACAATCACCCTGATGTACTAATCCATGACCTCCTCTCTTTCTCAGCCTAATCCCTGCCCACCCCTTTCAATCCTCCTAAACCCCATTCCTCTTCCTACCCAGTCTCGCATCTTATTCTTGTTCCGTGCGACACTACCAACCCGCCACATCCACCATATGTACCTCGCTCCATCCAACTTTTCTACCTCTTTTAACTCCACCTCATTTTTGTTCACTGTTAGTTGTTAAAATGTCAAATTAACGAACAATAAGATATTCTTATGACTAAGAAATATGCGACAAATGAGTTTTAGATGCCCAAAACAAGCAGAAACAGAGGCATTTGCCCATCCCCAAAGGCGTCAGGGGACTATGGTACAATACATTTCTGGAAGCGGAGACTACGTATGTTGTTAAACGTACAACCGAATAAAATAGCACCCCTCCCCACCACCCCTCCTTCACCATGTTGGGCACTGGATGATCATGGTAATGACGTCACGCGATTGAGATACCAGGATAATACGCGTCTATGTAACGTGACTAGGTAATTCTATGACAAATATCCGGGAGTTGGGGGGGGGGGGGGGTCTCCTCACCTTAACCAGAGCAGAAACCTTGGGTATAAATATTACATACCTTTATGCGGCAATAAATGGTAAGTGGTAAAGTCCATCTACAATAGCTGTAACTGGAATTAGTATACAGAAGTTATAACATTATCGGTTAATTTGTTGTAACATAACGGGTTGAAAAAAGTCATAACATTATGCGTCGATTTTTATAACATAACGGGTTGAAAAAAAGTTATAACATTTTGCGGAGTTTATAACATTATCGGTTGTTTACTACATTTTTTGTAACATTATGCGTTGGTGTAACATTATGCGGCGTTGTAACATTATCGGTTGTAACACGCCCCAGACTATTTGAAAAACATGATCCACAAAATTCGACACGCGCGAAATCTAAGATCAAAGAACACTTGTGAACTTTTTGTACCGAGAAGTAATTGTAAAACCTTCGCAGACAGAGCATTTTCCGTGGCAGGTCCAAAACTGTGGAATTCTCTTCCCATTGATGTCCGCAAAGAAAACGATTTATATAAATTTCGAAAAGCAATTAAAACTCATTTATTTAAACAAGCCTTTAATAGGTAAATGTCTATAAATTTTCACTATAATCTGTATTCACCATACCAAGCGCCTTTGAATACTGTATAGTAAAAAAGGCGCTATAAAAATGCTTTTATAATAATAATAATATTTTCCGCCGCGCAGCGGCATCCTCGGCGCGTAGCGCCGAACCGGGTGGGTTTCGGGAGAGGTGTCCCCTTCCGAAGTAAATAAATTATCACACTGCACAATCGGTTCTCAGATTCTATGAGTAAATCTATTATGAAATCGTGTCATTCCACCCAGCAGATTCGGTGGCAGAGCATATTTCTAGTCATCCGAGTAAGATGGAGGAGTATTTATCAACCGCTTTGCGTTTATCAGGTAGCAGGATTATCGACTGAGGCTCAAGTCATCTGGGGGGTCGGGGAGACGTAACTTTTGTTTTAACCAAGAAAATAGACTGCACAAACCTAGATGGGTCAATGTTCCAGTCAGACACCGAATAGTAAAACTTATGAGGGTCTCAATTTACTGTAAATGCGAATTAAGACTTTCAAGTGCCATGGACAAGTGGAAACCACAAATGATCATACAAGTTGATGAGTGCAGATAATTTATACATCGGTGATTTCCTATTTCATTCGCTCCATGCCTCCAGGCCAGCAGTCTAATTATGAATGGAATTCGACGGCGTTATGGCTAGGAGCCAGTCTAGTTCTTAAATAAGCCATCGCCTATATTTAGATTAAATAGTCTGGAATTTTTCAGTTGGTCGGAAACCTGTGGTTCGCTATTCCGACCAACTGAAATATTCCAGTCCACTGAATCTAAAAAATATCATAAACATTAATTTTCTTTGCATCAACGCAGAAATCTAAAAACACAATAAGCGTTAATTTTTCAGCCATTCCAGCCATTGTTTTTTTACGGTGTGCAATGGTCTAGTGGTTTAGGTGTTGGAGTCCTTATTGCCAGGCGAGGTTGCTGAGGGTTCGACTTCGGCAGGGAATCAGAACCAACATTCTAAGGTCTTAAAAAACATGATTGTGTCCTTCGAAAAACATACCCCCCCCCCCCCCCACACACACACACACCACACGCACACACGTACGCACACATGCTTGCATTCAATTTTAACCGCCTGTTGTGGAAAGCATCTGTGACACGATATAAACCTGGATGTTGAAAGTGACGTCACATTCCAATAAACATGCAGAAAGCATACAGTATACAAGATAGTGTTCCCAAACCTTGAATGACCCCTGGATGAGAGTTTGCGTACTTTTTTTCTATGTTTATGGTTTCAGTAGCAGGTGTTACTTTTTCATTTTTCTAGATTTTTCACACGTGCAGCAGATGATGTTCCGAGTGAATTGTTGTTTAAATTACGACCTGAACGAAGGTGGAGTGACCTCCCCTTTTCTGAATTATTGAATATTTGTCCTCGGACGTCGTGGGGTACACGAGAGGTTCATTCATGAAAACTGTTATCACTAGTTTAATCGAACTCACCCCGGGGCCCCTCGGTACCATGGTATGGCGGTCCTAAAAAGTATTCTGGAGGAATCCGTATCAAATAAAGTCGGTTTGGTGATTTGGAGGGATTGTCGGGTTTATTTAGGTAATTCTGCGAATCGGGAAATTACTCCTCTTCAATCGAACACACCCTCCGAATATTCCCCTGGCCTATAAAACGGTGTTAGGTCAGATAGCAACCACGTGCTACCATAGAAACCAAGATGGCGGCATCCATTATACAAAATGTACGACGGAAACACGTATCACCCTAACAACACGCACTGCGCATGCGCACTACCTCCACGTATCACTATGAGGATGACGTCACGAGATGGCCGCTCACCATGGCAACACAACATTGTGCCACTGGATCACGTGACATGACGTCACTTCCTGGGTCATCCACCGGGGTCATCCAACCTGGGGTGATCCAACATGGGGGTACATAACATACTACTTATGATCATCTTGATAATCTAACAATCAAAGCATTTTTTCGTTGTAACACCACAACTAGTTGTATTTTAATTTTATAATTCTTCAATGAAGCCTGGTGGAGTTGTAAAAAAGGCTAAATGATATTTCAAATCTGCAGCCATAAGCGTGCAGGATGAAAATAATACGTGTACATGATATTGCGCGATATTTAATATGTTGTCTTTTACTTGGACTTTATGGTGTTAAAAGGTTGGAGTGCGTGGTTCTTCTTTCAGCCTTTTCAACACAGAGTTCTTAAGTGACATTGCTCATCAAAATATTATTTACCGTAAACTGGCCGAATCTCTTTTGTCTCAAAAGTGGGGATGTGTAATAATTTATTTCCACAGCCCTTTACTGGTCCCCGTTACGATTTATTGTTTGTTGTAGGGTCTCGTCGTAGAGAGGTTTTTGCGCAAACTGAAAAATATGGATACCGGTTGAAAATGTTAAGTTTTTCGGGGAAAGACAGAAAACAGCCCTGGTTGATTGACTTCGCCATCTTCACTGACAATGTCTCAAACAGAATTCAAATAAACGAGCAATGTCGTCTCTCGAGAATATAATGACTGAAAAGGCACAATCCAAAAACTAAATAAAAACGAAAGAAACAAAGGAGCAAGGAGCGGATCGAATTTTTAAGAACAGTTTGAATCATATTGGAGACACTTAACACTGGACCGAGTGCTTGTACAATCGCGTTAGCGTTAAATTTCCTGACGTTTTCATTAGGGCTGTCACGATTAATCGATTAATCGACTGTTGATCGGTCACGGCGAAATCGATTAGTATTTTTCGTTGTCGAATAATCGGTAAATTGTATCCCGCTTTAGACGTATAATAATTAAAAGAAAATTTAATGAAAAATCTATTGTTTCTAAAGGTAAAGAGTTAAGAACATCGATGTTAGACCCCCAAAAAGCTGTTGGAAGCAATTATCTTTCAGGTACATTCATCAAAGCTTTGATGTTCTGAACTTTTGAACCGTCAGTGTAATAATCAAGACCGGTCGGCAGTTGCGAAGTTTCGCAACTGCCGACCGGTCTTGATTATTACACTGACGTTTCAAAAGTTCAGAACATCAAAGCTTTGAATGTACCTAAAAAGGATCGTCTTGGTTGTTTCCTTGAGGTAGGTCAACTGACTTGAACTTCATTTTTTTCGACTTCAAAGAGAGGGAGAGGGGGGGCGGTCATTTAGGTACGATTAATCGATTAACATCGATTATTTGCGACGATTAATCGATTCCTAAAATAAAAAATCGTGACAGCCCTAGTTTTCATTATATTACATGGTTGAAAAAGTAATTTCTATAATGTTATTTGAAGTCAAACTTTACGCATGAGAAAATTATTTTATGAAGTACGTTTGCCTTTGTGTTTAAATCTTTAGCTCGCTGCAGTTGATACATCAGTATATTTTTGTGGGTGCGTAGGTGTCTTCCCTCTAGACCAATTTCCTTTAGACCAATTCCCTTTAGGCCAATTCCCAAAAGACCCAATTCCCCTTAGATCAACTACATACTGTTATTGATTAAGGGTTGATTAAGGATAATTAAGACAACATTTATTTATTGATAAGCACTTTATTTGATAAAAAAATAAAAAGAATCACAGCCTTTGAAAGTGTGTGATTACTATAACAATTGTTATGAAAAATCTGCCCAACATCCTACTCTCATATAATTGAATGGATACAATTTGGAAGTTCATTATTGGAATTAATTGCACACCTGAACGAGGTCGCCTGTGTGTTGGCTAAGCAGTGTATATGTTCTATTAGATAACTTTCCATTGGGATTCAATTGGACAAGTTTAAGGTTGTACATATTGATATCACCGGTTTTCGACCTATCTACGTATTCCGAATGCGACACACGTTTTGATAAGAGTCGTATTAAAAATCCCTCAATGAGGTCTAATTTACTACGACTCTTATCCTCATTTCAGAACAAAGGGTGCCGAAGGCCATATGTTTTTCAAAAAAGGGGTGCCGAAATTGGGGTGCCTTCTGGAGAATCCCTTTTTTGTCAATTGAGGATAAGAGTCGTATTAAAAATCCCTCAGTGAGGTATAATTTACTACGACTCTTATCCTCATTTGACAAAAAAAGGGATTCTCCAGAAGGCACCCCAATTTCGGCACCCCTTTTTTGAAAAACATATGGCCTTCGGCACCCCTTTTTTCTGAAATGAGGATAAGAGTCGTACTAAATGAGGGATTTTTAATACGACTCTTATCCTCATTTCAGAAAAAGGGGGTGCCGAAGGCCATTTGTTTTTCAAAAAAGGGGTGCCGAAATTGGAGTGCCGGGGATATTGCCATTGATATAGGTTTTTATTATACAGAAGGGAGATAACTCTGTACGATTAAGTACAGGTTATGGGATATCAAGCAATCTAATTGGTTAGTTAGTGTCAGGAAAGTGAAGTGATTGGGTAATCTAGATAAATGAAACAACAAATGTGCTCGGAATAGGGTAGGAACTACTGGTATTACGTACCACCTTACCAGTAACATGATGATACAAAGCATTTGGTAGGTTAATACTATGAACGGTTAGGATGGAACCTATAGGGGAATATACCAACCATACTCTGCTGCCGTTCTGTATTACCAGGCATTGACCCCACCCCATAATACCGCTCAATAATATGAAGCACCTGGTGGATCAGTAGTACCAAGGGACACATTGCTCGATGGGATTCGCGCCATTCGAGCAATGACTTTTCAGTAACTGCTCGATGGCTTATAAGGGATATTTGGGATGGTATGTCTTGTGGTGCAGGTAATAGTATCCTCAGATAAGTATCCTATAAAAGGTATCCTCGATAGGTACCCTCAAATAATACAATACCGGGCCATAGGTATCCTCAAATACCCGTATGTGCCTTTGTGCTAGGGCACATTGTGTCACATTGTGCCTTTTCACATAAGCGCATATCGGCACATAAAGCATGTGCCTTTGTGCAAGGGCACATTGTGTCACATTGTGCTTTTTCATATAAGCACATATGACAAAAAAGGGTGCCGAAGGTCATATGTTTTTCAAAAAAGGGGTGCCGAAATTGGGGTGCCCGGGGATATTACCATTGGATATAGATGTGATGATAATCGGATACAACTTTGTTGTAATAAGGGGAGATAACTCTATACGATTAAGTATAGTACAGGTTATGGGAAATCAAACAATCTGATTGGTTATAAATGTTCTAGATAAATGAAACAACAAGAGTACTTAGAATAGGGTCAGAACTAACAAGAATAGACCAGAAATAGCTAAATATAGTAACAATAAGCAAGGCTGTTCCAACTGATAGGTTCTTCTACGCTACTGGGGTATACTCTAGAATAAAGGAACATGGCCAGATAAACGATAACTATTGCATATATAGATAGAAGCAGAGAATTCTGGAAGAATTCGAAATAGTAAAACTTATCGGGTTGTTTGTGGTAATTATCCAGGAAAGCCGTTCCAGAAAATACTCCGATTCAATCGAACATACCCTCCGAACATACCCCTGTCCTATAAGAAGGGTTTAGGTAACATAGCAATCACGTGCTATCATAGAAACTAAGATGACGGCTTCCAGTATACAAAATGGACAACGGAAATACGTATCACCTTAACACGCGTTGCGCATGCTTACTAACAACACGTATCTCTATTGGGATGACGTCACAAGATGGCCGCTCACGCGGGTTACCATGACAACACAATATGGCGCCACTATGTCACGTGACATGACGTCACTTCCGGGGTCCTGCACCGGGGTCCTGCCAATGTTCCTTCAAACATACATTACATACTACTCTCGTTCCAATGATGGGTCATAATCTATGTTTTTGAGGCAAAAATGAAAAAATAATGAAAATTGAATGGTAATTTTTGTGTATAGAGCCGGCCAGTTTTGGCCGTTACCTTGGGTAAAGAGTTAATCTACCGTATATAGTTTCATCAGTAACGGTGCCAGATTGGTTTGCGGAAGCAAAAGGAATGAAAGTTGTAAATCGGAGGTGAGGAGGGACTGAGAAGAGATTCAATTTTACCCCTTACTTTCAAGAATGACTACATATTTATATTTATCATATAACTCGTCCGTTTTATCCACTTTAAAACATTTGATATTTTGTTTTCATATTAATCAATGATAAATAAAGCCTTCCTTCAATTTCATTGGTCAATTTCAAAACTAGGCAATTTGATTGGCTGAACAAGATACAACTGGGCCACATTTTCATAATTTGCATAATTAAAGTTGGGAGCTTTCATTGGTCAATTTCAAAACTGGATAATTTGATTGGCTAAACAAAATACAACTGGGTCACATTTGCATAATTTCAGTAGGGAGAATTTACGTTATCTGTCCTATTCACGGTGGGTTATATTTTATTAATCTTTTACCTACAAGAAAAACGACATTCATTTTTTTGGAGCTCGTTCCAATGAGGGGTCATAACCTATGTTTTGGAAGCAAAAAATGAAAATTTTTAGTTACACGAGGATGTTTTTTCCAAGTGCCGTCTGCAACTCATGTTAGGTGATGGGTTAAAAAGTCATACTAAGTGGCTAATTTGTACGTGTGTGTGTCGTATGATAAATAGAATATGAAATGAGTGTTTTTCTCATATAATATTTATGAAACTCGTCCTAATTTTCCGATTGGGACTCAATGTTACCCCTTACTTAACACGAATTGATGACGAAATTGGTACCACACTTTCAAGAATGACTAAATATTTATATTTATTGTTTCAAAAAGAAGCCTTATTGCAAATCAAACTTGATTACATCTCATTGGAAAGTGTGCATCTTTAAGATATGTTTTGGGGGTAAAAATTAATAAAAATAATACAATTTGAATGTTTTGTTGTGAACAGCAGTGACCCATCATGCCCGTTAAGTCGGCAAAGGGCTAAAAGTTGACAGACTAAACCCATTTGGGGAGGGTGCTCGTAAGAACAACAGCTATTTTTTGTGGGTGGACGGGGGGGGGGGGGGGGGGAGGGGGTATATATTTTCCAGTCTCCCATGTAACGCCGCTAGGGAGTTTCTTAAATGATGTCTTGAGTTCTATGTTTCAAATAGAATCTAAAATATTAGAATATTTATTATTTATTTATTTATTTATTTATTGGTGTTTAAAGTCACATACTTATGCACAAAGTCTAATCGTGACCGTGACAGTTGGAGGAAGCTGGGGTACCCGGAGAGAACCACCGAGCATCGACAAGCAACTGTCAGCCCCTCAACATTTTAACCTTGTTCAAGCTCCGCTCAAGTAGGGTTACAGCGGTTGAAGACATATGCACCATCGAAGCGAAGTACACCTTAGTGCACGGCGTCATCGTGCCTCCATGTAGGCAACCGGGATAAAGTGCCTTGCCCAAGGACACAACGCGGGTCGTCCCGGGCGGGGATCGAACTCGGGACCTCTGGCATAGAAGTCCAACAGTCTACCACTGAACCACCGCGCTCCCCAAAAATATTAGAAATTTATATACTTAGGTCTAAGACACTATGTTAATTTCCCCATGGAGTGTTGTTAATTATTTTGCAATGTTCTCCGCCTATGGAATGGTATCGGTCAACAATTTTTGGAATGTAGACCGAGACGTCCCGAGGTGAGATGAATTACAGAAAAAGGGGACCTTAAATCCAAAGAAATTTCTACAACTGTGAAGTCACTATGAATATAAACTATGCGAGTCTGCCGAGGTCAAAGTCAGAACAGTGAGGTGATACGGTGTGGATTGACCCCCCTGAACGCTAGTCGTATCTTCCATGCCAGTTCAATGGTAGCAATTAGAAGAGTCCATATTCATTATTTGGGGTAGACCAAACAATATTTTCTCTGGGCTGCACGTTGAAAATATTGATTGGTCAACCGCACATATGTATTGAGCAGCCACCTACTTAATGAGGTTATGACGTATCATTTACCTGATCGGAAAAGCAGCCGCTCTGGTTCAAAATGTTAACATTGTGTATAACGGTACGGCAGAGTATTAGCGCCATTTCGCTTTTTTTACGTAACTTATGTTAAATTGTAATTACAATTTAGCTAAATTGTAATTACAACTTAATAAATTGTAATTAGAACTTAGCATAAATTGTAATTACAATATAGCTTAAATTGTAATTACAATATAGCTTAAATTGTAATTACAACTTAGCTTAAATTGTAATTACAACTTATTTAATTACAATTCAAGCTAAGTTGTAATTACAATTTATTAAGTTGTAATTACAATATAAATAAATTGTAAATACAATTTAAGTTATATTGTAATTACAAGATAAGCTAAGTTGTAATTACAATTTTTAAGTTGTAATTACAATTTATTAAGTTGTAATTACAATTTAAGCTATATTGTAATTACAATTTAAGCTAAGTTGTAATTACAATTTATTAAGTTGTAATTAAGCTAAGTTGTAAATACAATTTATTAAGTTGTAATTACAATTTAGCTAAATTGTATTTACAATTTAACAATTTAACATAAGTTATGCAAAAAAAACGAAATGGCGCTAATACGCTGGCGTATAAAAGCAAAGTGAAAATTAAATTTATTGTTATATTTTATTTTCATTCGTTTTTCTTCCCCAAAACAAATCGTGTTCCCACTCCCACTCGCCGAAAATGCTATTCGCCCCTCCCAACAAGGTATACCACTCTCGGTGGCGTCGCGGTAACCGGTTCTCGTCAGATCACCGAAGTTAAGCAACGTCGAGCGCGGTTAGTAGTTGGATGGGTGACCATTTCAGCGACTGACTCGTGCTCCCGCGTTGTGTCCTTGGGCAAGGCACTTAACCACGACTGCCTACAAGGGGACACGATGAAGCCGTGTACTAATGCGTACTGCACGTCGATGGTGCGCATGTCTTCAACCAATCTAACCCGGCCTGTGCCGCGGCGCAGAGTTACGATGTTGGAGAGCTGACAGCTGCTCGTCGTTGCTCGGTGGTTCTCTCCGGGTACTCCGGCTTCCACCACCCGTAAAACGGTCACCGACATGATATGACCCTGGCTGTTAAAGTGTCGCTAAACCCTAATAAATAAATAAATAAATAAATAAATAAATAAATAATAAATACAAACTTTCACAGCTCGGATTCGAGTACGTTTTTATCCTCTCGTGGGCTGCGCGGATTATTTCACTCGGATAACGAATGGTGAAATAATCCTCCGCGCGCGCCTCTCGATGATAAAAATAGTACTCAAATCCGAGCATGGAACTGTTGTCTATGTATCCATCTGCAAAGATGACATTTGTATTACCCAGGGATGTGGCTAGAGGGTTTCAGCTGGGGGGGGGGGGGGGGGGGGGTGCCATCGGTGTAAATTCCAACTGTGAGTGGTTTCGATAGGTGGTTGCACTGCAGCGCTGGGTGAAATCTTTTAACCCTTTACCCAACGAATCGCCCGCATCCGCCTGCGTAATATGCAAATACGGCTGCTGAAAAAATATTATTTTTCGAAAAATTTCAACAAAACCATATCATGTGACCCCTCTTTGGAACGAGCTCGTCGAGCTCGTTCCAAAGAGGGGTCACATGATATGGTTTTGTTGAAATTTTTTTAACAGAATTTTTAAAAAATGATATTTAAAATAATGAATTTTGAAATCGTCTGCATTGGGTAAAGGGTTTTGAACCCTTCAGAAATTTTCACTAGTCCTGAAACGGAAAAAGCATCATTTATAATGTGTCTGGGTCAGAAAATTTACCGAAAATCGAAATTTTGAGGCCATGTCAATTTTAGAGTAGGAAATTTGAAACTCAAGTTTCCAGCTGGAAATAAAAGATCAAAATTTCTTATCATTAGTTGGAATTTTAATATTTTTCATGAACAATGCTAATTTATTGAATTTCCAACTTTTTGATTTTTGACCCCGGAATTTCCAACTATTGAAAAAAAATACTCCTAGCTGGGGGTGGGGGTGAGGCACTCCCCTGTCGAGACATCCCTGGTGCTACCATTACAAACATAACTCATTCGGTCTGATCAAAATAATGATAACCTGTCTCGCGGTGGGCATTGCGGTGGCCTCCCCTTGGAATCATTGTCTCCAGACAATGTTTTCCTCGAGGTGGCATACCGCCATATCCACCTCCAGTCGCGCCAGATCATAATTTCTATATTAACGTTGGAAAATATAGAGTGTAGGTCTAAAAAACTATCCCCCGGCCATCAATGACGAGAATAATAAAATAAGAATCTGTTTTAGCGAGTGGTGTGACATCAAGCGAGTACATTTCGTGAACACTCAATATTAATGACTTTTTAGCATTCGTTTTGAGTTCTTTCTCAAAATGAAGATATGAATATACAGAAAAAAATTCATTTTCAACAAATAATTAAATATGTTAATATCACGCTCACAACATTCGACATGTTTCACTAACTTCTGAAACGAAATGACCCTGCCCGTTGAAAGTGTCGTTAAATCTCAAATAAACTAACAAACATGGATCACGAACTAGTCAACATGTCACGAGAAAATGCGTACAATCACGTCGTACGACTCTCTGATTTATTTTGATAGCAGGGCTTCTTCCTTATGCCTTGAACAGGTCCACGTCCTAATTTAGAGAGTAGGACTCATAGTTTTTTGCCATGGTACGTTCAGATAGTAATCCCTCCCCAACTCGAATAGATAAACGAAACTTTAAAAACTTCTTGAACAACTAAAAATTTATATTTTGCCTCAAAAACATAGCTTATGATACCTCACTGGAGCAAGTTCGTTCACTACAATGAGTGGTAATAAGGTAGGTTTTGTACGCTAAAACTGTAAAAGAATAGAATTTGAATTGGGATTTCTGTGAATTACGCTGGGCGGTCAAGGTTCTAGTTATGTGACCAAAAATGGTTGACAATTTGATTTGTGTTTGAAGATATATGTATAGTTTATTGAGAAAGGGAATTTATTTTGGGTTTCAAGTATTGAGTCATGTGGCTTTTACAATAAAGAAAAAAATTTATTATAAGAAATATTGAGAAATGAAAATTTTATTATTTTAATTTGCATCAAATATTTTTAGCACAGAGTTAATAAATATCTAGATGCTTCTAAAAAGCTCATTAACTTTAGATGTGATAAATATTGATAGCTCGTCAAATATTCAGAATCAGACAAGATTAGTCCTCAACCCTTTGAACTGTAGTGGTATCGTCCATGCCAATTCAATGGTTGCAATTAGAAGAGTCCATATTCATTATCTGCGAAGGACCAATCGACATGTTCAACGTGTAGCCTCGGGGCTGCACGTTGTAAATATTGTTTGGTCTACCCCACACATTTACTGAACAGTCATCCTATTTAATAACGTTATGAGGTATCATGTTCCGTGTCGGAAAAACAGCCGCGCGGGTTCAAAACCCAAAAGGTTAACTTGGGAAGTTTAAAAGATATGATGTGGCTCCATTTTTAAAGTGTATTTTCTTTCGAAACATTCCAATATTTATTAATTCTTTGCTGGTAAAGTTTGATGCGAGTCAAAAACACAAGTTTTAGTGGGTTTTAATTTTTCAGTCCTTATTATTTCTGATATTAGAACAATTATTCGTTATTATTGATCTTGTGTCACTCATTAGGCGAGAAACATAGATGGTTTGAGTTTGGTTTCATGCTTTAGAAAAATAGGGATGGTCGATCGGGATTTTTTATTTTTTTGTTCTTGATTTTTTGATATTCTGTTTTATCAAATGACTTCTTTGTTTTCTCGGCTAATTACCGTTTCATATTTTCAATCAATATTACGTAATGCTTTATAACACATCAGTTGATTGATTGGTCAATTTCAAAAGAACGCTTTCTGATTGGTTATCACCGAAGAGATCTGTGACAAATTAATGCGCGTGAAAATATAACTATTTTAAAACACCAACAAAGCCACGATGTCTGATTTTATTTGTTATAAACATTCACTAAAATCTCAATGATAAGAAATGTATAAATAATTGAAAAATTAGTATTTATAACGCCGAATTGTGAAACTATATTTTGCCGCGGATATGACGTATGACTGCGTGCTGTTGTGACGCGTCAGAGTCAAATGCATGACCTTTAAGGTGAAATTCCCTTCTTTAGCCTTCTTTTCTATCCAAAAGATGTGTTTTTGGTAACTGTGGTGTCATAAGATGAACAGAATATGAAATTCGTGTTTTGGTCGGGGGGGTGGGGGATGGGTGGGGGGGGGGGTGGGACTAAAAATTTGCAAGGCGTGACGTCCTATTTTTTATTCGGCTCCCTTTTACATCCACCCACCCACTACGTGCAAATTTTCTACTACCGTTCTCAGACACCCACCCCACACTCTCCCATTAAAATCCAAAATAAACTTACCCCAATTGCCCATGTGGGGCACGATGACGCTGTGTGCTGAGACGTACTGCACGCCGAGGTGCACATGTCTTCAGCCAATCTAACCTTGTCTGTGCTGTGTAGTACGCAGTGTCGCTGTGCAGTGTGTAGTACAGTCGTGGGTTATGATGTTGAAGAGCTGACAGCTGCTCGTCGTTGCTCGGTGGTTCTCTCCAGGTACCCTGGCTTCCTCCACCCGTAATCCTTTCACCGACACGATATGACCCTGGTTGTAAAGTGTCGTTAAACACCAATAAATAAATAAATAAATAAATAAATAAATAAATAAATAAATAAATAAATAAATAACTTGGGTTGAATTTAGTGCATCAGAGAGAATTTTCCCAAAATATTGTCTGCACATTCTCTACATTTCGAACAAGACACCCACCCCCTACTAACGTGTGACATTTTCCCAGATTAAGCCCAATATTCTCACATATAAAGCCTCCTGATGTTGTATTTATGTTAAGAGTGTGATGTACAACATCATCTTTAAGGTTTGAAACACAAATGATGGTATATATTAGCTGACATATTGATATATTTTTAAAAAATTCAAAAAATTGCACAAGTTGGAAATGCACATTTTTGGCGCACTCAAGAGACCCACGTCACGTCTTGCATATTTTTGGTGCCCCCTCCCCCACCCCCACCTCCCCCTGTTCTGGTCATTATTATTTATTTATTGGAGTTTAAGGTCACATACTTTTGCACAATGGCTTACCGTGACCGTGACAGCTTTATTTACGTGGTGGAGGAAGCCGGAGTACCCGGAGAGAACCACCGAGCATCGATGAGCAACTCCCAACTCCTCAACATTCTAACTCTGTTCTAGCTCCACTCAAGCAGAGTTACAGTGGTTGAATACATGTGCCCCATCGACGTGTAGTACGCCTTAGTACACGGTGTCATCGTGCCCCCATGTAGGCAACCGGGATAAAGTGCCTTGCCCAAGGACACAACGCGGGTCTTCCCGGACGGGGATCGAACTCGGGACCTCCAAGCATAGAAGTCCAACAGTCTAACACTGATTATTCTAAATTAAAGTATCGTATTTTGAGTGCAACACGGCGCCGTCTCCAATGCTTTACGCATTGCAGATGGCGTCTTGTTGCACTCAAAGGACGACACATGGTTAATTTATTCTAATTTATAATTGATTCCATTTGCACGCTGGTCATCCTATAATACCCACAGAGGGCAGTAAAACTCTGCTGCGGGCGTCCGTAACGCCCGCATCGGGTTTTAGTTTTTACTTTAATTGGTTATAAATTAGCAGTTATGGACCAATGTGTCTTTGATAATAATCTATATGCGAGTTTCGAAAGGAATCAACAAGGATTCCAAACAAGTTACCCGAAAATACGTCTTTCTGACCATATATCGCAGAAATTATAATGTAATCCGCGAATCGAGCATGCAGTAAACCACGCACCGGGCTGCGCCGTGCCCGTCACGGGTTTTACAAAAACAGCGTGGAGTGTCACAATAAATCGTAGGTATGTTCTTACTCAAATACGGCACATTTTGTTATGAAGTAAGATTTAGTTTCCTAAAATGTCTTTATCAATGGAGAGCTGTCCAGTTGTCTAAATCCATAACACACTTCTCTATTTCGTAACGAAAACACACTGCATTGGGATACAGCATGCATATTATCACCATTCATTTAGTTCTGTAACCAAAATGGAACGTTCTTCAAAAAACTCTTGAAATGCTGTAGATGCTGAATTCATCAGTCAATAATGTTAACTCGGAATTCGTTCAGAGAAAAACGTATTTATCACAAAATTTCACGTACAACGGACTCGCTTATCGTCAAAAGGCTGCCCGCAAAGAGTTTTACATGGTATTTGCCCGATGCAGGTTTTACAGGATGTCCAGCGTGATTTGGCACTAAAAGCTTTCGTTTGGAAACCACAAAATGATTTGGCAAGAACAAACATTCCACTTGACACCTGAAAATGTCGGGCCAGCGTGCTAACAGAGTCCATTGGGAGACAGAATTAACTAATTATTGTTCCCCCCTTAAACAAAATAGATTCTTCCAGTTAGTTAATATGGTATTTAGCTGATCATGTACTCGTCCCGGGGGCTTAGTGTAATGCACAGATAATTGTTGTGAAAGATTTGATTCCCCCGCTATTTTCCTTAGTGACACAAGCGACCGTGTCTTTCTGAAATAAGCCACTGTGTTTCTAGAAGTGACATAAGCACTGTCCACTGGGAAACATAAGCTGCTTGGAAATCAACGAATGTTTCACAGTTTTAAAATTAAATCGAAAAAAGAAAAATATTAGTTGGCAAAAAAATAAGAATCCGTCCACACTGGCATTAACGAATGAATCTGTAATGTACTTGTGCTAAAGTTGAATGCGAACGGATGATCACTTCCCCAGTGCATCGAGGACATACAAACCCGTAACTTTATAAATTCAGCCTACATGGGTGATACCATTTCAAAACACAAGGTGAAGAGCGTTTGCCGGGTGATCGTTGCTAGTCGTGATGTGATAAAATTTGAGGGTGTAATAACAATGATAGAATAGATGCTAAAAATGAAGGAAATAATGTTCCAAATAATCAAAAACCGGTATATCGTCACCTGTGTGCTAGAATGTTCTATGTCCCCTATGGAACATAGAACATTCTAGCACTCAGGTGACGCTATATCGAGCTCAAGGCCAAAGTAGTTCAAACAATCAGAAGCAAGTTCTCGGGCTACCAGTCAAACCCAAGCTCTCATGCCACCAGGCAACCCCAAGCGCTCAAGCCACCCGTCAAATTCAAACTCTCAAGCCATTAGTCAAACCCAAGCTCTCGGGCCACCAGTCAAACCCAAGCTCTCAGGCCAATGGGCAAACCCAAACTCTCAGGTCGCCCGTCAAATTCAAACTCTCAGGCCATTAGTCAAATCCAAGCTCTCGGTCCACCAGTCAAACCCAAGCTCTCGGGCCACCAGTCAAACCCAAGCTCTTAGGCCAACAGGCAACCCCAAGCTCTCATGCCACCCGTCAAATTCAAACTCTCAGGCCATTAGTCAAATCCAAGCTCTCGGGCCACCAGTCAAACCCAAGCTCTCAGGCCACCCGTCAAATTCAAACTCTCAGGCCATTAGTCAAACCCATGCTCTCGGGCCACCAGTCAAACCCAAGCTCTCAGGCCACTAGTCAAACATAAACTCTCAGGCCACCAGTCAAACCCAAGCTTTCGGGCCACCAGTCTAATTTTGTTCGAAATTCGACTTAGCTGTGATGCAACTTTACTTACAGAGACATTCGGGTTATTCTTTGCTGCCCCGTTTATAGCCATTCCAATCAATAAGTACTGAATTCCCTTTGAAAACATCAAGATATTAACATAATTTGTCGAACTACCCGGTGTAATTATAAAGCGAAGGCTATGTTTTGTATTTATTTCTGATTGTGATATCATCAAAATGCCAATCAAATCAAGTCTCAACTGAGCAACATTCCTATCTTTGATTAACAAATAATTACATTGTTAATGTAGTTATACGTTTTGGGTCCAAATACTCAATTCCCATTGGTCAGCTGGGTGAAAACGTCATGACGAAATGTAATTCATTTTTGCATTGAATACATTTGGTCGAACTTTGACCCGCATTTACGGCAGAGCGCAGTTGACAGAATGTAATTCATTCAGGTGGTATTTGGGCGGGTTTTTAACTTTCAGCGCCTCTCGCAGTGATCAACTCCGCTGCTGTTCCTTTGGTGACATTTCCCAACTGTGGCATAAAGCCCGTTACTAAAATACTCGTATCCATTTCTAAAGTTGTGAAAATTAAAATTCAGAGTTGTGCGCTTTGTATTTTGTGTGAGGGTGGTTTTTCGCCTCGTTCGTTCGTACATGTTTTATTTTATTTCGTCTTTCTGCTTTTGTTGTTTGGTAAATTCATACAAAATTTGTACCCATTCCTACACGTTCATACTCCAATAAAGATTATAAAAATTGCATTCAGTTCTTAAAAAAAAAGAATCTGTATAAAAATGTACAGATTCAGTCATCCAGAACATACCAGTTGGTCGGAAAAGAGAACCACAGGTTTGCTTTTCCAAATAATTTAATTATGCCAGGCGAGTGAACCTAAACATAGGCGATGACCTATTTAGGGACTAGACTGGTACCAGAACATAACAACGTCGAATTTCGTACCGAATTAGACAGCTGGAACCAGTCGAGCGGTCAGATCGTCAATTGCTTATATTCAGAGATTCACTCGTCTGGAATATTTCAGTTGGTCGGAAAAGAGAACCTTCTGTATATTACAGACGAGATATCTAAATCTAAATGATACTATACACATTGATTTTCTTTGAATCAGCTCAAGAGAAATGTAGTTCAGTCAAGAATTGAATTGAGTGATATTTTTGATAACATTACCTTTAGGAACGAAGACTCATCACTGCCCTCATTTAGGATTACGCGGCTTACTTCCACCTATTTTGTTAATATATTGATTTATCATACAACTTGTCCGTTTTGTTCACTTTAAAACATTTGATATTTTGTTTTCATATTAATCAGTGATAAATAAAGCCTTCCGTCAATTTCATTGGTCAATTTCAAAACTAGACAATTTGATTGGCTGAACAAAATACAACTGGGCCACATTTTCATAATTTGAATAATTAGAGTTGGGAGCTTTCATTGGACAATTTCAAAACTGAACAATTTGATTGGCTAAACAAAATACGACTGGGTCAAATTTGCATAATTTCAGTAGGGAGAATTTACGTTATCTGTCCTATTTTGGGTGGGTTATATTGTATTAATCTTATACCTACAAGAAAAACGCCATTCTTTTTTTTTATATTTTCACTTTTTGCTTCCAAAACATAGGTTATGACCCCTCATTGGAGCGAGCTCGACGAGCTCGTTCCAATGAGGGGTCATAACCTATGTTTTGGAAGGAAAAAATGAAAATTTTTAGTTATACGAGGATGTTTTTTCCAAGTGCCGTCTGCAAGTCATGTTAGGTGATGGGTTAAGAAGTCATACTAAGTGGCTAATTTGTGCGTGTGTGTGTCATATGATAAATAGAATATGAAATGAGTGTTTTTCTCATATAATATTTATGAAACTCGTCCGAATTTTCCGTTTGAGCTCGCCAAAACGGAAAATTCATAGACTCGTTTCATAAATATTTTATGAGAAAGTCTCTCATTCCATATCCTCTATTTATTATATGCTAGGCTGTGAATTATCACAAATTATCTAAAAGATATTTCTCGATATCTTTTGACTCGATGGATATCGAGGAACATCCCTCGGTAGCTTACTAAATGACGTCACGCTACGCCGTATTACATCACACTCAAGGAACGATCAGCTGATCTTTGTTATTGTTTTGAAATGTACGCATTTCTCGTCGAATTGGTCTGAATATTGTGCAATAAAATGTCTCGTAGCGTATAATTAAAAAGAAAATCTACTCTATTTTAGTCAGTATCTCGAATTCTCCCATGAGTGTGGACTTGAACGTTTTATTTTTTTTTTTAAATAAAATAATCAGGTCCACACGATGCATTTGTTCAGTAGCTTCCAAAATGACGTTACGCTTCGGCGCATGACGTCGCCTTGAAGGAACTATCAGCAGCTTTTTGTTATTGTCTTGAAACTGTTTGCAGTCGAATTGGGCTGAATATTGCGCTGTCAAATGTCACGTAGCATATAATAAAAAGAAAATCTACGCTGTTTTAGTGAATATTGTAACGAACTGGATTGGGTTAAACTTATAGGAGTGTAGTTGGCGGTGCACGGGACAGTCCGGAGTGCAGGCAACAATATGTGCCTCGTGTTGCACAGGTAATTCGGTCAGTCATCTATTTCACAGGTTAGAATTGCAGGTAACAATGTAATTAGGAAACGATGTGTCTCGTGCCATGTAGGTAGTTCTGCCAGTTAGTTTGGGAGATAAATGCAAGCCATAGTTGATTTGTCATCACAAAATATGGAGTGAAATGAAAACTTGTATCGTACTATGATGGTCAATTACAGGGCATACAGGACTAGAAGAGTGTATTATCACTAAATCACCTGCAGAGTGGAGATTCCGCCCAAGCAATAAATGCAAATTTGTTGCAAAGCATAACAAACACAGGCAAAGTTTCAACCAATGGACCTCCGGGTTAAACCCGGAGGTCCATTGGCTGAAACATTGCTTGTGTTTTTTATCCATAGGCACAGGTATTCGGCACAAGCTGGGAAATCGAAAGAAAAATGATATTTGATACCATTTTTGAATCTATGTTGACGTGCCCCTGTAATGGTATATAAATATTAACAAGGTAAACAACTCGCTTTTCGAAAACGATAGCACTCATCTTCGTTTTTCCCCCTCAAATTTGATTCACACTACGAATCCAACAGTACCCGGTATCAACGGAAAGGGGGGGGGGGGGGGGTGAATACGCTTTACAGTGGCGTATTACACGACCGTTGGGTGTTCTTGGGTTGTTCATGATAACTGGGAGAAGTCGCAGAAAAGGCCGAAAAACATTTAGTTGGACAAGATAGTGCACAGTGGAATGAGGTTTACGAGCGACAATTATCTGATTTATTATAAATAATTCGAGGTCCCATTGTCTATGGAGGGCAGTTTCAAATATTAACCGTATGCCTTTATCAATTACTAATCTCGGATCCACATTTATTCATTTCTGGCGATCACATTTCCGTTTATACATTTTTTAACCTTCCCTTGGAAACTAAACAAGCTAACGGCATCCATAGAAGCACAATGACATCACATTGGCTACTAATTATGCCGAGAAAATCATCTATGAAAATAAGCCAATGGGAGAATGGGAAAAGTTTTTGCGCAAGCCGCGTATCTATGGACGCCGTCAACTCAGGTCAACTTGGGAAAAGATGTCAAAGTTACGGCTAAAAAAGTGTATAAACGTTAAATGTGAACCCCAGAAATGAATAAATGTGGATCCGAGATTAGTAATTGATAAAGGTATACGGTTAAGATTTTGCTGTAAGCTCCATGTTAACATTTTATCTGAGACTAGGACTAGAGGATAAAACCTTTTCCTGACAGAACTGGAGGACAACATTTTATCTGACAAGTCTAGATGATAACACTTCATCTTACAAGACTACAGGACAAAACTTTTTTCTGACACAACTAGGGGATAACATTTTATCTGACAAGACTAGGGGATAACACGTTATTTCACAAGACAAGAGTAAAAAACTTGATTAGACAAGACTAGGGGATAACACTTAACTTACAAGATTTAACATTTTATCTGACACGACTAGGGGATAACACTTTATTTCACAAGACAAGAGGAAAAGAGTTTATTAGACAAGACTAGGGGATAACACTTAACTTACAAGACTAGGGGATAACACTTAACTTACAAGACTAGGGGATAACACTTAACTTACAAGACTAGGGGATAACACGTTATCTGACAAGACAAGATAACACTTTATCTGACAAGGCTAGAAGATAGCACTTTATCTGACAGGACTAGGGGATAACACTTTATCTTACAAGTGCAGTGGATAATACTTTATCTGAGAAGGCTAGAGGATAACACTTTATGTGACAAGGCTAGAGGAACCACTTTATGTGACAAGACTAGAGGAAACACTTTATCTGGGAAGACTAGGGCATACCATTTTATCTGACAAGACTAAAGGATATAGACAGAACGCGATGTGTGTTTGAATCGGTGGGTGTTTTACATAACGAGTTGGAATGGCGTAGTCATATTTTGCGAGAGCTGTAGGCTCGAGCGAAATATGATTACGCCATTCCAACGAGTTATGTAAAACGCCCACCGATTCAAACACACATCGCGTTCTGTGTTTATTACACAACCCATGCATTAAAATTCATTTAAATAAACAAATTTTAATTCCCATGTTTAAACCCAATGGTGAAGAGTTTTATTTGACTGAAGCTGTACTACTTATCAAATGGATCGATAAAAAATCAAAACAACCTTTTTCGGAACCAGTGTTTGTTGAAATTCGTATCGCTGTTTCTCTTCGGCTGGTGCCCATTCAGGCCTAACCATTTGATGGCTATTACTGTTAGTAAAAATATAAGTACAAATTTGTGCAGATTTGCAAAACAGCTGGGAGAAACATTTTAAAAAGAAGTTCGAAGCCTCTCAAGATGTACGAAGATTTACCGAAATAGAGTTGACCAATTTAGATATAATGGGATCCACAAAACGATACGGCCACTGTACTGGGTTAATGTTCTGGTGGAAATGACTGTGTGTTTTTTTTAAATATTATCTCATGTTTGGCTAACTAATTTTTTGTGAACCGAATTTATTTTGCTTTGGACGTTTTCATTTTCACTCTATGCGACAGACGGTCGATGATTGTATAACGAAATTTGGAAACTTTTCGGAGCGTAACTGAACGGTGATGTAAAAAAGTTCCGTCTTGTATTTCACCCGTTGAATACAGAATCATTTATATCATAGCGGCGATTCCGTTGAATACAAGGGTTTAAAGTTTAATGGATGTGTAATAAAACACTCTATCTGACAAGCCTAGAGTATAACAATTATCTTACAACACTAGAAAATGGACCTTTATCTGACATGACCAGAGGCCAACACTTTATCTTACAAGACTAGAGGATAACACTTTATCTGACAAAAACTAGGGAATAGCACTTTATCTTACAAGACTTGGGTTCAACACCTTATCGTACAAGACTAGAGGATAAGACTTTATCTAACAAGACTAGAGGATAACACTTTATCCGACAATACTATGGAATAACACTTTATCTGACAAGAAAACGTCACCCAATCCAAACCGGATACATCCATAGCCTACAACAAGTGTTGCTGGTTATAACCTTTTTCTCATTCATCGTTCAGTGCATTCCAAAAATCTTTGTTTAACCGTCTCAATTCTGGAAGGCAGCACCAAGTCTTTGAAAACTTTGAAAACTTTTATCTATCCAGGCTAGATGCAGGTGACGTAGCGAAGAGGGGTGGGCGTACGGGGTAGTAACATGACCTCGGACCCAATTATTTTTCCAGTCTGGACATTTTTGTCTTGGTTAGAGTCTTAGATAACAATTTTCCCTTTCGAGTATTCCTTTCAAACGATACTAGATTTGATAGTTTGATTTATGTCATACATACAGTCGGTGATACAACTGGAGGTATATAGTACCTGATTCGCAATGTTTGGGAACCAGCATGAACAATTTAGAGTACTGAGACGGTACATATAAATTAAAGAAGTTGCGTCAGAACTTTATACGTGTATATTTTATTTATTTACTAATAAAATTCCAAAATGTTTCGAATTTTTGAACTATAATTCCGGATTATTAATATTCCAACTACATCATCCAGAGGTATGCCTTCCTTTAATCCTGTACCCAACGTAACGGCCAAAACCGGCCAGCGCTATTCACAAAAATCGCCAATTAATTTTCATTATTTTTTTCATTTTTGTCTCAAAAACATAGGTTATGACCCCTCTTTGGAACGAGCTCTTCGAGCTCGTTCCAAAGAGGGGTTATAATCTATGTTTTTGAGACAAAAAATGAAAAAAATTAGTTATTCAGGAATTTTATTTGCAAGTGTCGTCTGCTTTTCATGTTATTTAAAGGGTTAAATCGCCAATTAATTTTCATTATTTTTTTCATTTTTGTCTCAAAAACATAGGTTATGACACCTCTTTGGAACGAGCCCGTCGAGCTAGTTTCAAAGAGGGGTCATAACCTATGTTTTTGAGACAAAAAATGAAAAAGGTTAGTTATTCAGGAATTTTGTTTGCAAGTGTCGTCTGCTTTTCATGTTAGGTAAAGGGTTAAGGCATGCCTGGATGAAGTAGTTGTAATATTTGATCCGTCGGGATTATAGTTAGCTATGGGTGTCGAGACAAATCAGCTTTTTCTACTCCCCCCCCCCCCCCCCCCCCCCCCCAATCTGTCATACTTAGGGAACTAAATATTTTCATTTTGTGCTTCCAAAGATTGACTTATGACCCTCGACGAAATAAGATCGACAAATTAGTCCCCTTAAGTGCCAAGCGCTAACAAGCTATGTTTTGGTTATAAAATTGAACAGTAATTGAATGACGATATTTTTTCTGTATCGTGTAAAATGAATTAGGTTGATATGTGAAGTCAGGCCCGAAGCTAGTATCTCAATATTTTCCGAAATGGTGGAGCGAGAGTTATAATTTTCCGATAACGTTCCCTCACCGTTGTCCGTCAGTACGAACTTGAAACCTCACTCAGTATAGTTCCTTGAAATAATAATATACAAATCAGGTCGGAAATGTTCGTTTACTATAATTATTGTTAGCTCAACTTTGACGTAAGTCAAATTTTAGCTTACGCCATGGCCAGTCGTCCGTCTGTCCGTCTGTCCGCCAACAATTCAATACGGCTCGGGCTAGAGGCCGTATTTATGAACCGATCTTTACGAAACTTCTTGGGCACCTTTGTTTTCACCGTGGGACGAGAACGAAAGTTTTTGGGTCCGGTCCGAACTTCAAGTTGGCCACTGGCAGCCATTTTGTACAAAAGTAGGTGCAATTAGATTTTTGCACAGAACTTCCATATGAAAGCTCTAATTTGAAAATTATTTTGTATGAATGTTTAGTACCATGGGATACATCACATACAATACGGGTTTTTCTCTCGTGCGTAAATTATACAAATTAGACTAACTTTGATGTATTTAGTGTTACTTTCAGCACTGTAAGTGCAAATGCCAATACGGCTCGGGCTAGAGGCCGTATTTATGAACCGATCTTTACGAAACTTCTTGGGTACCTTTGTTATCACCGTGGGATGAGAACGAGTGTTTTTGTGTGTGGTCCAAAATTCAAGATGGCCTCCAGCAGCCATTTTGTACCAAAATTAGTGCAATCAGTTTTTTGTACAGAACTTCTGTATGAAAGTTCTGATTTGAATAAATTTTTGTATGAATGTTTAGTAACATGGAATACATCACATAAATACGGGGGTTTTTTCTCGTGCAGAAAGTATGCAAATTAGATAAATTTTGATTTATTCAGTGCTACTTAAACACAGTAAGTGCACATATCAATACGGCTCGGGCTAGAGGTTGTGTTTATGAACCGATCTTCACGAAACTTCTTGGGTACCTTTGTTATCACCTTGGCACGAGAACGGGTGTTTTTGGGTGCGGTCCAAAATTCAAGATGACTGCCAGTGGCCATTTTGTACCCAAATTAGGTCCAATCAGTTTTTTGTCAACTTCTATACGGCTCGTATTTATGAACTGATCTTCATGAAACTTCTTGGGTACCTTTGTTATCACCTTGGGACAGGAACAAGTGTTTTGGGGTGCCTTTGTTATCACTGTGCTATGAGAATGAATATTTTGGGCTTCAGTCAGACCCACTCTGGGCCTCAAAGATTTCTTTTCTAGTTTAGCATCTGACTGTCACCCACCTTTACAATACTTTACCTATACATTTGTTACAGGCTACGGTCAGTATTTATGTCCAGGCCGTTACAATACTTTATATGTACCTTTGTTATCAGGTCATTACCTAGATGGTTGTCATTGCTGAGTCACATACTATACATGTACATGTCTTAACAAGTTGAGCTACAGTGTCATTGACACTTTCATTAAGAATTGCTTTCGTTTAACCCTTTACCTAACATGAAAAGCAGACGACACTTGAAAAAAAAAATCTTGAATAACTATTTTTTTTCATTTTTTGTCTCAAAAACATAGGTTATGACCCCTCATTGGAACGAGCTCGACGAGCTCGTTCCAATGAGGGGTCATAACCTATGTTTTTGAGACAAAAAATGAAAAAATAATGAAAATTAATTGGCGATTTTTGAGAATAGCGCTGGCCGGTTTTTGCCGTTACGTTGGGTAAAGGGTTAACTTTTCTGTGCAAACGATTACTTGATTGTCATCTTCTTCTAACTATCACATTCATTCAAAAGATATTTGAAATATACAGAGTGTATCTACACTGTTTTAGTGAATATCGGAAATCATCTCATGAGTGTGGACCTGAAAGTTTTATTTTTCATGTGACATTTTACTGCGCAATATTCAGCCCAATTCGACTGCAAACAGTTTCAAGACAATAACAAAAAGCTGATGATCATTCCGTCAAGGCGACACCATGCGCCGAAGCGTAACGCCATTTAGGAAGCCACAGAAAAAATTCACCGTGTGGACCTGCAAATATTATTTTTCACTCGCGCCAGCGCTCGTGATAAATAAAACATTCAGGTCCACACTCTTGAGATAATTCCAGATACTGACTAAAACAGAGCAGATTTTCTTTTTTTATTATATGCTACGAGACATTTTATTGCACAATATTCAGACCAATTCGACGAGAAATGCGTACGTTTCAAAACAATAACAAAAATCAGTTGATCGTTCCTTCAAGGTAACGTAATGCGGCGTAGCATGACGTCATTTAGGAAGCTACTGTGAAATATTTCTCCATATCTATCGACTCGATAGATCTCGAGAAACAACTTTTTGATAATTTTCGATAATTCGTAGGCTAGCATATAATAAAAGATTGTGGTTTTGCCAAGTTTTTGTCACGTTAGCAGCTTTCAGAGAAAATGTTGACGTTAGCGACCAACAGTATTTGCGTCGCAAAAAAAATCCGATGGACAGCTTAATGGGGCTACCCCACCCCCCACCCTACACCCGAACGCCCTCCCACTAGCTTCGGATCTGTGTGAAGTAAGGACACCCCCTCACTCTGAACGTCCTAACATATTTGTCTTCAGTGATAAAACGTTTGTTTAATGAAGGATTAAGTATTTAATTAGTGATATATTGTTTGACAAGGATTACTGGATTCTGTCATGAGGGTAATTAAAGGTTAACATTTGCTATTGCGTAACAGAAAAAAAAATCGACAAATGAAAATATTGGTAATCGGCTTCAGAGTGTAGGAGAGTTAAACAATGTTAGTTCGACCAAAGCTTCCCATATTGAGTTATAAAAAAACTGTATTGTGTTCATGTGATAATGTTTTTTTTATAATTTACAGCATAGTTCTTTTTATCAGCAAATTATAAATGTGAAAAATTGCTAGCACTTTGCGAAGAATGAGATGAGATAAAAAAAAAAACCCTAATTTCTCTCTTCCATCTTTCCCTGATTGCAGCATGTTTTGAAGAAAGTTTTGGGAATGAATTACAGTATATACTAATAATTTAAATGACAGGTTTGGTTGTTGAGGTTTTTTCTCTCTTCTTTTTTCGGTTGCTTTTCCAACATTTTATTCAGTAATCGTTTCCCTCCCACCACATTTTAACCTCTTACGAATCACGATTGGGAGTTCATCGCAAAGAGTGAAAAAAGAAAATTTCGGTTTCATTCCAGTTGTAGAGTAGCGAGTCGAATAAATATTGTTTCTTTCTAGCAGAGATAATAACTGACTTGTGCATAATAACGAACCTCACCACGTATTGACAAATAATTGAAAGAATGGTATATTGAGACCAATAAGCAGCTGATATTTGTCGTTTGGTCTGGATAGACACCTGTGAGATTTGATCCGGATAGACACCTGTGAGATTTAATCCGGATAGACAACAGTGAGAATACTTTGTAAGGGCATAAGTGAAAAATACATGAATGAAAAAACATATTCGAAAAAGTGGATTCGCCATTTCAATCCTGCCAAATTAAAGATTCTTTACGCAGCACTCGCAAAAACACTTCTTAAATAAAAATTTTGGTCTCGAAGACATAACTAATGACTAATCATTGGAACGAACTTGTTCCAATCAAGGGTCATCAGGTGAGTTTTGGAAGCAAAAATTCAACAAAGAAACTTTAAATGGTGATAGCGGTGAATATATTAAGTAGAAGGTTAATGCTTATTAACAATTTTCGACAAGCTAATCTTTCCATCAAACAGGTTTCAAACAGTTCAATTAACTTTAATTACGATTTACTATATGACCGGTAGATTAGATTTTCAAGAAAAGATCACATGCCGTTTGAGTGTTAAAATCTTTGTACACAATTTAAAGAGTTATTTTTCTCGTGCAACGTTCTTTAAATGGTTGAGGGCTACATTATTTTTGGCAGCCTGAATTTGTTCATCAAAGTTTATTTTATTACAAATTATTGAAGAGTGCCCATAGGCACTCTTCAATAATTTGTAATAAAACAAATTTATATAAACAAAATATTATTTGCGTTCATGTGATATTGTCGGAACAAATCAACTTTTTCTTCGACCACCCCAATCCGCCATACTTGGGGAAATAAATATTTTAATTTTGTGTAGATGAAACATGAGCGAGGAAAATGTTAGCTTTTCCTCTGATACCCTCATTTTATTAAAGCCCTGGAGATGGCTTCCAGTACTAAATCAGTGAAGAGACTTTAAGGGTTAATGTTTTCAAAAAAAAAAAATAGAAAAAAACTTGCATTTTTATTGTAAATGAACGCACAAATAAAGATATCATTCCCATAGTGAACATATTGGTATGGACAGGGTGTCGTCTGCTGTCATCGAAAATGAATGTGATTTTCTGCAAATATTTTTCTCCAGGGAAAAGGATGTTTTCTTTCAAAATATTCAACTACTCGACCAACTAAAAACACTCACCTTTCTGTATTTTCCAGGAGGCGAGTATATAAAAATTCTTCAGATGATACGCACTGCACTCCAGAATCCGGGCAATGGCTTTGTAACTTTTACGTTTATATATCTCAGCGTCCCGCACCTAAAAGACAGAAACGTGTGGTACAATGCATTGTAACTTTTCTTAATGACAGGACACACCACGAGTTCTCCTTATTTAGTCATGCCCAATAAAAAAACAGATTCGTGACGTTTCCATTTCCATAGATGACTATTGGTAAACTCCATATATCATATTTAAATATTGATCGATCGAGCTTGTCACGAAGAAATGTGTGGGATGACCGAACTCTGATCGCTAGTTCTTGTCATACAACGTTTCTGCTCTACTCTTATCGAACCGCCTGCAGATTATTGTACTGGAGTGTCGTACTTGGAAATTCAAATACTGATACGCTACAACATATTAAATTGAGAGCCTAATATTCTACTTTCTGATAATCATTCCAACAAAACAAGGGTTTCTGACGATAAAAACAGACTTTTTTTTAAAAATAATTACATATTACAATATGGAATTGACTTAATTCCACTAGTGTTGTTCCCGCTGCAAAAGTTTTTCCTAGCCAGAATAACCTCCTTTCGCAAAGTGTTTGTGCAGCGAGTTGGTCAGAGCGTAGTTGGCACTTGCAATTACCACCGGGATCTACTTTCCTTCTACCTTGCCTGACGCGCCCATATTCCCGGAGCCTCCGAAGCTGTGGTCTCAATTTTCCACTTACCAGTATTCGCGCCCTGTATAAATGTCGCACATGTTACTTTTCTTTTTTTTCTTTTTTTATGGGGGGGGGGGGGGGGGGACTAGGTAGACTGCCAATGTGGGTATTGTATCCCCTAGCGGTTTTCATTTTATTTTACCACAATATTTATTCATATACATTGTATTGTTAGTTTTTTGTATACTGATGAATAAAGTTATCTATATACCAATATGAAGGATTGCGTGCGACTTGGGCGACCATTTTTGGTGTACTGAGGGATCCATTTCTGCATTTCTTCAAAGAATCGAGTTTGTTCAGTCGAACACACCTTCATCATAGCGAATTATTTTTTTCGACCGCCTGAAAATTAGAACGTACAAGCACCCCGATATTCCTTCTTCCAATGAAATACTGAGACACTACAAAATATTAAATTAAGATTTGTTTATCAGTTAACCCATATAATTGCCAAATATTTTACAGCGAGATGGGAGTAGGGGTATCGATGACGATGCCATGGGAACAATTCAGTAGCGACGATTAGTAATATTTTCATCCTACAGCCCTATAGGGCTGTAGGATGAAATTATAACTAAACCTCCATAGAATGCAAATTTGACCTGACCATTTACAACATTAATGTATTGAACGAGTCCATATTATAACACAATATTGAATAGATGAGGGGAGGGTGAGCCACAGAGCATTCCGTCATGTAGTGTGATAAATGCCCAAATTTCCTCGTCATTTTACGTCGATCAAATGGAGAGAGTTTGTTTCTAGTATTCCTCATTCGCATTAAACAGTCCTACAAAATACAGGTTTTAAACGATAAATCAGCTGTGCTCATGTTTTCTTTACTTCCAAATAAATACATAAATTCCCACAAACCTGTTTTGTCCGGTAAGTTTTTCAAAATCTTACAATTTGACTGAATTGTGTAATAGACTCACACCCTCTCGCCAGTTCTTATTATATTTCCACGAAGATAGATAAAATGGATAACGTTCATTTGTAGGATGAATATGGCAACTAGCGTGTATATACTGTAAAACAACGCTTAGATATTAAACGCAGTCACGAGTTATAGTACAGTAGCAGTGGACTGGTCGTAATCCACGCGTGGGCAGTGATGTCAACGCATGCGTTTACCTAGTAATAAAAATCATTATCAGCTATTTATTTATTTATTTATTTATTTATTTATTTATTTATTTATTTATTGGTGTTTAAGGTCACATACTTATGCACAATGGCTAATCATGACCATGACAGTTTTACGGGTGGAGATAGCCGGAGTACCCGGAGAGAACCACCGAGCAACGACGAGCAGCTGCCAGCTCCAAACATCGTAACTCCGCACTGCAGCACAGGCAGGGTTAGATTGGTTGAAGACATGCGCACAATCGACGTGCAGTACACCTTAGTACACGGCGTCATCGTGTCCCCAGGTGGACAATCGGGGTTAAGTGCCTTGCCCAAGGACACAACGCGGCAGTCCGAATCGATCTCTCAGACGGTCACCCATCCGAGGGTTAACCGGGCTCGACGCTGCTTAACTGCGGTGATCTGACGAGAATCGGTTACCGCAACACCACCGCGCCCCTCATTATCAGCTAAATTTTAAATAATGAAGGACCGGGTTGCACCGGGGCGGGTTGTACCCGGTGCTTCATTAATTAATTGTTGATGGTTATTCCTATGATCAGTGTTTGGAATCAGATATTATTGCGTCCATGGAAATATTCCCCACCCGTGGAAAGTGACCAGTTTACGCGGCCGTACTGTACATGTTTAACTCTTTACCCAACGAATCGCCCGCATCCGTCCGCGTAATATGCAAATTCAGCAGGTGAAAAAATATTATTTTTCAAAAATATTTCAACAAAACCATATCATGTGACCCCTCTTTGGAACGAGCTCGTCGAGCTCGTTCCAACGAGGGGTCACATGATATGGTTTTGTTGAAATTTTTTGAAAAATTTGAAAAAAATGGTATTTAAAATATTAAATTTTGATATCGTCTGCGTTGCTGCGTTGGGTAAAGGATTAGACTATTATGTTTAACATTGAGACACATTTTGAGTTACGCTTGCCCAACATTAAACGCGTTTAGAAATTCAACATGAGATTGTGTACAAGGACAAAAGAAAATCTGAACACGTATAGGAAATGGACACATTGATGCAATCTGAAGCACGTTAGAGACGCTTAGAAATTAAATACGAGATTCTGTAATCGTTAAAACTAAACAGTTAAATCGCAAACATAGTAATAATCCTTGCTTCCCGTTTTGCACTTCTCGATTAAAACGAAAATGTGCAAGTATGCTGGAAAGCGCGTGTTTTTAAATATTTTAAATATATTTCTGCTGAGAAAACAAAAAAGTTGCCTTTCCTGTGTACAGTATAGAGATGTGAGATTGCTGCTAAATCGCTGTGGGATAGTATGTTTTCAGCCGACAGACGATTTGCATGTCTGTTAATTTCCGAAAAACAAAACAACGATGTACAGTGAACAAGATAATTGAATGTCGAGTTGCTCTATGAGTCTTTGAGCTGAAAATTTCATATGTCCGGAGCTCTCTCACTGGTCAATGCTGGAAAAATTGTGAACATTGTTTTCTGGCGGAAAATCTACTTCATCACAATTTAGTGTTAATCCTCACTCATTCTTCTGCACCACTCGATTAAAACTGAAAAATACATGTGTGCAGGAGAGAGAGAGAGTTTTTTATACGCCCGTTTGAAAAACGGTCATATTATGTAATCAGTCTGTCAGTTCATCTGTCCGCCCATCCGTCTGTACCCCTGTTAGTCAGTCTGTCTGTCTGCCCGTCTGTCCGCCCGTTAACATGTCTGGTTTCCAGTTTGTATTATTTGATCTCAACAAAAGTTGGTGTGTCTCTTACCCAGCTTGTAATACAAGTCAAGATCGAATATGGGTTCCGTCCAATTATTTTTACATGAGTTATGGCCCTTTTTCGACTTAGAACGTGCGTATTTAGCCACGCCTGGCGATGGTCTTGTGATATATAACTATCATGTTTCTGGTGAGAATACACGAAAACCCTCCTTCCTATAGACATTAACAGTATACAGTAGAGAAAAGATGGATTGCTGCTGAAATGCGGTGGGATAGATTTTTTCACATGGCAGATATGTTTAATTCTCAAGAACAAACAAAAGATGCCCAGTTCACAAACGTTTCGTTCGGTCAACGACTGTCTAGTTTTTCCTGGTGGTCTTGGAGTTGAAAATTTGCTACTGTCGCTTGTGTCTTTTGGGAAACTTTTGTTGTAGAAAATCCACCTGGTGGTCATGATTTAATAGTAATCACCGCTCCCTCTTCTCTACAAACACTTCTCAATTAAAAGAGAAATGTACATAAAACATGGAGAGATTGAGTTTTTATATATTTTTGATATGCACTGTTATTGGGGGCACGGTGTCGTTGCGGTAACCGGTTCTCGTCAGATCACCGATGTTAAGCAACGTCGTGCCCGGTTAATCATTGGATGAGTGACCGTCTGAGCGATCAATTCGGACTCCCTGTGTCCTTGGGCAAGGAACTTAACCCCGATTGCCCACATGGGACACGATGAATCCGTGTACTAAGGTGTACTGCACGTCGACGGTACGCATGTCTTCAACCAATCTAACCCTGCCTGTGTTGCAGTACGGAGTTACGATGACGGGGAGCTGACAGCTGCCCGATGTTGCTCGGTGGTTCTCTCCGGGTACTCCGGCTTCCTCCAACCGTAAAACTGTCATGGTCATGATTAGCCATTGTGCATAAGTATATGACCATAAACACCAATAAATAAATAAATAAATACACTCTTATTTACATCTCCGCAACAGAACAACAGATGGTGATAAAAAGGTTATTACCACCTCTTATTATTGTCAAATTATTATTTCGGTTTCCTCGATGGTGTATTGCAGTCGAAACCTCGTCTCTTAGGCATAGTCCGTTAGGACGAGTCCATATATGATCCAGAGGTGAGGTCGAGGCTTCAATACACCATCCTAGAAACCACTTGGTGGTAACAATATTCCCCCCTTTTTAGGCTTGTTTACGTATATTTTACAATCGTTCAGCTTCTATGAACTGATTGTTTTATGATTGAAAATCAAGACGTCATGGTATTACGTTCTTGAGCAGTGGATGACGTAATCTCCATTCATTGTTCCACTTGTACTACAACCGCCGAAGTTTATAGCAGTGTTTCGGCTACGTGTTTCTTTGGTTTATTTTTCAGGTTTAGTGCCTGGCAGCCTTGTATAAAAATATCACCTTGGCAAAAATTATCTAGTCTAATTTATTTCGCTGAGTCTGTGATTCATTTATAATTTATTTGCTATTATCAAAGCAGTGGCCCCGATATGTGTCATCAGTTTTCAATGAAAGTAGGTAAAAAAGGCGTTCTCTTTCTGAATCGAATCCTCGATCGCCCGGTTGCTACCCCAGATTTGTATTTTGTCTACACTTTTTTACTTATATTGGGGGAAATACGTACTTGTTGTAAGATAAATATAATTTATTATACACTAAACGATAGACTATCGAAAAAATTGCGAAATGATAGAAATCGTATCCCCCACAATGAAGATACAGTAGAATCCTCTTAATTGAATATCCATTTTGCGAGTGAAAATTATTCAACAGGAGTATACAATTAACAGGGAATTGGTCGGTTTCCTGTGTTCTGGAGATAAACTGAGTATTTGTTCTATTATATCTTGTTTGACAGAGCTCATAGAGCTCTGTCAAACAAGACATAATAGAATAAATGCCTGTATTGGATGTAGCGAGGCCAAAAACGTTGATAAATAAGGGGAATTTGGTGTGTGTCACAGTAATTTTTTTGAGATATTACAAAAATTTATATACATTTAACAGGAGTTTACTCTACAACCCATATGCAACTAACAGATCAAAAATGTACTGAAAGTATGGTAAATGGTTTTGTGTTTGAAAATTATATTCAATTAGCAGGGATATACAATTAAGAGATATCCAATTAAGTGGGCTACACTGTATAGAAATTTTCACTTTCACGGTATTAATCAAAATGGAGGCTTTTAAAGCATCACTTCAAGGTGAATACGAGTCCAATTATCACTGTAAATGATCATTGTTTTCCAAAAACGTATAAAGAAAAAAAACTCTAGTGTTTGTGAGCGGATACCGATCATTTTCAGCAATAATTCGACACGTATTCACCTTGAATTGAGGCATGAAACCAGCCAGCTGAATCAGATCGCAAGACGCTACCTGTTCCAATTATCGATCAGATCACTTCCGCGTATCAATGCGCATCAGCCGTTTACTTTCATGCATCACTTAAATGTTGAAACGAGTGGAATTATCGATAGAAATGATCAGATTCTTATGAGAAGCGTATAATAAAAAGAAAATCTCGTGTTTTTGAGTGGATTCCGAAAATTATCCCATGAGTGACCTAGACAAATGTTCATTTTTCGAGAGCGCTTGGCATCCACTCAAAAAACACTAGATATCCTCTATATTCTCGATGTGTCCTTACTGTGACATATAGTGACAAGGAAAATACAATACTGTGTCTGTGGACTGGTCGTAAGTCACGCGTTGGCAGTGATGTCCACGCATGCTATTACCAGGCACAATTTTAATTACTGAAGAACCGAGTACAACCTGGTGGTTCATTAAATAATTTTTTAATGATTATTCCTACAGTTAGTGTTTGGAATCTAATAATTATTGCGTCGGTGGAAATACAGACCACCGAAAAAAGTGACCAGACCACGGTGGCCGTACTGTAAGCCGTGTGGAAATTCATGAGAGGTGAGGGACGTTGTACAAACACGAGTGTGCGAATGCGCACGAGTGTTTTACAATATAGTCCCTCGCCTCGAATGAATCATTTCACGTAACCAGTCCAGACAAGTGATTGCTCTGTTTATTCCTTTTCATTATTAACGATAATTATATTATTTAAAATAAGAAAAACAATGAAGTCCCCATTACACCCACGGTAAAGTGTCCTCGCTTGCGCTCGCGGATACACGCCCCAATTGTTGATTGTACAGTTCACTTGTGAAGGTATCGTTTATAATCAAGCCCTGAAATTACCAGTGCCGTCACTATGTGTTTGACGGCACTGGTAAAGAATACTACATTGTACAGTACCAACTGAAATAAGCTGTAGAATAACCACGAGACAATTTCTCTCGCATTATTCTATTGTCGATCATTTCAATATATTGGTTTTACGTGGAGGTTGGGTTAATAACAAAATACCCGTGGGGTGAAATTTTCAACCATACAATAACTTTCTTTTCCTCCGTCAATTTACACAAATATCAAGGAAAGTTTCTTTAAAGGGACCTCCAGGTAAAACCACTTGACTGTCTGTCTTTCTGTCTATCCGGGGTATAGCCGGATAGCCATTGGCTGAACCTTTGCTTGACATTCTTACGATTTTACTCAGATAAAGAGTTATTGTCTGAGTGGAAACTCATCGGCAGTGGTGTTTTAGTGGTAATCCACTCTCCATGCACTGTACGTGACATCTTATCAGGGAGAGTTGCGACTGAATCGCGCTCCCGCGTTGTGTCCTTGGGCAAGGCACTAACCCCCGATTGCCTACATGAGGGCATGATGACATTGTGTACTAAGGCGTACTGCACGTCGAAGGTGCGCTTGTCTTCAACCAATCTAACTAACCCTGCCTGTGCCGCGGTGCAGAGTTCAGAGTTACGATGTTGGAGAGCTGACAGCTGCTCGTCGTTGCTCGGTGGTTTTCTCCGGGTACTCGGCTTCCTCCACCTGTAAAACTGTCACCAACATGATATGACCCTGGCTGTTAATTTGGCGTTAAACCCTAATAAAAAAGAAATCAGGGAGAGTTTCACAAGAAATATTGTCATGTAATAGATTTATCAGCAAAGTGGAATAAGATCAACTTTTTCTAATGTTTATTCTGCAGTTTATTTCAGCTTATACTTTAGGTGTGCTGTCGAAGGTAATGTCATTGATAACTTGACAGCATGTATCTCTCTCGAGAATAATGTCAAGCACTGACCCTTTCTCATTGCCAATTTGAGAATTTCAAAAAAATTGGTAATGAAAATATTTTCAAGTTTTTGTCTATACATAATCCCATTGTCAAGAGATTTATCTTTGGAAAGGTTCTACAGAAACAAGTAAAGATTCCCCCCAAATGACTTGTTTACATTTTAAATGTATCTTTTTATCCTTCCAGACCGAAATGTGTAAAACGGTAACTGAGACCGACAGTAAATGTAGATGGAGTGTTTATTACTTCTCAATTTTAATTGCATTAAGTTTCACAAAGACAATAACACTCAAATCTCAACTTCATGGAATGTAAAAATCACAAGAATGTCTTAACAACTCAACTTGGTTATACAGAATAAGATTAAAAATCTTGTAGCTCACCACTCGCAAAGGCTGGGAAATACGAAATGAAACAAACCGAACAAACCATATAAAAAAATAGAGCTACAGACCCCATTTCAAAATTTCATAACAAGATAACATATCCCAGTCTGAACTAGTTATAGCAGTAACTTATACTACTAATAATAAATCCCCAATTTATAAGGTGTTAAATTCAGCATGTCGTCCCCTGAGTTCCAATGTGTTCTATGTGCCAATAGGCACATAGAACACATTGGAACTCGGGGGACGAAGTGGAGATAATTTATTAGTATGAGGTATATGGTATCGCGGAACTAAATATTTGAAGTAGAGTTACCCACCTTGAAATGTTGCACTCGGAAATGATGCAATCTCTAAAAATAAACAGCCTTGGGAAAATATATTGTTTCAATAAACATTTGAAATATTCTATTGACACCCTGCATTATTGTTGAATATTCCTGATAAAAAAAAGGTGATTTGATGACTTTTGGACCTAAAAAATACAATTTACTTTTTGTGTGTTTTTTAGGGAATTCCCTAAAAAATATGCGCATGTGACCGGTACTTCCCTTCGTGCCAGTTTTTCTCTCTTATTTATTGCATGACCCCCCCCCCCCCCCCCCCCCCCTGTTTTCGGATCAGAAAAAGTTATCTGAAGCTATACTTGACAGAGATACTTGAATGCCAAAATTAAAGTGATGCGATCATATTATTTTTCCCACCTGAACATTATAATGGTCGCCTATGAGAAAATATTTAGTTCCGTGATACCATTTGAAAGCATTAGGCTATTTGTTGGACAACAGAGTTAAGGGGTTTTGATCATCAAATTGAAGCAGCCTGCTCACAGTGGTATATTTGCTGTTCCTCACATATTTTGTTTATTTCTACTTTATAGTGTTAAGTAATTTCGTGGATTTAGGAATGCAATACATGCCATGAGTTTAGCAGCTTTATTCTGGCATTCGCGTTTGGAGCGACAGCAAGGCATGGCATTTGGGGAAATTTCGGGAAAACGGATGAGCGGAATCTGTACGCATATGTACACTGTGCGTCCACACACACGAGTGAGGTGAAATGCCTTGTCCAGTGGCACAACACAAGCGACTCTGGTCAGGTTCGAACTCACGATCCAAATAAATTCTAATAAAAATATTATTGCCTGGTAATCGCATGCGTGGACATCACCGCCCACGCGAGGATTACGACCATCCGACGGCGGCTGTACTGTGGCGTAACCTGGTAACACCAGTAAAGGGCTACTCTAAATAGACAGCGTTCGTTATGTTGCCACACTTTGTATAGTCAACCGATAGCAAGTTCTCATGCCACCAGTCAAACCCAAGATCTCAGGACACCTTTCTAATTTTGTTCGATAAAAGTGTTCACTGATAAACTCAAAGTTGACTGCTTACAAGTTACCAAGTTAACGAATCCCCAGTTTATATAGCAATTTATTACACATCCATTAAACCTTAACTGGTTGAGGGCTAGGTTATTTTTTTGGTGGTCTGAATTTGTTATTCAAAACTTGTTTTATTACAAATTATTGGATAGTGCCCACAGGCACTCTCCAATAATTTGTAATAAAACAAATTTATATAAACAAAATATTATTTGTGTTTGATTGAATATGAAATATAAGCAAGGAGAGTATTGACTTTTGCTCTGGTATCTTCATTTTTTGAAAGCCCTGATAGTGGCTTCTAGCACTCAACCAGTTAAACCCTTGTATTTAAGAGAACCGCCGCTATGATATAAATGTTTCTGTATTTAACTGGTGATGTACAAACCGGAACTTTTTTCCCGCACCCTTTATATAGACTTGTTCCTTTCCCGTCGAGTCATTAGTTACGCTTCGAAAAGTTTCCAAATTTCGTTATATAATTACCGATCGTCTGTCGAGTAAAAAGTTTCACCCAGCTGTTTTGCAAATCTGCCCAAATTTGTTCTTATATTTTTAATATCCGTAATAGCAACCAAATGGTTAGACGAGAAACTGCAATACGAATTTCAACAAACACGCAAACAAGCACACCCTATAGAAAAGATAACGAATGTAATTTAGACTGGTTTCCTAAAGGTTGTTTTGATTTTTTATCGATCGATTTGATCAGTACCGCTTCAAACAAAAATAACTGACTCTTCACTTTCAGGTTTAAACATCGGAATTACAATTTGTTTATTTAAATGGATTTTAATGCATGGGGAGTGTAATAAACACAGATACGGCTCGAGAGAAATATGACTACGACGCCATTCCTACGAGTTATGTATATGCAAAACACCCACCGATTCAAACACACATAGCGTTCTGTCTATTTACGCAACGAGTTCTGGAAATCAGGTCTGAACCGAACTTCACCGAGGTCAAAGCTTAATTTACTGGACGAGTTTGTTTTTCAATATAAACAGAGGATAAGTTGAAGATTTATTTATCCCATAAATGGCGGTTTATTCGAACAATAAAAGCCTTGGATAAATTTTTGCTTTATTTATCTAGGAGGGTGATAAATTTTCCCCGTAGGTTTAACACTGGACAAATTTATTTCTATAGTGGAGACGGACCTGTTGACTTCTGACCTCTACCGCATTCGTGTAGCATAATTAACAGTTCAATTATTGTTTTCTTTAAACCGTTTTGAAAGTATTACACAATGCCAATAGAAAACACCACACATTGTTCATTTAAGTATTTTTGCAAGTGTAGCTCAAGTTTGAAGGGGAATTATTTTTAGACAGAAATATATCACTGCGCTTTTATTTTTGGCAATTTTGCTGGACATCGAAGTAGACCTATGCGTTCCTGACTTCTCGCTGTGTTTTGTTGCTAGAAATAGCAGGATTTCGCCGCGACTGCCTGTAAAACATCTGTGGGATAAACAAGATAAACGTACAGTGTTTTCAAGTAAAAAAAATGTATTTGAAAACACTATACGTTTATTCTATATTTATTATATTATCCAAAAACCAATAAAAACACTTAAATGCATCAATGTACTCCGGGTGCTATTTCTGTTAATGTATGGCCGTGCATTACCATTTTTAATGGCTTAACCCTTCGAACCCTCGTTTCTTGGAATGGTATCGCCTTTGTGTACTCTTACAGTGAGATGGGTCAGTCCAATATCAATATACATGAAGGATAAAATACTAACTGCAGTCTGCAGCCCTCTTTATCTTCAATGCCCCATGTATAGATCTCTTATAATAGGACAAAAATGGGACGAAATTATGCCTTTGACAAACAATTCAGTCCTACAAGTTCAAAGGGTTAGAAAGTACTTGATTACAGTGGGGGGGGGGGGGGGGTTAATATTTTCCCGGGCGCAATGATATTAGATTCCAAACACTAATTACAGAAATAATCGACTAAAATTTAATTAAAGCAGCACAGGGTACAACCCCATGCTTCACTAATTAAAATTTTGCTGATAATGATTTTTATTACCTGGTAAACGCATGCGCAGACAAAGGGTTAATAACCGGAAGAAGGCTCAGGTCAAGTGAGAAATTGCGCATGACAACTATCTGGTACAACGGTGTGGTGTGAAAAGCCATCCAATAAACTAGTTTCGCCAAATCATGAACGCCCAAGACGTGCTAGGTGATATACTACCAAGACACTGTACTCAAACATACTCACAAGTATCCAACACACAGGAAAGCATCATATATCATATAATGATGGAGAGTGCGAAACTTATTAGCTATTTAAAAACGTTTTGAGGTGATCTTTCCCGCAGTTTTGTCAATATCTGAAGTTCGATCATCGTGACCATGACACTGATCGGTGTCAATTGGTTTCGACCAATTGAATGCCGTATAACTTAAAAAGCAAATTAGAGTTCGTACCCCGCCAAGTAACACTTGTCTTCTGGGCAACGAAGGAAACTCGACAATCATCCAGTTGAAAGGTGCTTTCAGTTCAATTGTCGGATAGAGTTGTTGTTACATGGGAGGTGTGTGATAAATACAGAAAGCACATACGTTTGGATGGGTTAAGAATTATCGCACTCGATTGCTTTGGCGCAGGTTATCACTCGAGCCTTCGGATATCACTCGATTGATTAAACGGAAATCTTGATTGCTCTGGCCCAGGATATCGCTCGAGCCTTAGGGCTCTCGTAACATCCTGGGCCAAAGCAATCTCGTGTGATAATTCTTCACCCATTGAAACGTATGTGTGGTTCTGTATATTTACCAAATATTAGAATCTCACCATTATACGTAGAGTGAATCGATTCTCACAATTATCTATAAGTAAGGGGGCAGACATGATCCTAACAATCACAGGTATATGGTATCACTGAACTAAACATTTGAATTAGGAATACCCGCCTTGAAATGTTGCACTCGGACGTGATGCAATCTCTAAAAATAAACAGCCTTGGGAAAAAAAATTGTTTCAATAAACGTTTGAAGCATTCTATTGACATCTTGCATTATTGATGAACATTCCACATAAAAAAGAGGGTGATTTGATGACGTTCGGACCTAAAAAATACAATTTAGATTTGGTGTGTTTTTGTAGGGAATTCCCTGCAAAATATGTGCACGTGACTGGTACTTCCCCTGTTGTCAATTTTTCTCTCTTATTTGTTGCATGACCCCCCCCCCCCCCCCCCCCCCCCCCGTTTTGGGGTCAGAAAAAAAAGTTGTCTGAAGGGCTATACTTGACAAAGATATTTGAATGCCAAAATTATAGTGATGCCATCATATTTGTTTTTGCCTGAACGTTATAATCGTCGCCTATGGGAAAATGTTTAGTTCCCTGATACCTTATTCTACAAGTTGCACTTTGAAGATGACTTTCAATTAGAGTTAGGCAAAATACCGAAAAACCAAACCGATATGGATATCATGGGTATACCGAAAAACCGAAGCGAATCCATCATTGAATACGGAAACTGACTGAATTTTCATATTTGCCTACACTCACCACTTATAAGGCCTTGTTGGGATTTAATTGCAGTTGAAGGTTTCATTTTCATTAAAGAAATCAGTGATTTTCTTTTAAGTTTAGTCAACTCTTAAGAACCTGTGAAATTCTCCTGAATACCCATTAGACTACAGCCTGTACACGTCCAGTTGCTTAGCAGTGATTTCTACGTGTAGTCAAGTCTTGACAGGCAGCCAAAACGTGACTGGAAATCACAGCTCAGATCATTTATCTATTGTCAAAAGGACCTCTTAATGATGGCATTAGAGATACCAAAAAGCCTGAAATAGACCTTCGAAGGTTAAGTTGCGTTTGGAACAAGTCACACAATAACTGTATATATAATTTTTGTTGGCAAAAGAATGCAAAAATTGAGCTCATATTGGCAGTGGTACAGTAGTAGTAGTTTATTCAAGCAAAAATAACACCAACAGAGAGGCAGATTGCACAAAGAGTTAACAGACACATGATATGATTATACATGTTATAATATCATGTTTCTGTTAAGTCATATGTTGCGCAGTGGTAGAATGATACAAGAACTATTTCCATGTATTCTGTATTTTCCTGGTGTGAATTCCCATTTGGAGATATCAATAAATCACACTCCAGTCAGATACCGAATACCGAACCGATATCGCGGTGCATCTCAAAATACCGAAAACCGATACTGAACTCAGAATTCCAATACCACCAATCTTTACGTTTAATAACGTTACAAACTCTAGAATTAGCGATATCATACAACATGGCAAATTGGCGAAAATCAAATTGGATTTTGAAAACACAGTAGCGTGACCGACAGTACAGTAAAAACTAGAAGTCATGTCATGAACTGTGCGCTTATCTAGGCTTAACTGCTAGTAGGAATTGCGCGCAGTTGCCATATCGAATCATCCAAAGCACGGCAGGTTCTCCTGGTTACTCATAGCAAACACATGTAATGTTTCTGCCAATGGACCTCCGGGTTACCCGGAGGTCCACTGGCTGAATCATTGCTTGTGAGCAGGCCATATGTACAGAATTTGATCGCTTACTATGGTTATAGCGCGTAGATCGACGAGCTATTTGTGCGCATTTCATTTCTAATTTGTAACATATATCGCCCTTTGAGCGGGCTAAAGCACTGCAGGTGGCGTTTTGTTCCACTCAAGGTGCGATATTCTCTTTCATTTCTTTCCATGCCTTAATCACTGACCCCAAGTCCGACTGGACAAACGCAGAGCGCGTCTATCGGGAAACATTCTGGATCGAACTAAGCAATTATTGACCTCTCACCTTAAACAGAACTTTGAGCAGATATTAATTCCTTTGAAGCGTGTGAAGTATATTCTGTCATCATGGTAACGTAATTCTCGGAGTTAGGGGATATAAGAAGATTTTTCAAAGTTCCTCTAACGGTATATTTTGCCTTTTGCTTTCAATTTTTTTCAAGGGTTTTGTTTTTATTTTCGATTGTAAACCACATCCATTAAGTCAGAACTTTGCTTACCAGAGTTTTTATCACTACATTTCGTTTCTTTCATCGTTTATGTGTATTTTTTTTCCTTGTCGTATCTGTATCCTGAAGAAGGTTTTCGGCAGACCGAAAGCAAGGCAAATATTTTTTCCTCAGCTGTTTGGACTTAATATGGACGAATAATTTTCGATAGCTACAGGCTCTTGCACTTTACAGATCCAGCACACTGGAAAGATATTTCTTTTATCAGAATAGTGACCTTTTTATATATACTGTAAGCGTTTTTATCTATTGACTAAAGTGAATTGTTTGATTTGATTGGTTGATAGATACGTGGTATGAGACCATATTCATTGAACCCACGATACGTCCGCCCAGACACTGACAAATTTCCCATACCCAGTGGAAGCCTCGTTCCGAAATCTACAAATTGTCCATACCCCGTGGAAGACGCGTCATTCCAGTTTTACAGTGTACATGTATTATATTTTATTTTTTTATCTCCAAAATATAGCTCATGACCCCTTATTGGAATGAGCTTGTCGAATACCCTCCAATGTGGGGTTCATAAGCTATGTTTTTGAGACAAAAAAGAAAAAAAGAAATTCAATAATTTTTTTATACTAGTCATATCGGCATATTTTCACAAAAACTCTTTTGTACACAAATTCCACAGAAACCTGTATGGCTCAACAATGGAAGATAAAAGATCTCATGCTGTGTGTGTTCACACATGAAATAGATTGTACTTCTAAAACGGAAAGTCAATAGATAAATTCGTTACCCCGTGTCTGATCACGTGGTAAGGGTTTTTACCTACCCGAAGCCAGCCGTATCCCATGAGGCCTTCTTTTACCTACCCGAAGCCAGCCGTATCCCATGGGATACGGCTGGCTTCGGGTAGGTAAAAGAAGGCCTCATGATCAGACACGGGGTAACTAATAGTACCCGGTAATTCATTAATTAAAGTTTTAATGATTATTCCTACAATTCGTCTTTCCCATGGAACCTACATCAGTGCTGATATGAAATCTACGTGAGCGCTATCATAAAACCTACAGTAGAGTTGCCGTGGACTGGTCGTAATCCACCGGGTTGTACTCGGGTTGTACCGGGTTGTGCCGGGTTGTACTCGGATTGTACCGGGTTGTACCCGGGTTGTACCGGGTTGTACCCGGGTTGTACCCGGTGCTTAATTAAATAATTTTTTGACGATTTTTCATATAATTAGTGTTTGGAATGTAATATTGTTGCGTCCGCGGGAATATTGTCCACCAGTGGAAAGAGACAGGTCCACTGCGGCTGTACTGTGCATCAGGGCGGATATTAAATCTTCAATACACCATCTCGGGAATTCACATGGTGTGATAACCAATTTTTTTTACAATATTCTTCCCTTTCTGGACTCGTTCGCATAATAAAAATAAGAACACTTTTTTTTCGGCTAGTCCACGGCAATTGCACGGTTTTATTTTCAGTATTTGTTTCAAAAAGGATTTGTTTGGAATACGTTTTAACCCATTCTCAAAAACAATTATGCTCATGAAAACGTACATTGACAAAGAACTTTGTAATTGTCTGTACACTGCAAAAAATATAGGGTCTCTTTAGAACCCAAACTGGTTCTAATCTTGCCCCTGAGGTGGAACCAGTTCTGTTTAAACAGTATTTATTTCAAATCAAATAAATTTGCCAAGATTAGCATTCAATTTGAACAGAATAATAGATGAACTGAAGTAGAATCAGTTGTAAACTTAAATACCTGGTATATTGGTTCTATGCAGAACCAAAACTGGTTCGATATGCCAACTGTTCATATCTCCTTTGCAAAATAATGATTTGAGACAACCTCGTATAAGCTCTAAACTTAAGGCTGAAACCCCCTCAATTTATGTTTAATTCTGTTAATATTTGATGTTAATCTTTATAAATTTATTTGATTTGAAATAATACTGTTTAAACAGAACTGATTCCATCTCAGGGACAAGATTAGAACCAGTTTGGGTTCTAAAGAGAACCTATATGTTTTGCAGTGTACTCCTGTCGCACAGAATGGAAACGAATAACAGACAAAGCTTTGCACCGTTCTGGGATCAACAACATTTCTGTCATATATCTGATTTCAAAGTGAAGCTCTTGCGAAACGCGAAAAATTGTAAAAAGTAATGCCACAAAGATAAATATTTTAAGAGAAGTTTACAATTTCTGTTTTTATTTGTTCTACAGGAAAATGTAATCCGAAATGTTTTGCGCATCTGTTGTCAGTGATCATAGGACATGAGTTTGTCCGTTATATTTTGGGGAGATATTTTTAACTCATTATCCGTTGTTTTGTTTTTCTGACTTGCAAGGAAGGGTGTCTTCAGAAACTTAAATTTTCATTATTAAGTTATCATCAGTCACAATGTGGACAATATGAGGTAATTGTATTGAAATGTTCAAGAACAAGGACATTGTATCACCTAGGGTGAGCCTGTGATTGTGCAGACTCGCAATTGTCTTATTATTACACCAATAACATGAGTTTGGAGGGCGTTATGGTTTATTAACGACCCAAAAGGAATGAATAACAATCCGGAGGTTTATTACCGGCCTGAAACGAACGAAGTCGAGGGCCGTAAAAAGCCAAAGTGCTGTTATTCAGCCCAAGGGCCTTAATAAACTCCGACAGCCGGCAAAATCATGTTATTACTATTACAACCAGCGGGCCGTTAAATAATTTTGTTTTTATTAATGGCTCGCCGCCCGCTAGCGTTTGTATGGCGTCGTGAATTACTGAGTTTAACCGCCCCGCTAAACTCAGTTTATATACTTAAGAACGCTCGTTAAAGTGATAAAAATTATTGTTTTATCCGCATTGGAGAAAATAAACAAACCTGCAGTCAGATGATCACATAGACGGTCTCTATCTCCTGCAAGTCGCGCCATATTTACACCGGTTGAACAGGGGGTCAATACTATAAAAACTTTTACAACTGCATTTTCTATAATTGTATTTTCTTGTTTTAACCCTTTGAACTCTAGTTGAATCTTTCATGTCATTTCAATGGCAGCAATTAGAAGAGTCCGTATTCATTATTTGGGGTAGGCCAATCAATATTTTCAACGTGCAGCCTCGGGGCTGCACGTTGAAAAATATTGACTGGTCTACCCCACACATTTTCTGAATAGCCATCCTATTTAATGGCGTTATAACGTATCATGTTCCTGCCCAGAAAAGCGTCCGCTAGGGTTCAAAGGGTTAACTTTAAACGTGTTAAAATTAACCATTAACATTTTCTGGCAATTTGCCAGTTGGCAAAAATACAATTCAAGAAAATACAATTGTGATAGTTTTAGAGTATTGGCTCCAGAATTCATAAAGAAAATATTACAAAACTCAAGACCGAGACAAGAGCAAGAAAGAAAAATTACAACTTGAAAACAATGTATTTGCATTTCATTTTCGACACACGAGATTCTACACAATTGTGAACAGGGACTAATATTACAAAACTTTTACAGTTGTATCTTCGAGTATTGGCTCCAGAGAATTTGGACTGGATTATGACTTTCAATTTTTCAGACTGTTATGTTTTCTCTGGGACTATAAATTGTTAAAATTGGAAGATTAGCTTTTTAGCTCATCAACTTTAGTTGTGTGAGCTTATGGCATGGCTCAATCGCTCGGCGTATGTGTCTAATAATGTTAAAGCTTCTGTTTAGGTCACTTACTCGCCCTATTTCCATATCATGGCCTTTATAATGCTGTTGTATGATGATTATTATCATTCTACCATGATTTAACCCCTCATGCCTTGCATTTTAAACATTTTTCTTGACATTTTTAGCTGCGTTTAGTTTTCTTTTTAGCTCAGAATTTCATGTTTAACTAAGTGTTTATGTCAGCTGCTATGTTCCTTCTCTTCCCATGGCACTTATATTCATCATACATGTTCTTCAGTATCATTGTTCCATGATTAACCCCTCATACACTGCATTTTAAACATTTTTCTTGACATTTTTAGTTGCGTTTAGTTTTCTGTTTAGCTCGGAATTTCATGTTTAACTTAGTGTTTAGGTCAGCTGCTGTGCTCCGTCTCTTCCCATGGCACTTATATTCATCATACGTGTTCCTCAGTATCATTGTTCCATGATTTAACCCTTCTCCAGTCAATTTCTTTAAATTTGTCACACATTTTCAGTGTGTTACAGTTTCTGTTTAGGTCAGCCGTCGACACCCTTTTCATCACATGGCCTTTATAATGCTGCTATATGATGATGATTATTATTCTACCATGATTTAACCCCTCATACCCTACATTTTAGACATTTTTCTTGACATTTTTAGTTGCGTTTAGTTTTCTGTTTAGCTCAGAATTTCATGTTTAATTTAGTGTTTAGCTCACCAGCTGTGTTCCTTCTTTTCCCATGGTGCTTATATTCATCGTGCATCTTCTTCATTATCATTCTACCATGGTTTAACCTTTGCCCAGTGAATTCTTAAATTTTTTCTTCCAATTTTGTACGTTTAGTTTTCTGTTTAGCTCACACTTCGACATTTTCAGTGGGTTAAATTTTTTGTTTACATCGACTGCTGACACCCCTTTCATCCCATGGCCTTTATAATGCTTCCATAAGGTGCTGATTATCATTCTACCACTATTTAACCCTCACCCAGTGTGTTTTAAACGTTTCTCTTTACATTATTTAGTAACATTTTCATTTCTGTTTAGCTCAGAATTTCATGTTTAATTTAGTGTTTAGGTCAGCTCCTGTGTATGGTGGTTAAATATTAATTCAGTTAAACATACCAAACTTTATGTGGAAATAAATTATTATGTATCTAAGAATTAAATGGTTTGCTCATCGAGCACAAAGTTTTTTTCAAAGTAAAATAATTATGCATAAGAAAAACAGTCGCAAAAACATTCAGAGAAAACACCAGATATGGCCCCATTCTAAGTCCTAGTTTGCATATATTCAAGAATGGGGGGTGGCATGCATCCGGATAAGCAAGCACCACCCTTCAGGTTAATATTACTTGCTCCTGTCGCAAAACAGTGCAAGACACAGCATTGGAAGCGGTTACTTCATGTTAGCCTGACTGCTTCCGTACTGCTTCCGTCCCTGTTACAGAGTGCATTTGCATTTCATCGTGTGAGAACTATAAGGTTCTTTATTACACATCCGTTAAACTTTAAACCCTTGCATTCAACGGAATCGCCGCTATGATATAAATGATTCTGTATTCAACGGGTGATATACAAGCCGGAACTTTTTGACCACACCGTTTAGTTACGCTTCGAAAAGTTTCCAAATTTCGTTATACAATCATCGACCGTCTGTCGCATAGTGTGAAAATGAAAACGTCCAAAGCAAAATAAAGCCGATTCACAAAAAATTAGCCAAAAATGGGATAATATTTTTAAAAAAAACCCAATCATTTCCAACCAGAACATTAACCCAGTCCCGTGGCCGTATCGTTTTGTGGATCCCATTATATCTAAATTGGTCAACTTTATTTCGGTAAATCTTCGTACATCTTGAGAGGCTTCGAACTTCTTTCAAAAATGTTTCTCCCAGCTGTTTTGAAAATCTGCACAAATTTGTACTTATATTTTTACTAACAGTAATATCCACCAAATGGTTAGGCGTGAATGGGCACCAGCCCATTCACGCCTAACCATTTGGTGGATATTACTGTTAGTAAACAGCGATAGGAATTTCAACAAACACTGGTTCCGAAAAGGTTGTTTTGATTTTTTATCGATCCATATGATCAGTACAGCTTCAGTCAAAACAAACTCTTCACCTTTGAGTTTAATTATCGGAATTAAAATTTGTTTATTTAAATAAATTTTAATGCATGGATTGTGTAATAAACACAGAATGCGACGTGTGTTTGAATACGGCTCTCGTTATGTAAAACACCCACCAAACACACATCGCGTTCTGTCTATATCTTCCACTGGAATCCTAACCCTAACCCTTCCACTTGAAGATAGAACCTTGTGATTCTCACGCGAAGAGTTGTAATGCTACGCCACGGTGCACTTTGTATTAACCCTCTGCACCATATTGTCAGAAGGCCAAACTCTCAATCTTCAAGTTTTCATTATAACGCATCTGAGAAGTTACGCAATTGAATCTTGTTTAACAGAACCCATTGTAATATTCAGTTATTCACGAAATCATTTTGCAAGTGTCGTCTGCTTTTAGTATTGGGTAAACAGTTAAATTGCTAATTTCTAACTTCGTTGGAGACACTGAAGTTCGGACCTGTCGTTAACATTTCACATTTCATTAGCCACAGCATGACATTTTGCATTTACATTTTTCAAAGAATTTCCATTGATATTTAATTAACCGGCGTTTAGCAACACAATTGTACTGAATTGATTCGGATTCGTGTCTTTCGTTCACATGTTTGTTATCTCACTTCAGATTTAGCCGCGACAAATCAGCGGCCGGTCAAAGTGTTATTAAGGCAGTCCGACTACACAAAGGTGTCATGTTAGCGCCATCCCTAGAACTGATGTATTTAAATTCGTTTCTTTCCTTGTTGACTTCATTATCCACTTCAGATTTAGAAGGCAGCTCGACCACACAATGGTATCTTGTTAATGCCACCCCGAGAGAGGATCTATTTACACTCGTTTCTTTCGTTGTTGACTTCGTTATTCCATTCAGATTTAGAAAGAAATCCGACCATTCAAAGACGTCATGTTAAAGTCATCTTTTTTGTGATTGTTAATCACGTTTGCACGCGCTCTTCTTCCAGGCGCTTGTAATTAATATGTTTTTCCATTTGAAGTATGCCCCCACACTGAACTCATGTCTGTTTATCCCTTCGTAGGGTATGGTAGAATATTATTTGGAAGTCTTTCCTCTAATTAATATTCGAAAATACTGATAATATGCCAGGCTAAAATTTGGAGTATAGAAACACTGGGTTAATTTTAATACTTTGTGAATAAGAGATTTATAAATTACTGAATAGATGGATTAACGCATTAAGATGTTTTTCACTCGTACGATTCGTTACGGTGCCCACTTGATTAATATAAAAATAACATGATTTTGAAGGGCATTACAGTGTATCAACGGCTCAATAGAAATGGTTAACAGCCCAAGAGTTTATTAGCGGCCCGCGACGAAGTCGAGGGCCGCTAATAAGCTCAAGGGCTGTTAACCCATTTCTGTTGAACCGTTGATACACTGTAATGCCCGACAAAGTCATGTTATTTCTATTATTGCCACTTTCGTACATCGGGTACATTACAATTAAATTATATGGGAAATAAGATAAACAAATGAAGTTTGACATTTTAGAATTAAAAAACAGCGACACTATCGTCTGACTTGTTGACAAACAAACCGGGTAACATGACTATCGTCTGATCAGTCTACGGCGAAATTTGGGAAGTTAGATGATGAAATATATCTTCGAAATGCGAACTTCAGGCAAGGTGTTTATTCATCAAAGATGTCATCACTTACTTTGTGCGTATCGCTTCCTATATTTGATGCATTATCTATCCGTGACACAAAGGGAAACACTTGAAACAAATGTGTTAATTGTGTTTACAAATTAAAAAAATCCGAATTGAATTTCGATCCCAATGGAAATCTGGGAAAAATATTGTTGATCGGCTGAGAGATGTGACGTCGTTGTCTATATTTAGACGTGTCGGGCTGTTATTGACGTTTTGGGCTGTTATAGTCAATAACGGCCCAACATGTCACATGACTTGTACTTGTTGAGCATTACGAGGTTTCAACTCCCGGTAAAACATTGTTAACGGGCTAGGAACGCCCGCGAAGGTGGTAATAATACAAGACACTACATGTTATTTTCTGAGCTACCAATGTTGATTGTTTTATTTTAATAATGTTACTTGGAAATTGCTCATATAAAAGCATGTCAACTCTGTAAATTTGGTAATTCGGATAACCGATTACAAGAACGATGGACGGAGAGTTTGGTAACCGCTCCCGTCAACACTTTGTATTACATGTACGCTGTAGTACAGTTAATAAATTTATTACATACTGTAAAGACTTTTAGTCTCAACAGATTGTGGAGTGAGATCCCCGGTACGACATATCTTCGCGACCAGTTCCCCAGGTCATAATAGTGTCAATACAAACTAGGACTGCACGGTATATCGATAAACCGATATATACCGGTATTCATACCAATATCGATTGAATACCGGTGTAATTACAAAAATATCGGTTTATCGTCATTATTCATTTACCCACAATTTAATTTTCAAGATGTCTTGAGTTTTTTGACTGTAGCCCCGAATGAATAATATTATACCTTTACGCAATTAATCGTCTACATGTGCTCACGTAATATACAATTTCAGCAGTTGGAAAAGTAATGTTAAAAAAATTCAACAAAACTATATTATGTTACCCCTCATTGGAACGAGCTCATTGAGCTCGTTCCAATGAGGGGTCACATGATATTGTTCTGTAGATTTTTTGGGGGGAAAATCTGATTAACTTTTTTTTTAAATAATAAATTTTGATATCGCCTGCCTTGGGTAAAGGTTTTTCGGACCGCGTCATCAAGGCATGCTAATTCGTTACGACTGAGATGCCTCAAGACTCGATTGTGGTACTTATGTTCATTTTTCTGAACAATTTTCGATATACCCTTATACCGCGGTATTTTTTGAATACCGATACCGGTATTCAGTTTTGAATATCGTGCAACCCTAATACAAACTATATCATGGATATATTTAGGTTATTACCACCACGTGAGTTTCCAAGAGGGCGTACTGAAGGCTAGACCTTGTCTCTGGGTCATATATCGACGAGTCCGTTTGGACGAGGTGATATATCGTCGCCTGAGTGCTAGAATGTTCTATGTCCCCTATGGGACGGTATATTATTTCCCCTATGAGACATAGAACATTCTAGCACTCGGACGACGATATGTCTCAGAGACGAGGTCGAGGCTTCATCTCGAAGACTCACTTTGTAGTAATAACCAATTAATCTTTCAATATTCCTCTTGATAGAATTTTGAGAACGTTTCAGCAATTCGAAAGTTTCCAAACTGGTTACTCTCGAATCGAATTAAATTATCGGGATAACTTCTAATAAACCGAATTTCGAGACTTCGTGTGACGCTATCATAAAGTAATACGCAGTTAGCATTTCACGTGTAACTCCGATTGCAATCCGTTTCAAAATGGCGCGACAGACAAACTTCTCTTCGCTGGTTTGTTCAATGATGGTTTCTGAAGTCTTCAAAGCATTCATGCAAATGTGTTTGTCATTTCCATTCTCAGTAAATGGGGTTATTTCTTATCTGTTAGCAAACACCAGGACACTAAACGATGGTCTGAACTAAAACAAGATTCTGGCTTCTTGAACAAACACTCACATGAGCAGAACAAACATCTGATAAATTCCTCGTATAATTCACATATTCAAAGTAATTCCTTTGAAAGCTCACGGCCGTTTGTTCTCGATAATAAAATGTACTCAAAATGTAAGTCGGGTTATGTTGCCCTTACTTTCTTACGTCACAAATGTAATTTAGACAAAGTACAGTACTGGGGCACCAAAGCGATCTTTTTCGTGATCAGACAGAGGCGGACTGGCCGTAGGGTCCACGGGGAAAATTTCCCGTTGAGAGTCCCCCTCCCCCGAGCGCCCAACATTTACGCATACCAACACCTGTTGGCGCCTGAAATTCCATGAAAATAACCAAAAGGCGAAATGTATCCGAAGGCATAGACTGTCGGTTTACCGAAACGCCCTCTATGTGGACAGCCGCTGGCAGTCCTCAAAGAGAGTTTTCGATATACCGGCAGTCGAGTCTGCCATTGATCGGTCGGATGCAGGGAAATGGAGTTCTTTCGGTTCGAAAAATCAAAAACATTTTCTTCCATTGGGCCGAACTAGTACGTTTCCCGGAAATTTGTTTTTATCCAGTCCGCCTCTGGGATCAGATCGCGATGTGATCGTGACACGCGTACACCAGTTTGTTCGGATTCTATGAAACGAACCCGCCTCAAGAACAATAAACGAATACAGCATCTGCGATTCAATGTTTGCGCATTTATTATCGACATTCCGATGAGGAAAGCGGGCCAAGGTACAGTAAGATGACAACTACAACCCCTACAGGGGGTGTGTCCACTCGTGGGGAGAGTAGATTATTGGGCAATTGGGCAGCTGCTGTCTTTCGTTTTATCCTTCTGCGCTGGAACTTGTGCCATGTCGATTAAACCATTCACACGCGTGTGTCGTTCTGTGTCTATTACACGCCTTCGCGTCTCTGAAAACAATTATTAGGACACTTAACAATTCATTTGACAACTCGTCCCCTGTGTTCCGTTGTGTTCTATGTGCAAGTATGCACATAGAACACACTAAAACTCGGGGACGAACTATCAACAAAAAGCACGCATTTTATCGCCAACCAAATTTGAGAGGGGAACCCGTGTTACTATGTTTACCTATCGCTAGCGATTCAAATTGTAATTGTGGTGCACGATTTGAAGAAAATTCCAGTGAAATTTGATTCTATTTAAAAATAGTCCTTCAACGTTTTCCGTTCGGCACATATGTGCGAAACGGATTTTCATTTTCCGCATGGTTTAGTGTTGCTGTAGATGGCGATTTCATAGAACAGGTGTGTAATAAAACTTTGTCCATGAAAATGCTGAAGAGCACAACACCGTTTCTGACTTACCAATCTGTCAGACATTTAAAACTCAAAACATCCACAGATAATGTCATGTTGTGGCTCTTTAAATTTTAAATTGAGATTTAATTAAAACGCAGAAATGTAGAAAACCTTTCATGTTTTAAGAACCTAATTATATTTATTTACTGAGGATTAACGAAACTTCCGACAGCCACGGTCACCTCGTGTCGGACAGTTTTACAGGTGCAAAAAACCGGAGCACCTGGAGAGAACCACCGAGCAACGGCGAGCAACTGACAGTTGCTCCCCAACGTACTAACTTCACACAAGCAGGGGTAGCATTGTTTAAAAACAAGTGCACCATCGACATGCAGTACGCCTTAGTACACAGCGTCACCGTGCATTCACGCATGGTGATTGGGATTAAGTGCCTTGCCCAAGGACACAACGCAGTTACGCATGGCGGGAATCGAATCGTGGACCGCTAGGCTTGAAATTCAATGCCGCAACCACTGAGCCACCGCGTACCTTAAGTACCTAAATTCTATGCATATTTACATCTACATTTAAAACTAGAAGTCCTGTCATGAAATGCGCACAAATAGCACGTTGATCTGCGCGTTAATCTAAGCGTTATGACCATAGTATGGCTATCAAATTCTTTACATATAGCCTGTGCTCAAGCAATGTTTCAGCCAATAGACCTCCAGGTAACCCGGAGGTCCATTGCCAGAAACATTGCCTGTGTTTGCTATAAGTAACCAAGAGATCCTGCCGTGCTTTGGGTGCCATTCATATGGCAATTGCGCGCAATCCGTACGCGCAATTAAGCCTAGAGATAAGCGCACAGTTCATGACAGTACTTCTAGTTTTAACTGCAGTAATGTTTTTGGGGATGTTGTTCTGCGCCTTGGTACTTTTATCATTGTAATATGTATGCGCTATACACTTTTTTATTATCTTGAACGTTGCGTGAGCCAGAACGTTCCTCCTGCGACAATTCAGCGTCAGTTCTTTTTCATCGCACATTAAGGAGTCGTTACATCACTCAGAGTTCCCTGGGAACGTTCCGACTACGCACATTGCTGCCGTGCGTTGCTAATAGGATTGAAGAATTTCTCATTTTTTGGCACATCGCACACATCATCGCATCATCTCACGGGTATCCAAAATAACTCTGAATGATATGATGACCTTCATTTGCAATAAAAATACCCATTGGCAAATATATCCCTCTGCACACCTAACTAGCACGAAATGAGTTAATTTTGCAACATCTTAAAACTGCTCAGCTTTGTTAATCGGTAGCAAGCTCTGATTAAATGAAACAGTTACGTGTTTGTAATAAAGAGAGTTTAAACTCGTGTTTGTGTAGGTAGTTATGAGGAAAAAAATTATGTTCAAAACAAATACAACGAAATGGTTTTACATTTCCTGTTAGTGCTTCCACTGCTCTTTGTGCGAATCTTCAGGCAGTTTTACGTTTCACAAATATCTACAAAATAACACTATGACGTAAACCACTATAGACGTTATTCCAGAATCATCATATAAAAGAATTATTTTATACGTTTGAACAGTCACGTTTTAATCCTTTATCTAAAGAAATTATGAGCCAGAACTTTTCACAATGCTCCCAAATAAGAGAAAAACTGTAGCATAGCATAAACAAAGCTCCTTATGACACACGTAGCAGCGGGGAAATCAGATCGCACGATTGGGTATTCCTAACCTTCAGTGTTATAAGACAGGGGTAGAGCTAAAAACTTTCGGACGGGTTGCCTAACCTATCGGATGGAGGGGCGGGGGTGGATGGGTTCTGCACAAAGACTCACTCTGCCGACCGTGTTTCGGTCCAGTGAATGAATATTTTTTAAAAATAAATTATAAAACAAATATGTTGCCTTGATGCTAGAAGTTAAATTATAATGGTTATGGGCTCTGAAAATATGTGTTTTTCAACGAATATTTTCTCTGTTAACCATTTATGTAGAGAGTAATCAATTTGTTTTGAGCATTACGGTAAATAATTCATCTCGAGACGGAACTGTTACTCACGTCCCGTCTCTCGATGAATTATTTACCGTAACGCTCAAAACAAATTGATTACTCTGTTTATTACATGACATTTGGAATAAAGAGGCCTTTTACTATAATAATTCAACCCAAACTATTGTCAGATATAATCCAATTTAGTGTAAACACGGAAACATTTCTAAAATTAGCAAGAAGGAAATACGAAATAGTCCTGTCTCGAGGCGAATTATATACCGTAACTTGCCGTAAGAATGGGTCACTCTCTTTAGTAAATGGCATTTTAGACCAAACTGTCTTTCATTAAAAATAATTCAACACAAAATATTCGCAAATGCAACTCTGAAATACTTCTGAAATTAGCGCGTATGAATACACCACTTTCTGTATCAAATCTTCGATTGGAAATTGCCCAGTTTTATTTTTGTGACTTTCGTTCGATATTTTACTATTTTATGTGGCGTTCCAGTCGCATTTGGGGAATGGCATTCAGCCATAAGATAAAACATTTCTATTTGGATTTTGTCAACTGTGCTAACGAGCCTGTTAATAGAGGAAAGAAAGGATTTTTAAAAATATTCAGAAGGAAAATTCATTTTAATTAACTGATGTGGAACTGGAAAACAAAACATCAACAAATCGGCGGGGGCGTGGCTTATATACGTCAGTCGTTCCAAAGTTACTATTGAAGTGACATAATTCATTCGTGACATTACCACTTTTTGATCAACATTAAATTCAATGCAAAACGAACTTAGGAATGTAATAAATATAAATTATACCAAAATGAACTCAAACTTCTGCTCGTGCCCACCAATCTCGCGGAGTTGAGCTGGACTCGGAAGAAGCGTTATTGTACATAGAAGCCATTCGACGCAAACGATGAATTCACCCAAGTAATTCGTGGGAGAGGCTATTCCGACGCGGGTGGGGGGGGGGGGGTCGGGGCTCCTTTGACCACCACACCCATTCGGAGTTCCTTTGACGCCACACCTGTTATAAGAAAAAATTATAGGAGTAGATAAAGATTTAAAAAGGGAATTATATATAATAATTATTATTCTTAACCTTTTACCCAACGTAACAGCCAAAACCGGCCAGCACTATTCTAAAAAATGGCCAGTTAATTTTCATTATTTTTTTCATTTTTGTCTCAAAAACATAGGTTATGACGCCTCATTGGAACGAGCTCGTCCCAATGAGGGGTCATAACCTATGTTTTTGAGACAAAAAATTAAAACAAATAGCTATTCAAGAATTTGTTTTTCAATTGTCGTCTTCTTTTCATGTAAGGTAAAGCTCGTCAATGTCAACAATTTTGGATGGGTGACCATTTTAGCGTCTGATTCGCGCTCCCGCGTTGTGTCCTTAGGCAAGGCACTTAACCCCGATTGTCTACACGGGGGCACGATGACGCTGTGTACTAAGGCGCACTGCACGTCGAAGGTGCGCATGTCTTCAACCAATCTATCCCTGCCAGTGCAGCGGTGCAGAGTTCAGAGTTTCGATGTTGGAGAGCTGACAGCTGCTCGTCCTTGCTCGGTGGTTCTCTTCGGGTACTCCGGCTTCCTTCACCCGTAAAACTGTCACCGACATGATATGACCCTGGCTGTTAATGTGTCGTTAAACCCTAATAAAAAAATGTCAACAATTGACCACCAATAATACCCATCAGAAAACACGCAGGTATTAGTATTTACATGTAAAGATTAACCGATGTTCGGCAATCGCATCTGACATCGGCCGATTTTAAGCCATCGGTTGACGATCGGTAGAGGTGTTTGAACATCGGTCCATGCCGATGATTACATGGAACACCACTGTATCAAAATTGTTTGTATTTACGTTTGATTAACAATCTCATACAAGCAGTAACAAACTTAATAAGTTGCCACAATGATTGGCAGGATTCAAGATTGGCCTAATCTCATTGATTGGTCTGATCTTCCCATTGATAACAGCTCATGACGCACATCCCACGGGTTGTGTGATGACTCAATGAAATGCGACATCAGAAGCAAGTTAGCAGAGCAGCGTCTTTGATCGTTTCCACTGATGTCGTATTTTTATTTTAAAGCACACACTGACATACTCTTGAGGTCAACGAACCAATCAACCTGGCTGTACTGTAAAATTAACTCAGTTCTATGCATTCTTAAACATACTACTCCTTTTGGTTGTTACTATCCGACATCGGCACCCACAACCGGCAGATTGTGTGCTCAACTAATCGGCAAGGAGATAACGGTCGCAATTCCTTATCGGTTAATCACTATTTACTTGTGGTATAAAACGATCTACCCCAAACGGGAGCGCGGTGGCTCAGTAGGTAGAAGTGCAGGCTGCAAGCCGAGAGGTCCTCGGTTCGAATCCCACCTACGGCAACCGCGTTGTGTCCTTGGGCAAGACACTTCATCTCCATTGCCCGCATGGGGGCACGATGACGCGTGTACTAAGGCGTACTGCACGTCGATGGTGCGCATGTCTTCAACCAATCTAACCCTGCCTGTGCTGCAGTGCGGAGTTACGATGTTGGAGAGCTGGCAGCTGCTCGTCGTTGCTCGGTGGTTCTCTCCGGGTACTCCGGCTTCCTCCACCCGTAAAACTGTCACGGTCATGATTCGCCATTGTGCATAAATATGCGACCTTAAACACCAATAAATAAATAAATAAATAATCTACCCCAAACCATTTGAAAAGGGTTCGTTATCTACCCTTCAAAGTTAAAACAATAATAATAAAGTAGGGTTAAACCCTTTACCCAACGCAGACGATATCAAAATTTATCATTTTAAATATACTTTTTCTAAATTTTTCAAAAAAATTCAATAAAACCATATCATGTGACCCCTCATTGGAACACATGATATTGTTTTTTTGAAATATTTTGAAAAATTTAATTTTTTCAACTGCTCAATTTGCATATTACGCGTGTGGATGCGGGTGATTCGTTATGTAAAGGGTTAATTATAATGTCGTGGATGTAACGAAAACTGAAATGTATAAACAGTCAGGAGTGTGAGAAAAGTCTTAAAAAATAATGCCTCCATCTACCGGATGCTTCTAACCATAGCCACTACAGTGCATGCCTTAAAGTGCTCCTCAGTGTCAACAGTCGAATTCCCCTTCCCATGCGAACACCGATAATAACCTACTGAAAACACGCCGCTGGTATTAGTAATTACCAGTATAAGGTATCACGGAACTAAATATTTTCCCATAGGCGACCATTATAACGTTCAGGCAGAACAAAATATGAACTCATCACTTTAATTTTGGCATTCAAATATCTTTGTCAAGTATAGCCCTTCAGACAACTTTTTCTGACCCCAAAACAGGGAGTCATGCAACAAATAAGAGAGAAAAATTGACAGCAAGGGAAGTACCGGTCACGTGCACATATTTTTCAGGGAATTCCCTGCAAAAACACACAAAATGTAAATTATATTTTTGTGGTCCAAAAGTCATCAAATCAGCCTCTTTTTTTATATGGAATATTCATCAATAATGCAAGATGTCAATAGAATGCTTCAAACAATTATTGAAACAATTTATTTTCCCAAGACTGTTTATTTTTAGAGATTGCATCACTTTCGACAATATTTCAAGGCGGGAAAGACTAATTCAAATATTTAGTTCAGTGATACCTATAAAAGAAACCACTTCAAAGTTGTTCGCAGTCTACCCTTTAAAGATATATAGAATAAATAGGTACTAGGGACAGTAATCAGATTTAAACCACGAGTCGGATAAGGGTTTTAACCACTCGGTTTGCCGAGTGGTTAAAACCCTTATTCTACCTATTTGTTTTATTTATACCATGCTTTTAATTAATAATCGACTTTGTCACCTAAAATAAAAAAACGACACTTTCTATCGCAAACACATGAACGGTTTGTTTTGTTTACATCTGCGCCGGTGGTCAGTTCTACCGGCTGCATGTTAATGCTTGATTGACAGCTAGACACATCGCAAAAGTTGATTAAATTTACCTTGCTTTGTCAGTCAAATTATTATTAACAATTCTTAAATTTTATTTTAAGTATTTAATTGTAGGTATTTTAAACTTAATAAGTCATTGTACGCAGCAGATAGTATCGCAAAACGTTGTATGTTTGAATGAAACATCGCGAAGTGTGAATGTATCGAAGTTGGCAAATTACGTCATGTCGCGTCATGGATGAACCTCCTACTGTGGGTGTAAATTTTCTTTAATCTCAGTAGACGCTTCACATCAGTAGTGGGGTTAAAAGCTAAATTTTAACTTACAGGCTTTTCACAGGTAGTAACATAGGCGAGCGTGGTATGAAAGTCAGTAATAATAAAGTAACGTTTCAGTATAACGCCTTAGGTATTTCAACCGTAAAGAAAATAATAGGTATATACAGTCTGGGGTGTAAGAAAATGCGGAAAAATCATCTCCCTCACCTACACCAACCTAATTCATCCAACCATCGCCATTATATCATATTCCCCAATGTGCTTCTCCGTGGCAACAGTCCTCCAGCGAACACCGACAACAGCTTACTGAAAAACGCGCTGGTATTAGTAATTACTAGTATAAAAGGAACCAGCCCCAACAATTTAAATTGGGTTCGTTTTCTACCCTAAATGTTTAAAAATCATAAAGTAGAGTTTCATTATAACGCCTTAGGTATTTGAACTCTAATGAAAATTAAATGTATATACAGTCAGGGGTGCAAGAAAATTCATAAAAAAAATTCAACTGCCTCCGTAAATTCATGGGGTAGACGAACCACAACCTTGCCTCATTGACCAACATCACACGCAAGAGTTCAATTCAGGCTGTAGGCTGTGAATAAAAAATATTCTTTCTCATCCGGAAATATATCATTATCTGTGAACAATTTATATGGAAGGAATACTTTGAGCTGTCGATGCCATGTCATACGTTTTCGCAATTCGATTTCAGTTTGGCCGAAATTGAAATCTTTTCATTATTCATCAGATAGTTGCATCTAAGCACTTAATTCTACGAACTGCACCTCAGAAGAAATCAGCGACAGTACTTGTTTTTTTCAAATTTCTCGGATGCCATGGAATTAAGAAAGGACGCTGGTTTTGTTTACATCGGCATGGCGGGGGTTCGAACCCACACCGAGAGAGTTTCCTTCGGCACCAACCGCCTAGCGAAACTATACTGAACCACGCACACCACTCGGTTTGTCGGTGGCCGAGTGGTGTGCGTGGTTCAGTATAGTTTCGCTAGGCGGTTGGTGCCGAAGGAAACTCTCTCGGCGTGGGTTCGAAACCCGCCATGCCAATGTAAATGAAATCTTTTCATTTGTCACAAATAGTTGCGTATATAACATTTTTGTTGGGCAAGTCATTCCTTGCTTTACCTTGAAAGTTTCACCGTGGTTGTTTTTAATTTTCAATAACGTTCAAGCATGTCTTACATCTGTTCATCCCACACATTTTGACACCGATGTCGTTGTCAGCAGCAAAGTCGAATTTCGATTGGGTAAGATATTCTTTTCTGTCTTTTGCTGTTGATGTCTTTCTTTTTCTGAATAACCTCTTTCATTCTTTCATTTTTAGTCATTATTTGTTCACAAAACATCGTCGTGTGAGAACCATCTTCTGGTTGAAGATAGAACCTTATGGGGTGTCTTCCCACTAGACCAATTCCCCTTAGACCAAGTCTCTTTAGGCCAGTTCCCAAAAGACCTATTCACCTTAGACCAACTACATACTGTTATTGATTGAGGGTTGATTAAGGATAATTAAGACAACATTTCTTTACCGATAAGCACTTTATTTGATATAAAAAATATTTGTACGCATAACATACATATATAGGTTTATAACATTTCAGTTTATAAAATATCGATAAGCCAGAAAAAAGCAGACTATCATCTGAAAAATGAGTCCCCAGAGGGTGAATTTGGTAATGCTACCCTGCACAGCAGGGTAGCATCACTAAATTTTCCCTCTGTGAACCTCAATCTGAATTAAGGTCTCCAACATAAACAGAAAGAGGTACCTAGAGGATAAACTGACGCACTATATGGGATAGCATCGGCAAATTCCCCCTCTGGGGACCTCAATCTGCAAATGGCAGACTGCTTATTTTCGGGCTTGAATATCAATAACATTAAATAATACATTTATAAATATTTATAAATATATCAAATTATTGATATAGAATTATTTTAAAAGTAGAACGCATGACTTGGTCTAAGGGGAATTGGTCATTTGGGAATTGGCTTCGTGGGAATTGGTCTAAAGGCAACTGGTCTAGTGGGACTGGACCCCCTTATGGTTCTCACGCGACGATATGCATAAAATACTCTGTTTTATGTCACCAACAGATGCCTGTTTTATCAAGTCGTAAACGAGATATCAGTGATAAACGTTATTTGATAAGATTAACCAACATAAAGCAGGTTTTACCAAGGATATCAAAATAACGAGGAGTGTTTATTATTTTTTAAAGGAAATAATTACCTTGTACCTCAAAGAAGAAAGAGCGTAAATACTGCTTGCGGGAGAGACCACGTAATGGTTGCTAGCATTTCCTAAAATCTGACGTAACCAATAACAATTTGCGTGGAAGTGTTAACCGTTAACAGGCAATCTATTGACATTTTCTAGTCGCTTGCTTTACAGCACAAAGACTCCCACCACCGGTGTGCATAGTCGGAGTAAAGTAGCCATGCTGGGCGTAAAATACCATATTCATTTGTATTCGCAAAATTATTAGTAGTGGATTTCCTCTTCTATCCTGTAATTACATATCAGTTTATGACACTGATTGTCACCATTATATTTATTCTGATTTATCGAATTTTATTTTTCTGATGTAAAATTCACGTGAAATGTTCGGCAAGAGAAACAACGCTTCTAAAAGAATATAATTTGTTCCATATATAACTTCGGTGATGGACAATTTTAGAATACTAAACATCTCAGATACGGTTCATTCCCACTAGACCAATTCCCTTTAGAGCAATTCCCACAAGGCCAATTCCCAAAAGACCAATTCCCCTTAGACCAACTGATGTGTTTTACTTTTAAAATAATTCTATATCAATAATTTGATATATTTATAAATATTTATAAATGTATTTAATGTTATTGATATTCAAGCCTGAAAATAAACAGTCTGTCATTTGCAGAATGAGGTCCCCCAGAGGGTGAATTTGCTGATGCTATCCCATACAGTGGGCCAGTTTATCCTCTGGGTACATCTTTCTGTTTATGTTTGGGACCTTGATTCAGGTTGAGGTTCACAGAGGGTAAATTTAGTGATGCTACCCTGCTGTGCAGGGTAGCATCACCAAATTCACCCTCTGGGGACCTCATGTTTTGTAAAATATATATGTACTGACGATAAATGCTCTACCACCATACCAACTGAGCCAACGACAACCCCCAAAAAGGTTGCAATTGACTCAGCCAGTGTGTTAGTTTACATTTACAACTCGCCTCGAGACCGATATTCGAGAACTGACAATTACTGAATTGTTGGAATTATTTTCTGCGTCTGTTCGTAATTGTCTACAAGTAGCCTGTATCTTATTGTGAGATTTACCAGTGGATCGTTTGCCTTAGCATCCAATGCAACTGGAAGAGATTACTGTTATAATGGTGTATGGTCCCAGCTTTTAAGTACAAGAATCTCAATTAATGGAAGATCCGTGAAGATACAACAGCTTTAATTTAATTTATATCGCCTATATCAAGCAGGAAGTCTACCAGTGATCGTTCTAACACCGCGCCACTGGATTGAAAACTGTAAAGTGTTTTGGAATGTGGCCTCGACGGGAGTAGATCGCGAGTCTACGACACCAAATCGCCTGGCCATAAATGCTCTGCCACCATACCAACTGAGCCAACGACAACGCATTAATTTGTGTGTTGACCGCCAAAGAGTGGAGATATCTGTTTCCACAACAGTTCACAGATTAAAATATGACTTACACATAAAATGTTCAAGAACGATGCCGGGTTGAAGTTGTCTTACACAGAACTGGGCCAAGTGAATCGTACGGCAGAAGGAGTCAAGAGAAGAAAGTCAGGTCATCGCACGGCGGTTCTGCAAGAAAACTAAAATATGTAGAGACGCCTTATGGTACGTGTCATTTGTTACCCAAAGAGGGGGATGAAGAACGATGAGCCCAACAAGAACGAAGTGTCCGAATTACCAGCCTATAGAGCCCCAGGAAACAACAGAATAAATAGAGATTATTACCATTATGTGGATGTACAAAATATGTATCCGAGTCGAGCGCCGGGTTCTAAGGGCAGATAACGACGAGTCGAAGACGAGTCGTGATCTACCCTTAGAAACCGAAGCGAGACTCGGATACATATTTTGTACATCCACATAATGGTTATAATAATTTTATCTTACAATATATTGGGTATAAGTCAAGAATGTAGACGAATATATAACGAACTATTTATTCGTTCGGATGAACAAAAAGAAAAAAAAATGGAACTCACGCGAAAGGAACGTGCTTGTATCCGACCCCCTGATACAAACATCTGTATCAGGGGGCCGGATACACGACAGTCGCGGAGTTAATACAGACAAAATACATGTTGATTGTAAGGTAAAAGAGATGAAAGAACCCACGGTGCTGAAGAGGACTGAAGTTACCACTCAAAACAATGAAGTTACCAATCAAATTCCAGACAAAACATCAATGATATTTAGAAGACTGAAGTTCAAATATGGGTGCTAGGCTTGAAGGGCAATTGGAAGAGAAGAAGTATGATTATACCACTTAGAAGAATGATGCTAGTACTCGAATCACCACAGACCACACTGCAAAAAGTATAAGTTCTCTTTAGAACCAAAACTGGTTCTAATCTTGTCCCTTAGATGGAACCTGTTCTGTTTAAGCAGTGTGTATTTCAAATCAAATAAATTTACCAAGATTAGCATTCAATTTTAACAGAATATTACATGAATTGAAGTAGATTCAGCAGTAAACTTGGAGCTTATTCAACGCAGTCGCCAAACATTTTGAAACAAAGGAGATATGAACAGTTGACATATGGAACAACTTTTGGTTCTGTATAGAACCAAAACTGGTTCGATATGCCAACTGTTCATATCTCCTTTGCTTAATAATTGAGACAACCTCGTATAAGCTCTAAACTTACGACTGAAACCCCCTCAATTTATGTTTAATTCTGTTAATATTTAACGTCAATCTTTATAAATGTATTTGATTTGAAATAAATACTGTTTAAACAGAACTGGTTCCATCTCAGGGACAAGATTAGAACCAGTTTTGGTTCTAAAGATAACCTATATTTTTTGCATTGCAGCTTGCAAACCAAACCAAAAACAAAGATTTAAAAAAATGGATCAATCCAATCCAAGAAGAAGGATTAAAGAAAGAAGTGATGAACCTCCCTGCCTATAACGCCCCAGTAATCAAAGCAACCAAGAAACCTAAGCTACAGAGACTATTCTTCGTGGTCGTTTATTGCTCGACATTTTATTTGGGGTTATGACCGTGTATAATAACTATTTAGGGATTTTCTAATCACATTTCATGGGATTTTCTAACGAGTCAATAATTCGTCTCTCGAGGGCAATGAGGCGCCATCTACAATGCTAGAGAATTGCAGATGACACTTTCTTGCACTCAGGAGACGGTTTTCAATCCTAGAATCCAAAGGCCGTGGTCATATATTTTGAACAAAACAGGAAAGGGCACACTTGGATTTCTTCAGCAGTTGGAAATTTTCAGGTAGCAATTCTCACACCGGGATGAAATAACCCACAATACTGAAGAAGACTGAAGTAACCACTCAAAACAATGAAGTTATCATTCAAACTACAGACCAGCCTGCATAGCAAAATAAGACAGAATTTACCCCCTTAAAGGCATGGTTCTGGTAGTCAAAAGAATGAAGACTCTAGGTTGGCCAACTTACAGACCAAAACAGGAACAATGTTAAAAAAAACTGAAGTTTCTACCCAACCTGCAGATCAAACCAAGAACAAAGCCGGACTAATCCAAGAATGAAACACCAAAAAATTAAGTGATGGACGTACCTACCTATAACGCACCAGAATCAAAGTAACCAACAAAGCCAAGCTGACGGTGTTCAAAGAGCCAACATACACAACGAAGAATCCAAGAGTGAAGCAACAAGAAAAGAAGAAGTCCAGTTGGAGAACAAGAAGACGCCTGCAATTAAATGCTTATCAATTTCTCCAGAAAGATGAGGGCAGAAGAATTACTTACCAGTCTGAGATGTATCCAATGAAGACAATGGTTTGGGTGGTTGACTGTTAACTGATCAAAGTGTTTGTATATGACGATGCCCTGGGCATCGTCATATACAAACACTTTGATCAGTTAATAGTCAGCTACCCAAACCATATAGTTTGAGGTAATAACTTCAAACTATATTGCAATTGTGACAAAATAAAATTTGATTGTTATATGCTGTTGTGTTGTCTTTCGAAAGTGTCCCCAGCAAGTACCTGGATGTAGCGTGCGACACCTGGATGTAAGAACAACAGGTAGGTTTCTACGGCACCTATCCCCCGTGGTATCCTCCAGTAGTACACTACCACGTCATAGGTATCTTTCAGTACCCAGATGAGGATGAGAGAGTTGGTAGAATATATCTTATTGATGTATTTCCTCTTGGATGAGCGTTTTATCATCACGGCATTACTCAGATATTAGAGAGGAGTTATGGAAGAACGTCTATTCAATAGACAGTTCATTTATCGAACAAGGGTTACACATACATATATAATGAAAAATCATAATCAAGATCTATGTTATGTAATCTACAGTGGCGTGAGCAAACTCTTTGATTGACGGTGTAATTGTCAGCTCTTTACTCTCACTATCTGTGAATATATTGAGGTAGTTTAGCCAAATCTACAGTACGGCCGCCGTGGACTGGGAAGTTTTCCCGATTGGGCAATATATCCACGGACGCAATAATATTAGATTCCAAACACTAAATAATAGGAGTAATCATCAAAAATTTAATTAATGAAGCACCGGGTACAACCCGGTGCTTCATTAATTAAAATTTTGCTGATTAGGATTTATATTACCTAATAATAATAACACTTCGGCCGGCCGCTGATTTGTCGCGGTTCTCGTATGAGAAGGCCTTGGTTACCCATGTTCTACCAACTGCCCCCCGATTCCCGCGCTTCTTCTCTCCTCCCAACACTCGGAGACGAACTGCTTGATGACATCCCTTGCCCCATTCTTCCCAATCTCTCCGATTAGTATATTAACCCTCTCCTTTGAGTCGCCCCCTAACCACATGTCCTTCATTCTCCCATCCCACTTCTCCATTATACTCCCCGTGAATCTTGTTCTTTTAGACTGGTATTTTGGGCACTCTATAAGAAAGTGTTCCAGGGTCTCCACCACGCCCACGTTACACATCTGGCACTCCTTTTCACTGTTTTTCCCAATTTTTCCCCTCAGCTCCAGGGACCGCGACTTCAACTTGAACAACAGTGACCCCCCAAAGGTGCCATCAAGGTACTCTTCAAAACCAGGCTTCTCTTTATCACGCAGGCCACCCAAAGATCTCTTTGATTTGACCCCCTCTCGCCAATTACGGTTACAATCCTCCATGACCCTTTCTCTGACAATCTTTTTGCCCTGGTTTGCCCCAACGTCAAGGTCCGAGATCTCCAATGAGTAGTTTTCTACTAGCTCCCTTACTTGGACCATCCACCCCGTCTTGATATTTGAGTTGAAAGTTCTCAGGAACATTACTTTACACCATCGTCTATCGGGGAGATTTACCAAATAATTAAGATAACCTAGTTTCAACAAGTCCTGGTAAACGCATGCGTGGACATCCATGCCCATGCAGTGGGTTACGGCCAGTCCACCGCGGCTTTACTGTATGCAGTAGTTTGCATACTTTTAGTATGATCACGTGTTATTGTTCATAATTTTGTTATTCACATATGTCTGTTTTAATATGCACAATTTCAATTCTGGTGTACCTGTGTAATAACGTTTATCTATCTTATCTTATCTTACCTTATATATAGGCATATATTTATAAATTACTTTTAGTACTGAATTATTGAAAACCAATCAGTTAAGACCTGTGTAATTTTTAATATAATACATATGGCATGCATTATTAACAAGTATTCCTTTGAAATCAATACCTTCTTTGTTTATGGAATTATTTTCCCATCATTTATCGGACATTTCCAGCAGGCATTTTTCAACACATTTTGAGAGATTATTACAATTAATAAATGCAGCACAACCCATGAGGTTTTACCACATCGTTTGATAAGATCCATTACCACCTCAGTTAGTTATCGCCGGGGCATGTTCAGAATATGATAGACTTTCAATACAAAAGCCTAATTTACTGTTGTTATATTGCATTGACAATCTACACTATTGGCTTGTGCCCCATTTAATTTCATTTTTTTCAATCTTAGCATGTTTCTTTATTCGTCGTGTAACAGTCCTCCTCTGGGAAAAAAATATATATATTGCATAAAAACAGGTAAGGATCGATTCACGGGTACAGTCAATCAGTCATTCAATCATCTTTATTCTTTTGAATCAACTGCATTGTGTCTAAGAATATAATTAGAAAACACATATTACAATTATCACAATTGCTGTTGTTGTTGCGCATACGCAAAAGCGGGAGAAAACATTATTCTTTCTAGATAATTACCACTACAAAATAGTACAGTAGTTCGATTCTAGTGCAATAAATAGTCGATTGAGCCTTCGTTACAGAAAAAATTCAACAAATCCTTAATTTATTAAGAACGCCCTCCCCCCCCCCCCCCCCCCCCCCCCCCCACGAACATCATTTAGAGGAGTTGGAGCGAGCACCATGTCCATTATGCGAAAATTTTAACATTCTTGACTTTGGTCAGCGGGAACACTTACGCGCACTCACCCACGCCGACGTCTCTCTTGTTCGAAGGAGAATTCGAAATAGCTGATAATCCTAACACTCCTTAAGTCAATAACTGCTATATTCTCGAGAGGGATGGGGGTGGGGGGAGGGGGGGCGCTAACCAATTTTAAAATAATAACTATTTAATCTTTATGTGCTCTATTTTGTGAAGAGTCTGTTAATATTATCAATAAAATGGCAAAGTTTAACCAATTATCTCTCATGGCAGTTGTTAACAAGTTGCCTTTATTCAGTGTTTCCCTCCATTGTTTCTTTAAGCTCTATTCAGTAAGCTAACAAGCATCAGATTAAGACGCGGTGAAAGCTTACTTTAATCTATACATCCTGTAAATTTGTTGTGACATGACTAATTTATTGAATTAGATTTATAATGTTGATCGGATATTATCAGTTACACAGCTTGTTGGTGGCCTAATATGGTGTCAGTTAATTTCATATTGGACAAGAGCGAAGCCTATTGTCAACATTAGCCTACAGTCACTCTCTCAAATTATTCGAGAGTGACTGTAGGCTAATGTTGAATGACAAATCAGACCACAAAAGTAATTTATCCCTCAACCAGCTAAGGAACTCCTACTGTTGCGGACAAGCATAGATTTCCCCAAACAGCCAACCTCATCAATGTCGCCGTATCCTCGTGCAACGTGAGTATTTTTGGGTGACAGGTGTCGTACAGACATTTCGTTTTCATGGCTTTATTGAAATTTTTCAACTCCCCCTAGAGGTGCCGCAGCCCCCTCGTTGACGGTCACTGGACTCCGAACACGTGATTAAAATCACCTACTTGGTATCAAAGTGGACTCCAAGCCATCGTATCAAGATACATTTGTGCACCTCGTGTGTAAATACGGAGTTGTAGTATTCGCTGACGTCAATCATACACGCGTACGCAAACGACAGTTGTTTCAAAACAACACATTCTGGATAACCTTGCATGCCAACACATCCGTTACAAACCAATTTCACGATGCGGCTAACATACGGTTAGCGAACGGTTGGCCTGTTTGGCAAACAAAACTACCCGTCTGGAAATTAGTTTGCAAGTGATGAATTCAAACTTCAAGCCCATCTATACGGGCCCAAACACAGGAAACAATAAAAAAACACCATCGCTTGAGTTCAACAAGGCGCCTTGATGCACACAAGCGACGATATTGATGCCACAAAGGCATACTTTAGAATTACGAACCTAAATATAGTAGGATTGTAAGACAATTGTAGAATAACCGCAAGTGTTTTCCACTCGTATTTCACTTTATTGGTTACATTTGTGTGAAGCACTCATTTGTGAGCAGCACCGGTTTGATTAATGAAGGAAAAATTAGAGAAAACCTATTTTTTTCTGCTAACTTCAGAATTTATATCCCCGTGCAAGAATAATTTTTTGGACTCTGTGATTTTATTCTTTTCCTTTTTATTTTTTGGTTGAGGGGGGTTGGGGAGTGATGGGGAATGGTGGAATGGGAGCAGAGCTTTTCTTTTTCGTGATAGCGTTCTATACTTTTGTCTCTCTTTTTTTTTTTGACATATCTTTTATTTTTCACGTGACTTTGATACAATTCCACTTTTATCAGATGAAATCCCTTTTCTGAACATGTTTTTTTTTGTATTATTTGACATTCAAAAACGTTGAAAGTGAAAAACAAAAAAATAGTTTTTGTCATCGTCCAATCATTATTTGGAACACTCTATTCTCGCTTAGACATGCAAGGTCCAGTGCAGTAATAACTCAAATCTTATAACTACCTCACTAATTAATGATATATTGTCCAAGGCTAATGGTAGTTCATATATTCTTTGGTGACGCGCGCATCATTTTATTTTCTTTAAATTTTAGTTTATTTAGTTTAAATGCATTTTTTTGTCAAAATAAACAAAAAGGATTGGAGAACAAGTGCTCAACACTAAAGACACGTCCTCTCCTTTGTATACGATTAACAAATAAATGCAGCATTTTTTCAATATAGACACATCATAATACACAATACGCTATTCAAGATTGCAATGGTGTCAAGATGGTAGATATTCAGCGAACGAAAAGAGAAAGAAGAAAAGAGAGGGGACTGATACCATGTACTCATCACAAAAATATCAAACTGTCTACAACCAACTCACCAGGCCGCAACATTCCAGAAGAGCCCCATCACTGCAAGGTGCATGCAGTGTTTTATCTTCACATATAAAGTAGGTTAGCCAAGTCTAACGATATATCGTCATCTGACAACCACAATGCTCTCTCTTCCACTATAAGATAGAACCCCGTGGTTCTCACGTGACAATAGTTTTTACGTGACACTAATATATATGATCAGTTCCAACATGTGTAGCTATTCTATAAACACGGTACGGGATAGACAAATTCCTCCAATCGTAGTTAACACCTTACCCATCAAGAAAGGCAGAGGAAACCTGCAAATAAACAAGCTATATTTTGAGGGGAAAAAAGAGAAGAAATTGGTGATTTTGTGAATAGCGCTGGCAGGTTTAGACCACTACATCTGGCAAAGGGTTAATCATGCCAGTCACTTTAGACGACTTGCACACCACTCAATGGCTACCAGCGCCGATTTTTCTAATGAAGCGGCACTGTTCCACCACAGTAGACCAAAACTGCATTATTTTCCGGGGCCTGAAAACATAGAACTAACTACTTCCTGGAGGAATATTCTCAAAAGTATTGAATCGATTGGTTGCTTTGATATACGTTTGTGTTACCCGAAATAGATGGTCATTTGCAGATGGGGACATGCTCGGGATACCGTAAAGGATATCCGTAACAGAATTAATTGTGATGTTGGCCAGGTCCTGTTGTAGTATTAATCTTTCATTGGAATCTTAAATGAGGGACAGCGTTATTACGAACCAGGGATCAGGCATGTCAAAGTACCGCCGGTACCAACATAACCGGTACCGGGACTGGACAGAGCCTGTCCCGCCGAAACCGGTACCGGGACAAGTCAACAATTGGGTGACATATTACTATCAGATGGGAGAAATTCGCATTTAAACCGACCCAGTCCCCAAGATCGCGAAGACAAACATGGCATCGTACCAATTATTCTGCGGCCACATCAAAGTAATCATAAAGTACGAAGATCGTGCTTTATGATTACTTTGATGTCGCCACAGAATAATTTCTTTGAAGTAGCCGATGACGGCGCTTTTATTATCTGTGATGCCACGTTTGGAAAGTCAAAATGGCCGGCCTTATCGAGGTGGTGGTGCAGGCAGAACATGCACGTTTGAAGTGTTGTGATATGTTCATTTACAAATAAGCTGAAAGAATGTCGTGCAAGTTTGACATAGACGATTATCAGTCCGTTTACCCTCGTTCAATTAGGAATTTCCGCATAAAATAATTTTGTTTCGGTACCGGCGGGACAAAAGTTTCTGTACCGATACCGGCTTCAGCATGAGGGAACCGGCGGTAGCGGTACAGGTACCGGTTTACATGCCAGCCAAGGATTCAATGAATACTTCTCAATTCTCCAAGAGAAAAATTGTGGATCAATTCAAATTTAATGGGTCGATCTGGTTACTGGAGATACAGCAATTGCAATTATCCATTTTCGAAAAGTTGATAAATTAACGAGAGGTGAGCAAATCTATGACATTGGACAAGTAACCAAATGATGCAAGTGAAGCTTTATAGTGGTGGCCACAGGGTCGCCGGAAGCACGTGGGCAGCTACCCTCCCTGCCGTGGGAGCACGGTGGCGGGAGGGGGGCAGACAATGCCCTTCCAACATTCGTCACTCAATTTTTTTCAATGATTTATTCTCGATGTAAAGCTAAAACACACCCCAAATCCGCTCTGGGAACTTTCAAAATTCAATGGTGGAGTTTGGGATTAGAGTGAGGCACCTCCTCTCAAACTCTCCCATCTCTCGATTACCTCCTTCGAGACATGCGTCCTTCGGCATATCATGGCAGGGCTGCTAGTGCGAGTAAATTCCCTTCTCACGGGGTCTGCCCCCCCCCTCCCCCGCTGCCTGAAGTGCTTTCGGCGCCCCTAGGTGGCGGGCCGTTGTGTTTACGACGTCTATCACATAGACGTATAATGTACAGCCCTGCCAAGTTCTGTATTTATGAATTATACAAATTACTTTCGAAACAGTTTAACTTTACTGGGCCCGACGATAAGCTGAATGCTTTTTATAATATATCAACTATTGAATTCAACTCGTGGTGGCGTTGCGGTAACTGGTTCTCGTCAGATCACCGAAGTTAAGCAACGTCGAGCCCGGTTAATCATTGGATGGGTGACCGTCCGAGCGATCAATTCAGACTCCTGCGTTGTGTCCTTGGGCAAGGCACTTAACCCCGATTGTCCACATGGGGGTACGATGACGCCGTGTACTAAGGCATACTGCACGTCGATGGTGCGCATGTCTTCAACCAATCTAACCCTGCGTGTGCTGCAGTGCGGAGTTACGATGTTGGGGAGCTGGCAGCTGCTCTGTGGTTCTCTCCGGGTACTCCGGCTTCCTCCATCCGTAAAACTGTCACGGTCTTGATTAGCCATTGTGCATAAATATATGACCTCAAAACACCAATAAATAAATAAATTAAATTCAACTCCTTACGTCATGAAGAAATTAATTCCATGAATGGAACTACTACAACAATGCACACTTTCTAGACAGCAATATACACTTCGAAAACAAAATATATAAATAAATAAAATATAAAAAATTATTATCAGCTAGCCTGTGAATTATCGCAAATTATCTGAAAGATATTTCTCGATATCCATCGACTCGAGAAATATCCCCCAGTTGCTTCCTAAATGACGTCACGCTACGCCGCACCACGTCGCCTTGAAGGAACGATCAGCAAAAAAAATCTACACTGTTTCACTCTTTCGTGTGGACCTGAAAGTATTATTTTTCACTCAACAGCATAATAAATACAAACACTATTTAGCGAACTAGCCAGTCGTGTCCATAGAACAGCCGTTTTATTTATTTGTACAATTTTGCATGATTCAGTGTGTGTGAGTATTTACAACATTTTCAATGGTATACGATCATTAAAATATCATGAAACAATTACTGAATCCGTGATTTGTCTTCTGACGGATAACCAATACACCTACATTCCCGCACCAAAACCAGAGATAAAACATTACGCATTAGAGTTTAAAAAACTCTGGAAAGCGTAAAATGCCACGTGTATATATTCAAGAGTATGTTTATCCCCGTACACCGATTTCCCGTATTATGCATTTATAAAATATTACAATATTTTTTGAAAATTTCTGAGATGATGACTGTTCTGAACGCCAGTTGAGGATAGAATGACAATTCAGACTTCCACGTGATCACGGATCACTGATTGAGCAACACCTCTGTGTCTATTGGTCGTCCTGACCAATGCTCCACCTTCTATTCTGCTATGTACCGTTAAGACAATTTTTTCCCGCTAATTCTCCGAAAACGTGGGGAAAATATCATTTTTCACTCGCGCAAGCACTCGTGAAAAATAAAACTTTCAAGTCCATACTCATGAGATATTCACTAAAGCAGCGTAAATATCCTCTATTTATTTATTTATTATAAAAAGACCATTTTAGCCTAATTCCGAGGTCTCTTTCACGCTAGAAATCCCAATAGGAAGGAATGGCTGTCAATTGTCGTCATTGGAAGATATTTACAGGAGAGTTAGCTCCCTTTAATATATTTAAGCTGTCCGTAAATTTAACACTTACGTATGTGAATTTCATATAAAAATTGAAATTTCGGAATGTTAGTGACGTTGTATAATCAACATGGGCATCATTTTACAAACTCCAGGCATGTTTCCTTTAGATTAGTCTAAAAATATAGAACTGGCTTATTATAAAAAATTTTCCTGAACAGTTTGACCTTTTGACTATTATTCTCTGTTAACCCTTTACCTAACATAAAAAGCAGACGACACTTGCAAAAAAAATTCTTGAATGATTATTTTTTTTCATTTTTCGTCTCAAAAACATAGGTTATGCCCCCTCGTTGGAACGAGCTCGACGAGCTCGTTCCAATGATGGGTCATAACCTATGTTTTTGAGACGAAAAATGAAAAAAATAATGAAAATTAATTGGCGATTTTTGAGAATAGCGCTGGCCGATTTTGGCCGTTACGTTGGGTAAAGGGTTAAAACTAACGTAAAGATAAAAAAGAAAACGGCATTTAAGCCACCTTTCTTCTCTTCATTGTATCAGTAGTGTGCGTATCGTAACATATAATACAGACACTGTCCAGTCCATTAATATAAAAGTTTTGGAGGTAAAATTTGTTCATTTTTTCTGGGAAGAATAAAAACTTGCAAATTACTAGAAAACACATTCACTAAACAAAAATCCGAAGTGGTTATTTTTTAGTTTTGTTGTGTGTGCTACAGATAGATATTCGTAATAATGGATTATCTTTGAAGTACAATAAAAACTGGAAGTCCTGTCATGAAATGCGTACAAATAGCACGTCCATCTACGCGTTAATCTACGCGTTAGGACCACAGTAAAGCTATCAAATTCTGTACATATGGCCTGTGCACAAGCAATGTTTCAGCCAATGGACCTCCGGGTAACCCGGAGGTCCATTGGCAGAAACATTGCCTGTGTTTGCTATGAGTAACCAGGAGAACCTGCCGTGCTTTGGGTGCCATTCGATATGGCAATTGCGCGCAATTCCTACACGCGATTAAGCCTAGATAAGCGCACAGTTCATGACAGGACTTCTAGTTTTAACTTAAGTTGCTTTTAATGATCTTGTCCTAAAAAGCCAGGTTTCTTTTGTAACTTTAAAGCTGTCTGTTGTTTTCGTTTATTAAATGTAACAAGATGACTCTTGGTTTTATTTTCTATTGATGTCAAAATGTTTCTCAGTAATTACTTGTTTCTGAATTGGACATTCCTCGCCGTTCAGTAATTTCAAAGGAGATAACTTTATTGAAAGTCGATTTTCATGACATTATAATCCAGGGATGACGAGGTGTGGGTGGGGACAGAGTGATAAAAGGAATAACCATTATGCCTGATAAAATTATGTTTGGGTAGTGGTAACGGACGAGTTGTCTGTAATATGTACCATGAATATGTTCCCAGGTTTGTTTAAAGAAAAAATAATAGTTGATATTTTTCCTTCCGTCTAGTACCTTATTCGTTTGTGTCTCCATGGGAGAAAACATCTCTAAAAATATGGCACCACTGTGACATAATTTTGACCGTTCAGTGCATCCAGCCACCACAACTTTGCAGGCTTGGAAGATGTTGCAAAACACATGATGGATTAAAATCATCACTCCCTGAACAAAGTGGAAAATGTACGGTAATTACCTAAACTCTGATCAAAGCCGTCGGAGCATGATCGCGCAGGTCCTACATGAAAGGTTGTCGGCTCCTGCTACTTGCCTGTAACAAAGTGGACCTACTTTGGACGGAGTATATTATAATATTAGAACGTTTCTTTTCATGTTCTGTCGGTCGATAGTACCTGAGTTTGTGTGATTTCTGAAATAAAACCTGAAGCAGCGAAGCTGCTGAAGGTTTTATTTCAGAAATCACACAAACTCAGGTACTATCGACCGATAGAACATGAAAAGAAACGTTCTAATTATTTTATTATGCCGAACAAAAAATAACTTTCATTGTTAAGCGTTAACTGCAACATGCCACCAATCTTGTAATGACAATGTAGTCGAATCCAAAAACATGACATCATTTCGAACGAATGACGTCTCTTCGAAAATGACTTGTCTCAAGTGCCGTCGCTTTGGGAGTTTCTATATCACTAAATGCCAGTGTTTAAAACTGCACCATGCTGTTCATGTTATAATTCATTATTAATGCTTGTGTGATAAGTGGTATAATGGAAGATAAATTAATGTTTCTTCGACGACAACAGTTGTTAGAATTAAGTGGAGTGAAACAATTTATTTTGAACTTGAGGCGGAGGCTCAGTGAGGTCGAGGAGTACGAAACTTGTGGAAATATAATTGATTGAAGTCATAACTCATCTTCAGGATTCACTGAAGTGGTGAACAACATGTGAGTTTTTAATATTTCTGATTCTTTTGAATTCATTGTTTTCAGTTAAAATTGAAAACACACCCACTGAAGATGATATATTTGTTGGTAAGTTTGTGTCTATCGGTGACGAAAAAAGTTAAACGAACACGGCGCCAGCGTTTAGTGTTGAGAAATTCCAACCACAGCGTGCGTAATCGACGCTGATTAATCGAAGTGGAGCTTACATTTTCTTTGTTCTCTTGTCTCCAGAGAAGAACGTTCCGATAGTACCCGTGTTTTGCCCCAAAACTCCAGTACTATGACTTTTAGAAGGTGTCAAATTAACCAATCACGGTTGATGTTACAAACGTGAGGCATAATAAATATTATTAGCGTTGTCAATCATTTGTTAGGCTGACAATCGTGTACTGTTTAGGCAGCAAACCCAAAAGATAGTGAAATCTATAAACCACAAAAGCACATCGTCAGCCAATGACAATCATTGGTTTTAATTATTTTATATTTGCTCCGATGAGTTATAACATTGAATCAAGATCATTGTGTCATACAGAACAGTCGTTGTGGACTGGTCGTAATCCACGCATGGGCAGTGATGTCCACGCATGCGTTTACCAGATGATTACAACAGTTTTACGGGTGAAGGAAGCCGGAGTTCCCGGAGAGATCCACGAATCAACGGTGAGCAACTGTCAGCTCCCCAACATATTAACTCCACACAAGCAGAGTTAGCATTGGTTGAAGACAAGTGCACCATCGACGTGCAGTACGCCTTAGTACACAACGCCACTGTGCCCCACGTGGGCACAGTGGCGTTGTGTACTAAGGCGTACTGCACGTCGATGATGTAGTGTCTTGCTCAAGAACACAACGTTGAAGTGTCTTGCTCGAGAAGTGTCTTGCTCAAGAACACAACGTTGTTGTCGCAGGTGGGATTCGAACCGAGGACCTCTCGTCTTGCAGCCTGCACCCCTACCTACTGAGTCACCACGCCCCCCCCCCCCCCCCAAAAAAAAGTTTCTTACAGACTACAAATGAAGCATAATTTAGAATGGGGAGGCATGAAAAAGCGTCTTTGTACATTTGACTGGTCCAAACAACTTACAGATGTGTAGAAGCGTGGTACGTTTTTCATAATATAGCTGGTACTGATAAACCGCGGCTTCTAATGGTTGGTACCATTAACACCTATTCAAAAAACTTTACGATTTCCGTCGGAGATAGATGCGAATGATTCCTTCGGATATTGTAACACGAGCACATAATAATTAATAAAAGAAAACTGGTGTTTTTCATGAAATATCCTAATATATAATTTCCAAAAGAAAGAGATTCGATTTCAACAACATATTCTGATAGTTAGATGCAGTCCAGGGGTATAGCCAGACGAAATGAAATGTGGGGGGGGGGCTACATATTTTTCTGCTGCCAATGGGTAGAATATTTTTTTTATCCCACTTCATTTCGTCTCGTGCTGCGTTGCTTGGTTAAGAGAGTGCAACCCCCATAGGTGAATGTCTGGGGTCGTGACCGGGTGACACATTGACTTTTTATGCCAAATGGATCACCGTGAGTACTTTCCAATGTCCAAGTATCCAGAACGTGAAGAACAAACTGTAGCGCGATATCAGGTTGAGGATTCCGAAACCCATTTTGGGGATTTGAGGCCGAGTTTATATAAGATTGACTTTCGTAAGTTTCATAATAGACGCGAGATTTTAGACACGACGGTTCCATTTCCTGCTTTCTCTTATATTCAAATTCATCATCGCGTGTGCCTTTAAAATATTTTCCAAGTTTTCCAAGGGGGGGGGGGGGGGGGGCACTAAAAAATTGCAAGACGTGACGTCCTATTTTTTATTCGGCTCCTTTTTACACCCACCCACCCACTACATGCAAATTGTCTACTACCGTTCTCAGATACCCACCCACTACTCTCCCATTAAAATCCAAAATAAACTTATAAACTTAGTAAGCACAGCTGTCTTTAGGAGTTTTTCATAATGTTCTTAACCCTTTACCCAACGTAACGACAAAAACCGGCCAGCGCTATTCTCGAAAATCGCCAATTAATTTTTATTATTTTTTCATTTTTTGTCTCAAAAACATAGGTTATGACCCCTCATTGGAACGAGCTCGTCGAGCTCGTTCCAATGAGGGGTTATAACCTATGTTTTTGAGACAAAAATTGAAAAAAATAGTTATTCAATCATTTTTTGGCAAGTGTCGTCTGCTTTTCATGTTAGGTAAAGGGTTAAACTGGCACCACCAATTTAAACCTCTGTGTGCTGCTGTGGGCCCCAATCTACAAATGACAAGCTGTTCATTATCAGGCTTGGACAGAGTAGGTGTACATATACGGGAACAAATTTTCATTTGAATTGTTCCCAAAATATTGTCTGTACATTTTCTACATTTCGAACAAGACACCCACTCCCTACTAACGTGTGACATTTTCCCAGTTTAAGTCCAATATTCTCACATATAAAGCCTCCTGATGTTGTATTTATGTTAAGAGTGTGATGTACAACATCATCTTTAAGGTTTGAAACACAAATGATGGTATATATTAGCTGATATATTTTTAAAACATTCAAAAAATTGCACAAGTTGGAAATGCACATTTTTGGCTCACTCAAGAGACCCACCCACCCCCACGTCACGTCTTGCAAATTTTTGGTGGCCTCCCCCTGAGTTTTCTGCTATTTCTCTCTCTTTGTCCCTCCTTTTTATTTTCCTTTGGTAGATTCACTACAAAAGAACCTTCTTCCTGTTGGATACGATGAGAATACCTTCGACTTTCTCGTTCTGTTGTGTCGTTGTCGATGATTAATTATTGAAGAATCAACTCAGTTAACCCTTTACCCAAAATAACGGAAAAAACCAGCGCTATTCACAAAAATCGCCAATTAATTTTCATTATTTTTTCATTTTTTGTCTCAAAAACATAGATTTTGACCCCTTATTGGAACGAGCTCGGTGAGGGGTCACAACCTATCTTTTTGAGACAAAAAAATGAAAAAAAATTAGTTATTCAAGAATTTTGTTTGCAAGTGTCGTCTGCTTTTCATGTTAGATAAAGGGTTAAACGGTCTCATTTGCAGACAATTATTGTTTACAGTCCAATACTTGCATTATTTTTAATGTCTAACTGGCAATAAACTTAGTCCAGCGTTATACATGGGTGGTGAAATGGAAACTAATATTAAATTTAGACCACGTTCAAGAAGACAGCGTTGAATGAATTGGACTTCCATAATCTTGACGAACTTAGTGAAATTAAATGTAAATTACTTTTTTTACCCGTGACACACAATTTGGCTGGATAACCAAGTTTGACAGAATATTTGTCAAATCTGATCCACTCGTAGACAAAATACTCCGAGTCGGCCTAAATGTCAGCAGAATACGTCCCTCCACAATGCGTTATTTTATACTTTTGTAAAGATTTTTGTCTAACAGAAGCAATGCGAATTTGGGCTTGTGTGTCGTCGCCTATGATTCAATTCTATTCGGAGATCGTCTAATTGTTCTAAAAACCCTACCAAATGTCTCCCTATGAATTCTCTTTCCAGCATCACATCTCCTGAACAGTTCAAAAGGTTTCCACTCCTGCAACTACTTTGATCCGTTTCTGGGATATTTCCGGGATTTTTTATTTACTTACTAAAACAGATGAAACTGACACTATTTGTTGTATTCACGTTTCATAATTTATCAACACTTGAAAAGGGGCAAAAGATTCGAAGTCCCATGCCTGAAATGTATGGTTCACAGGGCTCTAATTCGAGCTCTGAAGAGAGTGCGTTTAAGTGATAGCCTTTCCCCTGTGTTTGATACCCGACATATGAAAAAGCTTCAGATTTTATCGTTGCTGACAAGTAGGGACAGCAATTATTCAAATTGCGTACAATGTCTAACGCAACTACATACAGAGAATATTTATTTATTTATTTATTTATTTATTTATTTATTTATTTATTTATTTATTTATTTATTTATTTATTTATTGGGTTTACCGACATTTTCGACAGCCAGGGTCACCTCATGTCGAGCAGTTGTACGGGTGGAGCAAGCCGGAGTACCCGGAGAGAACCGCCAAGCAACGGCGAGCAACTGTCAGCCCCACCCCTTCCCAACCTACAGTTAAAACTAGAAATCCTGTCACGAACTGTGCGCTTATCTAGGCTTAATTGCGCGTACCCTGTTTCGAGTGTGATTCAACAGCGTGAAGATACTCTGTTTATCATATAATCACCATCTGATAGCTAGCTCATTACGGCAAGTATCAGTTCACAACACGTTTAATATAGAAATGGCGTCAGAAGCCAACGTCGACGGTGTAACGTTGTGAGTGAGTTGGTTTCGTTAGTAAAATTGAATTAATCTTCTCTTGCATTTCATTGACTCTTTATATAATGGAAAAGCAGACAAAATTTTTAAAAAAAACAAGAAATTTTGGAGTAACTAAACATTTTTCTTTTTGCCTCAGAAACATAGCTTACAGTTAAAACTAGAAGTCCTGTCACGAACAGTGCGCTTATCTAGGCTTAATTGTGCGTAGGAATTGCGTGCAATTGCCATACCGAATGGCATCCAAAGCACGGCAGGTTCTCCTGGTTACTCATAGCAAACGCAGGCAATGTTTCTGCCAATGGACCTCCGGGTTACTCGGGGGTCCATTGCCTGAAACATTGCTTGTGCACAGGCCATATGTACAGAATTTGATAGCCTTACTATGGTCATAACGCGTGTATTAACGCGCAGATGGACGTGCTATTTGTGCGCATTTCATGACAGGACTTCTAGTTTTAACTGAACTAACTTCACACCATCACGGTTTGCATTAATTGAAGACAAGTGTACCATCGAGGTGCATCACAGCATAGTACAACCGTGTTCCCACGTCGGCAATCGGGATTAAGTGCGTTACCTTATGACACAACGCAGTTATCCGTGGCGGGGACAGAACCGTGGACTTTTTAGATTGAAGTCCAAATCCGTAATCACAGAACCACTACGTTCCCTGAACTGAATATAAATTTCACCCAACGATACGCCGCGTAAGATATTATTCGGTGATTTGTGGTTTTAGTTTGTCGATTTTTCTCAGCTTATTCAATGTATGTTTCTGTTTTTTTCAGCAGGGTTCAACTTTCCGATATCACCACATTTTCGAAACTGCAAATTGAGAAGAATTAGATAGTATATACGTGTACAGTACGTGGAGAGTGGATTGTAACTAAATCACCCGCGGAGTGGAGTTATCACTCGAAGTATCACTTTCAAATTCTGTACATATGGACAAAAAACACAAGCAATGTTTCAGCCAATGGACCTCCGGGTATAACCCGGAGGTCCATTGGCTGGAACTTGCTTGTGATGGTTATGCTTTCTAACAAATTTGCAATTATTGCATTTAGTAAAAGAAAACGTCATACATATATATATATCGATAAGTCTAAACATAGTTTCGAAGTTTCTCCCTTTTTCAGTCAGTGTATGGAACCGAGATAGAAGCTTTGTAAATGCATCCTCCACGTATCCGCTGTCGTTCAGTACATTGCTGTTTGTTTTCAACTATCACACTAAATGCACGCCACGTAAAACAATGTGAATGATTGGTTATTATGGGTGGGTCCCGCTGAAAAATGTCAGTAAATAATGCACGAGATCAGTCAAATGGGAGCTCTCCCGGATAATCTGAACTAAACTTTGTAACATCAATATATCTTTGTAAACAACGCAAGTGATTGGTTACCAGGTCATGTCTGCTTGTTTGTTTGTTTGTGTCTTACAAAGTATCGGAAAAAGACATGATTGGTAATTTATGTGGAAAATTATGACTTGTTTGTTAATGATGGAAGCCGTCAGTCTATTGAACCTATATGGAATGAATACTTTGCCTTGACCATGGCCACTTTGATGAGATGGGGGAGGGGAATAGGTAGAGGGCGGGGATAAGGCCGTTTATCATGGTTAACGTTGTCCACTAAATATTGATACAAAATTTGGTTGGTAAATACGTGAAAGTGGTAAGGTTGTGGTTGATAGGTGCCCGGGGTATGGTGGAGGTGGAGGGGGGGGGAGCTGTGAATGGTGGGGATGTGCACGTATATACATGAACTTGTGGTATTTGTACATGTGGAGCGGTGAACGTGCGCACCACGGGATAATGGTGGGGGGGGGACATTTATTTGAATGGGAGTGTCCAAAGCTGGAGGTATAAAATTGAACTTTAATAAAGACGCTGCGTTTTTGTGCACAACATAGAAGAAAAAATGAGATATTGTGACATATAGGTCCATAGGACCGGGTGCAATTATGTTACCATGTAATAACACTATAAACTAAGTATGCACATGTCACAAAAATAAAGATCATACTACCACTACTACTATTGCTCGGGTGGAATCGCCACTCTCTTGGTGATTTAATGATAATACACTCTCCACGTACTGTATATTATACCTACCGTGTACAACAATCGTATTGTGACTATTGTATAACAACATCTACGCCTGACAACAGGCATGGCACCAGATTCTCAGTATTTAGTGATGCTTTAACAAGATCGGGACATCGATTGTGCAGATACTGTTTCCAGTATAAGTTCCTTGTTTTACAAGAGCGGTGTTATACCAATTTGGACGTGGACGTAAGGGTTGGTTGAGCTAGTAATTCTTCTTTCTATAGTGACAAGAGCGGTGTTATACCAATTAGGACGTAAGGGTTGATGGACTTAATAATCTTTCTTTCTATAGTGACAAGAGCAGCGTTATACCAGTCAGGACGTTAGGGATGGAAGAGCTAATAATCTTTCTTTCTTTAGTGACAATAGCGGTGTTATACCAACTAGAAAGTAGGGGTTGATACATTTAATAACCTTTATTTCCATAGTGACAATAGCGGTGTTATACCAGTTAGAACGTAGGGGTCGATACACTTAATAACCTTTCTTTCTATAGTGACAAGAGCGGTGTTATACCAGTTAGAACGTAGGGGTTGATACACTTAATAATCTTTCTTTCCATAGTGACAAGAGCGGTGTTATATCAATTAGAACGTAGGGGTTGATACACTTAATAACCTTTCTTTCCACAGTGACAAGAGCGGTGTTATGCCAACTACAACGTAGGGGTTGATACACTTAATAACCTTTCTTTCTATAGTGACAAGAGCGGTGTTATACCAGTTAGAACGTAGGGGTTGATACACTTAATAATCTTTCTTTCCATAGTGACAAGAGCGGTGTTATACCAATTAGAACGTAGGGGTTGATACACTTAATAACCTTTCTTTCCACAGTGACAAGAGCGGTGTTATGCCAACTAGAACGTAGGGGTTGATACACTTAATAACCTTTCTTTCTATTGTGACAAGAGCGGTGTTATACCAACTAGAACGTAGGGGTTGATACACTAAAAAACCTTTCTTTCTATAGTGACAAGAGCGGTGTTATACCAATTAGAACGTAGGGGTTGATACACTTAATAACCTTTCTTTCCATAGTGACAAGAGCGGTGTTATATCAACTAGAACGTAGGGGTTGATACACTTAATAACCTTTCTTTCTGTAGTGACAAGAGCGGTGTTATACCAGTTATGACGTAGGGGTTGATACACTTAATAACCTTTCTTTCTGTAGTGACAAGAGTGGTCTTATACCAATTATGACGTAAGGGTTGATAGAGCTAATTATCTTTCTTTATATAGTGACAAGAGCGGCGTTATACCAATTATGACGTAAGGGTTGATACAGCTAATAATCTTTCTTTCTATAGTGACAATAGCGGCGTTATACCAATTAGGACGTAAAGGTTGATCGAGCTAATAATCTTTCTTTCCATAGTGACAAAAGCGGTATTATGCCAATTAGGAGTTAATTTAGGACGCAAGGGTTGATCGAGCTAATAATCTTTCTTTCTATTGTGACAAGAGCGTTGTTATACCAATTAGAACGTAGGGGTTGATACACTTAATAACCTTTCTTTCTATAGTGACAAGTTCAGTGTTTTAATGTAGGAAGCAATGGCCGTTTTGCTGGAAAAATAGACTCGATGTCCAGTGTTGCAGCATGAAAATAAATGACCGACTCTGAATTCATAACTTAGATGGTTTCTCCGTGAATGCGTATAGTGGATAAATGAAGATTATATTCCGTGTCGTCAGACACAAAACCAGATCTCCGATCGTCCCTCTCAGTGAGAAGGAAGTGCCTTAGTCTGAATTAAATTAAAAACTAGTCCCAAATGTTCTACAGCTTCCATTTTGTATCAATATTAAGCCCAGTAAAGTTGAGACAGCATCGGGAATACATAAGCAATAAACCACTCGGATGCTATAATATTTGTGGTGAAATGACACAGTCTCCTTGATTCTATCAGAAAAATGCAATTGTTTCAAACATTGCACTGAAGGCAGTGGCGTAGCCAGTCCAACGCAAGTGTGTGTGTGTGTGGGGGGGGGGGGGGGGGGGGGGGGCAACTCACAGAACCTGGCTTAGCTCCAATTTAATAAGGGGGAGGGGGATGAGGGTGGTGGGTACGGGAAAAGCTTTCCAAGCCTTCATATCGCATATCTTTTGCGTCAATAAAGTTTGAGCTAGATAACCAAGGTAACAATAATCAGGGTTTCCACTAGAGGGAAATAAATGTGTCCGATAAGGAACGGCTAAGGGTCGTCGATGGGGGGTTTTAAACCCTGGAATTCAAAATGTTTCTACCATGGTTCGGCCCGTGGTAGAAATATTTTGAATTCCAGGGTTCAAAACCCCTATCTCCTAGCATCTGAGCGGATCTTTTGAGGTTTTTCATGTAATGACGACTGTCTATCTTTTTACCGACAAAGATATTAGAACAAGCAATCTACAAATCTACAACCTAACCCCCATGGACCTTGCCCCCTATGATTCTTATGCCATTTTTGGACATATTTCGAGGACCAACTTTGAGGGAAATTGGGGGGGGGGGGGGGCGCATCCACCCCAATCCCTCCCCACCCGTGGCCACGCCACTGGATGAAGGACACGTCTATTTTAATTTAATTTTATTCGTTCCAAATGTATATACATAAAACACCATGAACATTTGAAGAAAACTTTGTAGCAAATTTGAGATTTACGTTACTGTCTGAACTGCATGCTTGGTGAATCGGGCCCTTTGAACACTAGTGGTATCTTCCACGCCAGCTCAGTGCCAGCAGTTGGACGAGTTTATATTAATTACTTGTGGGAGACAAATTAATATTTTTAACCTACAACCTCGGACAACTGAACTAAGAGAAGAGGAAACTTCGGATTTTGCGTAAAGAATGAGAAACAATAACGTTGTCAGATAATTATAACAGATTTGAGAACATTTTGTTATTATTTACTTTGGTTTATTAAATATCAGTCTTCGGTAACTTCATCTCAGCCTTCGACCTTCGGACTCGGGCTGATATGAAGTTACATCGGGCTAACATGCAAGTAATAACCTTTAATGTGTTGATGGAGTTTGAAGAGGAAAGTCAAAATTTTTTTAAGTTGGTTGTATTTAGGACTGTCACAATTAATCGATTAATCGATTGTTGATCGGTCACGGCGAAATCGATTAGTATTTTTCATTGTCAAATAATCGGTAAATGTATCCCGCTTTAGACGTTTAATAATTAAAAAAGAATTTGATGAAAAAACTATTGTTTCCAAAGGTAAAGAGTTAAGAACATCGATGTTAAACCCCAGGAAGCCGTTGGAAGCATTTGTCTTTCGGGTTCATTCATCGAAGCTTTGATGTTCTGAACTTTTGAACCGTCAATGTAATAATGAAGACCGGTCGGCGACCGGTCTTGATTATTACATTGACGGTTCAAAAGTTCAAAACATCAAAGCGTTGAATGTACCTAAAAGAGGATCGTCTTCGTTGTGTACCGGAGGTAAGTCAGTTGACTTGAACTTCATTTTTATCGATTTCAGTGAAAGGGGGAGGGGGGGGGGGGGGGTCATCTAGATACGATTAATCGAATATTATCGATTATTTGCGACGATTAATCGATTCCTAAATTTAAAAAATTGTGACAGCCCTAGTTGTATTCATCTTTTGCAGAATGACATTCGCGCGGACGGACAGTAAAATAATTAATCTGCTATTCGTCTATGCCTGAGTTAATGGAAATTGTTACTGGTTTGAAAACATTATACTTTTGACTGTGCCTCGAAGTGTATTACTTTCCTTACAGTGTAAATTTTCATTCACACTGGAATAGACACCGATTAGTCTGAAAGCAGTGTCTTTCCAAAGTATAATGTCCAACTTTCTCTTCAAGAAAGAATTCACCAACTGATATACCAATTATATTGTTCGACATCAAAATGAATAGCGACCAAATGCATCCAATGCGGGGTTCTCACTTTCTCGGGTTGGGCCACTGATTGCTACGGTTTTGAACCGTGGTAAAACCTGCGTGTTTGGCCACGGTAGACAATTTTCTACGGGTCACTAGGGTGGGTCCACGACTCTTACGGAAGATCTATGGAAACATTAAGGGTGGTCTAAGGTTGGGCTCAGGATGTACCAAGGATTCGCCAAGGATTATTACGGTTATGGGACCGTATTTCTATAGATATGCTACGGCACCACCGGAAGCGCTACGGACAGGCCACGCTTGTTCTACGGTTTGTCCCGATTATTCGCGGTCATACTAAGGTGATACGGATATGCTAAGATTCTGCAACGGTCTCTACGGTTATGCCAAGGTCATGTCACGGAAACATAACCGTAGACACCGGTACACAACCGTAGCATATCCGTAGTCTATTCGGCGTTTTATGTCGTTAATCAGGACCCCCATTTCTGACCACGGTTAATGCCACATCGGCCACGGATATGCTACGGTTGTGTTCCGGTGTCTACGGATTTCTATGGTCACTTGCGGTTGGTGACGAAACAAATGAAATTTTCAAACACGGACAAAACAAAGCGGTGGAAGCGTGGGGGTTTCTCCCGGAACACCAAGATCATGTCCACGGGCCCGGTACGGATTTACCACAGACAATCACGGATTAAAACCGTGGTCTTCTGGCACCCCGAACCGTGAAAGTGAGAACCTAGCTTAAGGCATCGAGACAATGGAACGTAAATTTGATCACGACCATCGCAAGCTGTGGTTATCATTCGGGTTTTGCTTTCAACTGTAGCTAAAGAATATGTTCGGGTAATATGAAAAAGTTAAACTCTCGCCTCAGAGTGCAGTGGTCATATCGGGGGTAAACATTTAACATTTTTGTCCAATATTGGAAGGGGAAACACTTTCTGACAATCCGACCTTTCGACTCAGCGCTACGTCCCTCGAACACCCAATTTCACGCGGTTACCATAATCTCACGAAGATGTGGGAGCCGTAGCCAAGTTAAATGCCTTGTTACTCAACTGATAACTCTTCCAATCCAACCATAATATGATGTAGAGCTCGTGAAACCAACATGATGGGTTCAATCAGGACAAATGAGCTTCAGGAAACACCAACATTGAATTTCAAAAAGATTTGATAATTAGGTATCATATTGTGAATGTTGCGTGCATTCGACGTTACCTGATGCAACACAGACATTGAGATAGGTGCCAGTACACCACGCAGGGATTGTCAGAACGAACAGCATATTAGAACGCATTTGATTTGTCGTTGCGCACCTGGGTGACGTCATGACGTGAATGAAATGTTTCGACACAAAACGATGTATACAGATTATCACCACAGCGTGTGTCTCCGGGAATTCAGATCAAGTCGAGTTGTAGGAACAGAATAGTATTTCGACGAGCCCGGTAGGGAGAGTCGAAATGCGATTCTGTGCCTACAACGAGACTTGATCAGAATTTCCGGAGACACACACTGTGGTGATGATAAATTTATCTCACAATATTGACCACAAAATGTGTTATAAAACTGTTTTAAGAGGAACTTTTTCATTTGCCTTTTCGATGGAAAGACGCAAATTGAAAAATAGAATAGCGTTCCTTGACCTCCATATTGAGGTCAGTGATGACGTTACGCTTCAGACAAAATTACGTCACTGGGATTCACTTTATTGAATACTGTCTTGCGAAGTGGAGCAACTGTGTGTTTCGTCAACGTGAATTTGGTTGTTACTTTTGCAATAATTACTGGTGAATTAAATATCCCTCTTGGTGAAAAGGTTTATTATATTTTAAGATATGCCATTCATCGTTTATTGAGGTGGAGTTTTTCACTTTTAATAGCAAAAGCTAATCCTTTAACTTCAAGAGAGAAGCCTCGACTCGAGCGTTCAGGAAAATCCCAATAATAGGCTACAAACCAGCCCAAGATGCCGAAAAGTGCGCATAATTTAACTATTCATTGAGTTAACTTCCCCAGTGACATTTTAGCATACAGTGCATAATAAATACGTTACAGGGCGTTTAGTTGGCAGATACACTGTCATATACGACTCAGAGGAAACAATATTAGGTTCGGCTTCGCCTCACCTAATATTGTTTTCTCTGATCAGTGAAGGGAAAAACGCGAAGCGATCGACAAAATGATATTAATGCCGTTGTTTTGGCAACAGCAGAATCACGCGCTTGTATCAGGGGCCCTTGATACGGATTCGGAACAAGGGCCCAGATACATTAAACTTTAGTTGCGTAACAGTGCAAAAACGCCCCGAATGTGAGATAAAAAAACAAGAACGTAAACTGACCGGCGAAGATGATACACTCTAAAAATCAGTTGGGTTAAAAATCAACCCAAATCGACTGGGTTGAGTGAATATGAACCCAATTGGGTTCATATTCACTCAACCCAGTCGATTTGGGTTGATTTTAACCCAACTGATTTTAGAGTGTATTTTCTCTAAAAGTATCGGCCTCATTCACTTTATTTAAGTTGAATCGTGGAATAACTAGAGAACCAAGGCTTCTTGCATGGGCGCAGATCATGGGGGGGGGGGGGACAGGGGGGACGTGTCCCCCCAGATCTCATCAAGGGGGGACATGGTATGCCATGCCCCCCCCCCCCCCCCACCACTGGGGGGACATGGTATGACATGTCCCCCACTATGCTGAATTTCACGGGAAGGAAGCTGGTACCAGCATCTTTAAAAATTTCCAACATGCTGTTAAAAAATCGACCTTTTCTATTGAAGAAAACAATAAGATTTTCATCCCAAAAGCCACCAGAATGCACCATTTGATACCTCTGTTTTGAAAATTTTCTCGAAATGCCAACACCCCCCCCCCCTCCCCCCCCCCCCCCCCCCACCTCATTCACTTCACACCTTCAGCACTCGTTTCAGATGCCTTTAAATCTGCTGCTCATCCATATCATTCAATAATCAGAAATGTGTCCCCCAACATTCAGAAATGTGTGCCCCCCCTCCCCCCCCCCCCCCCCAACATTCAAATGCTTCCTACGCCACTGATTATAGCAGAACCGCTGGCGTTTTTGTCTCAGTCGGAGTCAGTCCAGGCATTTTACAGCAATTGCATTTTAATTTTTCTCCCCACACATGCATATGTAATGTTTGGGGTTTATGATTATCGGGTTATAATATAACAATACCATGATTTTGGAAGGCATTGCAGTTTATTAATGGCTCGACAGAAATGACTAACAGCCCGACAGCTTATAAGCGGCCCGAGACGTAGTCGAGGGCCGCTAATAAGGTGAAGGGATGTTTATATTTTTTGGCGGGCCGTTAATAAACCCCAATGGCCGACAAATTCATGTTATTAGGCCTACTGTTATTACCACTACTGTCAGTAAATACTGTAAATGACTAAACTTGAAGTGGGCGAAAATATAAATTATAATGTTACAGTGAAAAAGTTACAATTGATAATACATCAATTTTAATAAACTTAGTAGAATGTCAATGCGAGATTCACTTCTGATACACGTTCAACTAGTCCAAACTTGGACCCACAGTTCGTAATATAATTTTGGGGTTGGTACGGCCTGTACTGCAGCCGTATCAACCACAAAAATTATATTACGGACTATGTCTGTGGGTCCATGTTTGGACTGACGTAACGTTCAACGAACAGTTGTTCAACACTGCGCCTTCAAATAAGTTGTTACTCAGCCAGACACAGCTGTGGGTTGCACGAATGCATAAGCAGCATAACTATTTGAGATCGGAATATCAATGTTGCAGACAGAATTCTTATGCAGAGAGAGTAATAGGCCGGTACTGAGCTTGTGAAAATGTGCAAGACAGTATCGTCTGCTTTGTTTACATTTTGAAAACGAAATTTATCGATCGAATTCGTTCAATTCACGCGACTTGTTGATGACGTATGTGTCGGGCTGTTATTGGATCTGTTAATCCATTAACGGGCCCGACACATACGTCGTCGCTCCATCTGTTGGGCCCTTATGCTAATCCACCGCACAGTTGAATTGTGTTAATCTAATAGGGAACGCTCGGTAAAGCGGGAACAATTATGGTTAAGCATTTTGACAAAATTACAACAGGCTGTTGAAAAACATATTTTTTTCTACTAAATAATTAAGAGAAATTATACCTCAGAGGCCACCAGAATGCTCCATTTGATAGCGCAATTTAAAAATTTTCTTGGGGGGAGAACCCACCCAACCCCCCCCCCCCCCCTCTGCCGGCTCGTGCCCGCGGCACTCGCTGCAGATGCCTTCGACATCTGCCCGTCCCCCCCCCCCCCCCCACACTTTTTGGAAGAGATCTGCGCCCATGGCTTCTTGTAATAAGACAAAACATAACGAGGGTGGTGTACAGGGGACATGAATCTAGAGCCACCATTGTTCGAGTTTATCCTGTCTGTCACGTGCGCTGGAGGAAATAAGTCCGACTTAGGTCGTTGATTTCAGTACCCTGCACTCTACCCTCGTTATGTTCAGTCTTATTACAAGGAGCTTCCGATTACTGTGTTAGATCAGGAAGAGGAAAATAATTAGATGGACACAAAACTTGACCATTTCTCATAAAAATTAAAGTATGCCTCGAGGATATTCACTTAATTTTCTCACTCAGTAATTCTACATTTCATACTTTAGGTTATATTGAGCCCCGTTCCGAATATTTCTTTTAACATAAGCCTGAATTGTCTATAAGGCTCGAGGACAGCACGTGCATAGGTTCGAATCATTCATCCAGAAATGTACATCCTTTAATAAAATCGCGTTGTGATGAAATTCTTTAATATGAAGGAACCTTTTGTACTTCGCAAAAGTCAGAATTCTGTTCGGAGCGAAACCAGTTAGATTTTATCAACAGTAGCCCCCGTTGCATCTTCAAGCATAATACAATAATTAACTCGATTACCTGAGTAATGCTAACAATGTACAGTGCGACCGCCGTGGACTGGTCACATTTCACGGGTGGACAATATTACACGGACTCACTACTAATTTCAAACACTTATTATAGAAATGATGATCAAACATTCAATCAATGAAGCACCGACTATAATCTGGCGCTTCTTAATTAAAATTTTAATGATGAAGATTTTTATGACTTTGTAAAGGCAAACATGAACATCACTGCCCACGCGTGGTTTACTACCGGTGTAAAAAGAATGGGAGTCCGTAGGAACGTTAGTCCCTCTGGACTATTATTCCGCGGAATTATAGTCCTAGGTCTAACATTTCTAGGAATAGTAGTCCGCCGGACTACTATTCCTAGAAATGTTAGACCTAGGGCTATAATTCCGTGGAATAATAGTCCAGAGGGACTAATTTTCCTACGGACTTCCATTCCTGTTACACCGGTCCACGGTGACTATATTTGCAGAGCACTTGATCTGTAATATTCTATCCGCCGGAGGAATCGAGTTCAAGTTTTGCTTGTACTACAGACACAAAGGTTTACTGTTTAATCCTTTAATACTTATGTACGCCTTATGGCGCACGTGAGTACGCGGTGGCTCTTTGGTAGACTGTTGAACTTCTATGCTAAAGGACCCGAGTTCGAACGGGACGACCCGCATTGTGTCCTTGGGCAAGGTACTTTATCTCGGTTGCCTACATGGGGGCACGATGGCGCCGCGTACCAAGGCGTACTGCACGTCGATGGTTCACGTGTCTTCATCCGCTGTAACCCTGCTTGAGCGCAGCTTGAACAGAGTTAGAATGTTGCGGAGCTGACAGTTCTCGTCGATGCTCGGTGGTTCTCTCCTGGTACTCCGGCTTCCTCCACCAGTAAAACTGTCACGGTCACGATTAGCCGTTGTGCATAAGTATGTGACCTTAAACACCAATAAATAAATAAATAATAAATAAATATGACGTACGAAATCAAACAGCGCCTTGATATTTTGTGGTACTTTCGTTTGTTATTATTTTTCGATTTTTTAAAGTCTTAACCTCAGTTCCTATTTTTTCCCGAATAGTACTCAGTGATAAACGTTGAGCCAAGTACAATCGCAGCTTAAAATATTAATATAATCCTGCTGTCAAAACTTCTAAAATGATTGAGAAGACACTTTCAGGGCTTTCAAAACATGAGAATACCAGAGTAAATGACAAAACTTTCCTTGCTTATATTTCATATTCAGTCAAACACAAATAATATTTTGTTTATTTAAATTTGTTTTATTACAAATTATTGGAGAGTGCCTGTGGGCACTCTCCAATAATTTGTAATAAAACAAGTTTTGAATAACAAAATCAGACCACCAAAAATAATCTAGCCCTCAACCAGATAATCACAAATGTGAAAAATATCTTGTTATTTTTTTTTCCCGACGTTTGACGTCGCATTTTAAAAAAAACATTGAAGAAACTGAATTCCCAGTGACGTTTGAACGTCAGGATAATTAAGGTCTCAAAGGGTTTAAAACCCACCGCTATTTTGTATGGTACCAACCCTCCAACCCCCAACCTCCCACCCCCGTACAATATATAGAGAGCGTAGCTGAGCGCATTATTTAATATTTGTAAGATCTTTTTCCCACAACACTTTTGGTTTGTGGAACTAATTCTGATTAACACCAACAACACCTGGTCCATCTATTTGTTATTCAGTGTATCCCCCTCCCCCCCCCCCCCCCTAGATTTCACTTTGAGCGAAAGATTATATGCAGTCTAACAAAACTATCTTAAGATTAAACACCCACATTCGTTGTGTTGCAGCACTGTAAGATCGGATTACGACTCCACGCGTGTTTTGTGCCGGAAATTAAATTATTTCTAATTTGTTGATGAAATTAGCAATTTCAGCATTGTCCTTGGGCAACTGGCGTTCTCACTTTCGCAGGGTTTTTTCCCTCTGTTTTCTTCGGAAAAGCGAAGAAACAGCTATTTCCGTACGCGGAAGTAGAACTTGTTGTCTGTAGCTTCGCGATTACTCCGTATTAGCGTGATATATGGAATGACTTTCATTCTTCTTACAAACCATAGATTTTGTTCGCTCATCGGCGATGGCACGAAACATTTCATTGCTGTCTAATGGGGTGTTTTAACGGCGGTACGGATGAAAGTTCAACATCAAAAATCTTTACAGGATAAAAGGTCTTCAGACAAACAACAACGTGTCAAGATGATAAAAAAGTGGATAAAACACTCACCGGTAAAGTTTAGTAATAGGGGATGTCCAACCAATCGTGATTTTATATAACATTTCTATATCGAGTTCACTAAAAATCGACCTGAGCCGAGGTTTGCCGAGGCTCAGATCGATTTTAGTGAAGGAGAAATGTCATGTCAAATCGTCACGAATTTGAGATTTTTTTGTTACATAATGTGTAGTTTAACATTTTACCTAACGTAACAATTAAGCTATTCACAAAAATCGCCAAACAAATTTTATTATTTTTTCAACAATTGCCATGAATCCATAACCTAATGTACCTCACTGGAACGGGCTCCTCGAGGCCGTTCCAATGAGGGGCATACAGTTAAAACAAGAATTCATGTCATGACATTCGCACAAATAGCACGTCCATCTGCGCGTTAATATACGCGTTATGACCATAGTAAGGCCATCAAATTATGTATATATGGCCTGTGCACAAGCAATGTTTCAGCCAATGGACCTCCGGGTAACCCGGAGGTCCATTGGCAGAAACATTGCCTGTGTTTGCTATGAGTAACCAGGAGAACCTGTCGTGCTTTGGATGCCATTCCTACGCACAATTAAGCCTAGATGAGCGCACTGTTCGTGACAGGACTTCTAGTTTTAACTGTACGCTATGTTTCTGAGGCAAAAAGAAAAATGTATAGTTACTCCAATATTTCTTGTTTTTCTTTTAATTTTGTCTGCTTTTCCATTATATAAAGAGTCAATGAAATGCAAGAGAAGATTAATTCAATTTTACTAACGAAACCAACTCACTCACAACGTTACACCGTCGACGTTGGCTTCTGACGCCATTTCTATATTAAACGTGTTGTGAACTGATACTTGCCGTAATGAGCTATCAGATGGTGATTATATGATAAACAGAGGATCTCCACGCTGTTGAATCACACTCAAAACAGGGTAATCCCAAGATTGTGAGAAGGGTCCTTATTCTGTACGTAAGTTGATTAATCAAGTTGGGTAAGTTGAGTAAGAAAGATGGCTTCGTGTGGACCTGAAGGTTGAGATAATTTCCGATATTCGCTGAAATAGCGTAGATTTCCTTTTTATTATATGCTACGTGACATTTTACACTTCCCAATATTCAACCCAATTCCAATGCAAACAGTTTCATGACAATAGCAAAGAGCTGCTGATCGTCCTTTCAATGCGACGTTCAAGGCGACGTCAGGCGCCGAAGCGTGACGTCATTTAGGAAGCTGCTGAGGGATATTACTCGTTATCCATCAATATGGATATCGAGAAATATCTTTCAGATAATTTGCGATAATGAACAGGCTTGCATATAATAAATAAATTTATTCACTCTTTTAAAAAAATATTTCTTATAGTAACTGTAGTATGGCCACAAGAGCCGATAGAAAAGCTAGATTGTCACAGTCACGATCCGCATGAAATTGTCTTTCCGTTTTTCTACCCACAGCACTATAGAATTTCTTCGCTGTTACGGTGCTATGTAAACCTACGGTTGGAGAATCTGGGAAGCTTCCCTTCCACTGAGAGAAGAACAATTTTTTGAAAGACCATATACCCGAATGACATAAGAATGTTCTGTAAGAATCTATCAATGTATTCCGAAAAGATATGTTCATAGTTAGCTGGCGACGTTATATGTTACTAATCTTTTAACGTCACTAATCAACATTGAACCAAACGAAACCCACTTAAATTCATCAAACAATATCGCCTTCCTTATTCCAGTTCCAACGAACCCTTGTCTAAAGAACATTCTTATTGGAGTTTGATTTTTAGAATCGCGACATTACATAATTTAGCAACAAGTTTTAATGTCTGCAAATGTGTAACATCTCGGAAATTCGCGACAGTTGAACCGCTCATTTATCACAGTGGCACTGCACTTTGCATTTCGTCGTGTGAGATTCATAAGGTTCTTTGTCATAATTAGAGTTGGAAGCTTTTATTGGTCAATTTCAAAAATGGACAATTTGATTGGCTAAACAAAATACATCTGGGTCACATTTGCATAATTTCAGTAGGAAGAATTTACGTTATCTGTCCTATTTAGGGTGGCTTATAGTGTATTAATCTTTTACCTGCAAAAAAAACGCCATTCATTTTTTTTATATTTTCACTTTTTGCTTCCAAAACATAGGTTATGATCCCTCATTGGAATGTGCTCGACGAGCTCGTTCCAATGAGGGTCATAACCTATGTTTTGGAAACAAAAAATGAAAATTTTTAGTTATACGAGGATGTTTTTTTCCCAAGTGCCGTTTGCAACTCAAGTTAGGTGATGGATTAAAAAGTCATACTAAGTGGCTAATTTGTGCGTGTGTGTGTCATATGATAAATAGAATATGAAATGAGTGTTTTTCTCATATAATATTTATGAAACTCGTCCGAATTTTCCGTTTGGGCTCGCCAGAGCCTCGCCAAAATGGAAAATTCTTGGACTCGTTTCATAAATATTATATGAGAAAAACACTCATTCCATATCCTCTATATCTTCCACTGGAAGAGAGAACGTTATGGTTCACATGCGACGATTTGTCTTCTGGGGTGAACAGTATAAAATGTTGTTTTTTCCTTTCTTACTCCCGTCTCAAGAGAATAGCGAACGACTAAATAAATGCACCGATCCTGCTGGTCAGAGTTGTTCATTCTTTGATGCAACTGATTCGCAATTTTCGTCATTCGACTGGGTACAAAATTTGAGATTAGAAGGGATCTATTCTCATGTTACCAATGTTTTCGAGACAAGAAGTAGATTTTGTTTTGGAATCGTGGAAATAAATGGTTGTTATCTTTACGAGAAGAAATAGGACGTTAGATTTTTCCTCCAGACTCATGATGCCAAAAGATGCCTGTTTCACAAAATATGAAGTCGTACGGGGGAAATATTTAACGAAAAACAAGGTAATTCGTGATACACATCTGAGAGCCATAAGTATGTATTGTCAATTGTCGATGGAAATTACGACATAATTCTCATAAAATTTGATGTTCAGTACATATAAGATAACAAATAACACACTGGAATCTGACAACTTTGTATCAAGGACATTTAGGCCCAATTTGGTGACTGTTCACGAAAAGGTGAATTTATCGCAAGTGATTCGAGATCCATCCAAAATGATTTTTTGTACTTACACCGAGACGGGGATGCCCAAACTGGATAACTCTGCGTTAAGCGTCTCCAACGGCAATCCAAAATATTCTAGGATTATATTTTATCGCTTATCTAAAATCATCCCTTCTAAGTTTCAAACAAATTTATCATAAACCATTTCCGACTGTCGATTGTTCTCATACTATTTTTTTTTTCTTTGTTTAATATTTTACTCAGAATGCAAGAGATTTATTATTATACTTTGACTTGCGTTAGATGTATTTTGAGGACCCAAGTTATACGTCTGATCACTTATATATTTGGTCAATGAAGGCTGAGCGGGTAGGTCGTGACCACATTGTAATGTACTTGTGGAAGATAGATCAATTGAACTGTTGTAAAGACAGATATTTTATTTTTGTGTTCATTGAACAGGAGAATGATTAAAGCCCATATTTGGTCTTTCAAAGTTTCATATTCTGTGGATGTGCTTCGTATTATCTTTTGAATGAAAGTGTGTGTGGATTTGGCTTGTCACAATTTATGGGAGAGTGCCTTGAGGCACTCTCCCATAAATTGTAACAAGTCAAGGACAAGTGAGCAAAGACGACCAAAGATAATTCAACACTCTGTCAGTTGATTAAAAACAGTGACATTGGGGTTGCCGTTGGCTCAAAAAGTCTATAGAAATATATTTTATTTTCCGTTGTATTAGTGGGTCCCAGGTACGTAAATTCACCCAGTCCAATGTTTCCAAATTAACCAATTTAAAGGCCCAAGAGACATATTCTACGAGACTGAAGATGACCAAATGATATTTGAGACAGGAAAAGGTATCCTCACTGAAGCCACATCTCCTAAAACCTGTGTCCTGTCTCCGCCAATTCATTATGAAGAACGACACGTGACAGCGTTGTTTAATTTTTCATTTAAATATCATCACATATAAAATCTAGGCCTGCTTTTCTTCAAAAAAGATAGAAGGGAAAAAAAAAATTCCGAGAGCACGAGGTGCGCCGAAAAACAGTTGTCTGCTGTGAAAATTCATACTGTTAAAATTCTTTGTGATAAATGCCTTGGTGAAGAAGTTGAGTTCAAACCTCTGTTTTTTTATCTCATATGTTTCTATTTTTTATTTTTAAATCCCCTGGAATGTGTTACAGAAGTGGATACTCAACCGCATACCCCAAAACATGTTTGTATGTTCCAATAAGTCCAAAATCCTTGCCCTCTTTGTGGACGAGAGCTCGCTCATAGGGCTGTCACGATTTTTTTAAATTTAGGAATCGATTAATCGTCGCAAATAATCGATAATAATCGATTAGTCATACCTAGATGACCCCCCCCCCCCCCCCCCCCCCTCTCCCTTTCTCTGAAGTCGATAAAAATGAAGTTCAAGTCAACAGACCTACCTCCGGTACACAACGAAGACGATCCTCTTTTTGGTACATTCAAAACTTTGATGTTCTGAACTTTTGAACCGTCAGTGTAATAATCAAGACCGGTCGCCGACCGGTCTTGATTATTACACTGACGGTTCAAAAAAGTTCAGAAGATCAAAGCTTCGATGAATGTACCCGAAAGACAAATGCTTCCAACGGCTTCTTGGGGTTTAACATCGATGTTCTTAACTCTTTACCTTTAGAAACAATAGTTTTTTCATCAAATTTTCTTTTAATTATTAAACGTCTAAAGCGGGATACATTTACCGATTATTCGACAATGAAAAATACTAATCGATTTCGCCGTGACCGATCAACAATCGATTAATCGATTAATCGTGACAGTCCTACTCGCTTAGTTGTTTTCTGTTCAGTGCTCCAGTGGCGTATGTTACCGTTTGACGTCAGAACGTGAAGTATTTGAAAGGGAGTATACTGCCTGCACAATCGTATTTTTTTCGCGGTCTGTCATCATTCTGTGAATTCATAACCCATTTTTAAGTTCATAATTTGACTTGAGATGGAGGCACCTCGACCTCTATCTAAGCTATTGATTTTACGTTGTTGCGTTAGGTCGTGGGTACACGAGAGGTTTATTTACAAATTTGTTATTGTTAAAGTTGCCCTGCTAATTCAAGTTGCTTTGTTTATTTCACGATGTGGAGTTTGAGCTATGGGTACGGCTTTATTGGAGCATATACGTTATTGTGATGAATTGACAGTAATATGTCAACTTTTATCGTTTCTTTACATCCAGTGTCGGTAACCTGCGGTCCTTCAGCTCAAAGTCGGTAGCCAGACTACTGGTCTCAAGAAAATAATACATTATATACAAACCCGTTATTGAAATCAAGGACATGTAAACCGAAATTCAAAGCAATAGTTACAGCTCATAAAATACAAGATTTGTTTAGCGACGTGTAACTGTTAAATAGAAGGCACACTGTACACTCTAAGACAGTCCGGGATGCACAAACATCACTGTAATTCACTCTAACTAAAGGAAAACATATGCAAGGTTATACACGTGGGCCTCAAAATGGAACGTTCTCGAAGGTGGAGAGTGGAAGAGTTCTTTCTCTATATCGGAAGCTGAGAGAAAAGTGTTTTGTATGGTAAAAACACAGAACGACACGCGCGTATGGCACGAGTTCCAGCGCGTAAGAATAAAACGAGAGGTCGAAGGCCTCTAGTTTTATCCTTCCGCGATGGCACAAGTGCCATATCGATTAACCCATTCACACACGCGTGTCGTTCTGTGTTTATTACACGCTTTCACGTTTATAAAGACCATTATTAGGAGGACACTCGCCAATTCATAAACAGTTACTAACAAAAAACACCCACATTTTATCGTCAACCAAATTTGCGAGGAGAAGTCGTGTTATTATTTCGTCCCTTGAGTTCCTATTGGCATATAGAACACATTGGAAGTCAGGGGGCGATTTTTAGCTATCGTTAGCGATTCAAATTGTAATTGTGGTGCACGACTTCTAAAACATTCCAGTGAAATTTCGCTTCTTTATAAAAGATAGTCCGTCAACGATTTCCGTTCGATGTGCGGGACAAATGTTTATTTTCCGCATGGTTTAGTGTTGCTGTTGATCTACCGAGATCATACAAATAATACATGCATGGATTAGAAGCAGCTTCAACAGGGTATTTGTAGGAAAAACCATTTGGGAATCGGTGGTTGAAAGAAGTATAACATACAATAGAGGACCGCTACCTCTAAACCAAACGGTTAAGAGGAAGGTATATATTGTGCAGAACGATACAGATTAGCGGATGAGAGGTAGTGTTCAACCGATTACCAAAATGGCCGCTGACCGATTACCGGTTATTTGAGCTCACACTCGGCCGATTCCGATGCCGATTCTGATTGTAATACTGTGCACTACCAGGTGAGTCGAGGCTTGAAAGATCTACATTAAATTGAGCATATTTCACATGTTAAACGTCGTTGACTCAGGTCGCAGTAAAACGAACAGCGCGCACACTTGGGCGGTATACGTGGCTCTCTGAGCCACGTATACCGCCCAAGTGTGCGCGACTGGTGCTTTTACTGCGACCTGAGTGCACGGAGAGCAACCTTTACTTTTTTCCGGTATGAACTGGCGATTTCCACAGGTACGCTCTAGAAAAATTAAGAATACGCAGTGTGGTTGTTTCTCAAATTTATTGAATGGTATCATTGACATCATTTTACATTAACAATTGAATCACAGCAGAAGAAAATAAAATGTGGCTTATGAATCATCATAAAAATATGTTTGGCAACAATCGGTTGAACCGATGTTCCAGGAGCCATTGCTGCTGTTATCCGATTGCCGACAATCGGCCGATTGTGGTGTCCGATTCCGATCAACGGTTGAACACTAATGAGAGGCTTGTGCAATGACGTAACGCTGGAAGCAGTCGGAGACCTTGGGTGGGGAAGGATCAATGATACGATAGACGGGATTAAACTTTGTTATTTTAACTATTATGTAAATGTCCCCGATGATGGAGTAAACTGAAGTAATGTGGAATTATAATGTCTGGATAGAATGGATTAGGCATGAGAGGTAATAGAAACATACTCAATAGAGATTGCTAGCCTAGACGGAGTCAACCTGGTGTCGCTAGATGGAGAAAGAGAGAGGCAGTCAGGGAGGATTGTAACTGAAATTCAAGAAAAGGGTTCAGAGCAAAGAGGTCTTTGGACTGTCTGTGTGATAAAAACATAATTACTTGAGGAGTACCAGGACGGCACGTTTGGGAGTTTCTACTGTTGAAACATAGGTCGTGGTATCTGAGGCATGGTGTGGGGGGTTGGAAAAGATGATGACATGGCATGTAAAGTGTGTAATGTGAGATTAAGGAAGGTCCTGGGGCATTATAACGTCCATATTATCAGTCTGACAGAATAATAAGATTCATTAGTTTAACGAGTACGTGGGATGAAAGGATGAAGGGTATGTGGTTATTCGGTCACAGAAAGGTGAAGGTTTATACGATGAGCAGTGCAATTGGAAAGAAAACTGCTTCCATCGGTGTCATCTTGTGGTGGGGTGGGATTGGGGCTAGAATGTTGCTTTAAATAAATAATATTCAACATAAAATTAATTTTATGAAGGTTTTCAGTTTTCGGACGTCATGCAATTGCTTATTTCTTTTTAAAGATTATACTTTTACCTTTTGAACCCGAGCGGCCGATTTTCCGGCCAGGAACTTGATACGTCATAATTTCATTAAATATGATGGATGCTACATGTAAGTGCATGTGTGTGGAACACCATTGTTTCACGGCAGATATCGACGGTCGATCCTCACGGTTATAATATGTACGTGTTTTTACAAATACATTAGTTATCAGACAAGAAACAGGTTTCGAGATTGGAGAGTTGATACAGTGTAACTACTCTCAGAAATCCGCTGGGTTAAAACTTAACACAAATCAACTGGGTTGAGTGAATATATATATGTGGTTCGTTGGCTGAGCCATTTATCGTGCTAAAGGCATATAAAGAAACAAAAACATAAAAAATATGATAGCCTTAACAAACACGTTGAGTGACCTGCCAGTTGTGGACAGTTTGTGGCAGGGTTTCGCGTTCTATCCGTAATTATTGGACATTGTGATGTGTGTATATATATGCATACATGTATCCTGTGGAAAGAAAGTAGGTCTGCCTTATTGCGAAATTTAAGTAGGTCTGCCTTCATATGTATGCATCTATGTGCGTGTATGTATATAAGTATGTATGTGTAGATGCGTGTATATATATAAAAATGCACGCATGTATACATGTATGTGTATACTGGTGTGTGTGTGTATGCAAATATGCAATTAAATGTGTAATTCCATATCCTGAATCTTCAACCGCCGGAAAAAAGAAAACGTTCATTCGCAGTCAACATTCGATGCTTTCTGTTCTTTACCTGGGAGATAACAGGTAGACAGCCAATCTGGTTATGTTTTCTCCCTACAGTGTATCAATAATTTTGTTTCTTGTTATAGATTATCTGTAAATTGTAAAACGTTATTGATATATCGTAAAATAAAATATCTATCTATCTGTGAACCCAATTGGTAAGAATTCACTTGCGACTCATATTTAGTTTATTCTTGTATTTTGGGTAGATGCATCTTTACTGTATGTTAATTTTGACCCTTAAATATCTTTCCAACACAAAACACTTTGCCTCCAGCTTTCTGAATACAGAACTCTGCCACTCTCCGAGAAGGTTCCATTTTACCGACCACGTGTATAACCTTGCAATTCTTTTCATTCAGTTCGAGCGAGAATTTGTTCCCATACTGAGCATATATTACATCCCAACTGTGCGTGTATTCAATATTACCGAATACAGTTTAGACATTGCGAAATGCATCCCGCGTGGAATTCGACCTATGTTTAAGAACGTCATATAAAAACGCATCTCAACCTAAATCTAAAATCATTTGGTTAAACACCAATCCAAAATCATCCAAATTAACTTATTTCCAAACGAATCGGCCCATGTAATGTACAAATTAAGCAGTTGAAAAATATTTTTTAAACAATTTTAGTAACACCATATCAAGTGAACCCTCATTTGGAACGAGCTCCTTGAGCTCGTTCCAATGAGGAGTCACCTGATATGCTTTTGTGGAAGGTATTTAAAAAATCAGAAAATAAAATTAAAATGACAAGATACTAAATCATGATTACCCAGGTGAGAGTGCAGTGACGCAGTGTTTTTAGAGAATGCATATTTATGGCACACTTTCCTTCTAGTAACAATGGCCCTGTTTGAACCGGGTCAGCACGATGGGGCATTTTTAAGTTACTTGCCTTTGAATGGCGATTTTGTCCGTGTACACTGGCCTCCTCCATTCGTAAAACTGCCAAACACGATACAAAACTGGATTTTGAAAATGCCGTCTATTTAGTTATTTTTTTTATTTGTTTATTTATTTATTTATTTATTTATTTATTTATTTATTTATTTATTTATTTATTTATTTATTAATTTATTTATTTTTAGCGATATACTCCCCAGCCAGAGTACTATAATGTCAGACAGTTTTACGGGTGGCATAAGACGGAGTACCCAGAGGGAACTCTCGTGCTGCGGCGAGTAAATTTATAACTCTCCAGTTTACTAACCCAGAACCACCACGTTTAGAATTGAGTGAACGCATGTGTTCCATCGATATGGAGTATGCCTAAGCGCACTGCGTCACTGTGCTCCGGTGGCGATGTGTACAACGGCTTTCTGCATGTCGATGGTGCACTTGCCTTCAACCAGTGCTTACTCCGCTTCTGTGGAGTTAATTTGTTGGGGAGTCTGACACTTGTTAGCAGCTGATTGGTGGTTATTTTGCCGTACTCAATCCGCAAAACTGTCCCACACGAGGTGACTTTGGCTATAGAAAGTATTGTTAACCCTTTACCCAACGAATCGCCCGCATCCGCCCGCGTAATTTGCAAATACAGCTGCTGAAAAAATATCATCAGATAGTTGCATCTAAGCACTTAATTCTACGAACTGCACCTCAGAAGAAATCAGCGACAGTACTTGTCTTTTTCAAATTTCTCGGATGCCATAGAATTAAGAAAGGACGCTGGTTTGGCCTCGTATATACTTGGTTAACTAGCATTCCCTTTTTGGGGGTCTGTCGGTGGCCGAGTGGTGTGCGTGGTTCAGTATAGTTTCGCTAGGCGGTTGGTGCCGAAGGAAACTCTCTCGGCGTGGATTCGAACCACCGCCATGCCAATGAAAAAAGATCATTTTACGAAAAATTTCAACAAAACCATATCATGTGACCCCTCTTTGGAACGAGCTCGTCGAGCTCGTTCCAAAGAGGGGTCACATGATATGGTTTTGTAGAAATTTTTTTTAAAAAAATTTAAAAATTGATATTTAAAATAATGAATTTTGAAATCGTCTGCGTTGGGTAAAGGGTTAAACTCTTATAAAATAAACCAGCCGTGCACCTACTGGGTAAATAGGATTAAGTGGAATGTTGCTTATAACTAATCGAACACACGATTGATACTGTTCGGGAGCGCGGTGGCTCAGTAAGTAGTGGTGCAGGCTCCAAGCCGAGAGGCAACGGCAACGGCGTTGTGTTCTTGGGCAAGACACTTAATCCGAATTGCCAACTCGGGGGCACGGTGGCGTTGTGTACTAAGGCGTACTGCACGTCGATGGTGCACTTGTCTTCAACCAATGCTAACCCTGCTTGTGTTGAGTAAGTACATTGGGGAGTCTGACAGTTGCTCGCCGTTGCTCGGTGGTTCTCTCCGGATACTCCGGCTTCCTCCACCCGTAAAACTGTTCGAAACGAGATGACCTCGGCTGTCGAAAGTGTCGTTAAAGCCCCAACAAATAAATTAATAAATTGATACTGTTCTCCGTAAATATTTTTTTCCAGTGCAAAATGGAATAGGTTATGTTCGACTTATATTTGAACGTAACTAAATACCCTTAGATAATCACCCTACTTTTTTATCTATTTACAGACCCTAAACTACATATTTTTTGTTCTAATTGAACGGTGTACCGTAAAAACTAATTAAAAAAAAACTGGGAGGGGCGTAACCCATGGATGATTGCTTAAAGTCGAGATAGATGAGGTATAAAAATTGTCAGTTCCCACCTGATACATGACAGAATCATTAAGAACGCGGATCAGATGTCTGAAAACTTTTAAATGTCGACTGTTTGTGTGGGAAGATAAAACTGATCACCAACAACAGAATTAATAATTAATTAGAAGATAATAATATGTGAGAACCAATTCGGATTTCGCAAAGGCTGTAGCACTGTTGACAGTATATTTGTCTTGAATTCTGCTCTTAATAAATATAAAAAGACGAAAAGACCACTGTATGCAGTATTTGTAGATTTCAGAAAAGCTTTCGATACCGTTGAAAGATCAAAACTTTTCCAGAAATTACGTAATTTCGGCATCAGCGGCCCGATCTTAGAGTCACTAATGTCAATGTATAAATCTTGTTGCTACAGTACGAAAACAAACAAAGGAGTAGGAGTAGTATGTCATGTACACGGACAGGACCTATTTGGATGATCTCATTTGGATGATCTCATGTGACGTCATGTCATGTGACCCGTTGGCGCCATGTTGGGTTGTCATGGTAACCCGCGTGAGCGGCCATCTTGTGACGTCATCTCCATAGTGATACGTGGTGTTAGTGCGCATGCGCAGCGCGTGTTGTTAGGGTGATACGTGTTTACGTCGTCCATTTTGTATACTGGAGGCCGCCATCTTGGTTTCTATGGTAGCACGTGGTTGTTATGTGACCCAATGGCTTCTAACGGTTCTCGGTTCGTTTCTCTTCCTAATCTATATCAATGACATTGCTGAGATCGTCGAAGCCTTTACTAGACTGTATGCCGACGATACATGTGTAATTGACAACAAGAACAATATTGAAAAGCTTACCGTTTCCCTCAATCGAAACCTTCAAAAAATTAACACTTGGTCTCTCATTCAACCCTGCTAAGACAAAGGTAGTTCTATTCCACTATGGCAGTAATGACGGAACAGATTATCCCACCTTAATTTTTTATAGTAATCCAGTCTCATTCACTGAAGATCACAAGCACCTGGGATTAATTCTTCAATCTAATCTAAACTGGGACTCCCAGATAACTGAAATATGCAAGAAAGTCAACACCCGTCTGTCTTTCCTTCGCAAACTGAAATTCATTTTGAACAGAAAAACCTTGGAACAAATCTATCTCACCTTTATTCAACCACTACTTGATTACGGTGACGTAGTGTGGGACTGCGCACCCGATTATTTGACTCAGAATCTTGACAGACTTCTGCTTGATGCTGCGCGTATCATTACTAGCTTAACGCTTAACGCGATCGGTCTCTGCTGATTAACTTCTGGCTGAACTAGGGTGGCCCTCCCTTTTGAAGCGACGTGAATAGCACAAACATTGTATTCAAAATTATCAACAATGAAACTCCAAATTACCTCAATGCATTGTTACCCCCTCGAACGCATGATATCTCAATGTATAATCTTCGCAACCCCAACAGATTCACGTATTACCCGGCAAGAACGGAGCGTTTCAAAAAATCCTTTTCCCCGTCCACCACAAAAAGCAGGAACAACTTACCAGACGTACTCACCGGAGCCGCAACACTAACGGAGTTCAAACAAACCTATGCCCAATTGAACTTGATCCCCAAACCACCTCTTTATTTCCGTGTGGGTAAAAGAAAGGCCATCATTTTAGACTCAAAATTGCGTAATAACTGCAGCGACCTAAATAATAAGTTCCAAAACTATATTGTGGCCACTCCAAAGTGTATGTGTGGTAATCCCTGTGAAAATGTTCATCACTATCTCCTGGTGTGCCCTCGATACTCTGACCCCAGGATTACACTACTCGACTCTCTTCGAGATTTTGATATATCATCCGAAACCGATCTCTTGTACGGTAAACCCACACTGACAACAAAACAAAACGAATATCTTTCTGAAAACCCAAGCGTTCATCCTAGCTAGTGGCCGCTTCAACTGAGTCATTATATTCTCGACTAGCCTCTCTCTTGCACTAGACGAGACGTACTATAAACGTCCCCCCCCCCCCCTTTATCTTGCCATTCAAGAGCTTTTGTAGAGAAAATCAACAGTGTCCAGCCCTATGTATTCCCTATGTCGAGACCCTATTACTTGGCTGCCTGTTTCAACAACTTACATTTCAATTGTAAATAGTGTAAATCCCTATTCATTTGTGACCCAATCTATATATCTTGTAGCCGCATCAGATTCAGATTCAGATTCAGATTCTTTATTCACGATATACATATATGTATGATGTAAACAAAAATAAAGATTATACATGAGTAACAAATAGCATACCGTGGTAAGTGGCATAGCCAGATTGGCTGTCTACCTGCCACCCCCTAAAGGAAACGGAACTCGCGAACAGACTGTGACTAGATGAGTAAACATGGGGCGATTTATCCGGTCTATGATAGGGATGCTGGTTTTTCCGTTCCTTGGGTCGAAACTACGTTCAAGTGTGAGAAGCTAGGATAAGAAGCCAGCGGGAGGGTGGTGTTTCTGTTTAGGCAGAGTCCGCAGAGAGCAACCTGCTTGCTAAATTACCATCATTGCTCCGCATAAAGTTCAAGAGACACAATTAGTCAAATCGAGTGGATAATGTCGTTCCAACTAGAAGGATCTATGTATTGTTTTTCTGTTGTATTTGTGGAGAGGAGTTAACATAAGTTGTATAACTTGTACTCCAATCCTTTTTGCAAATTTATGGCAAATAAAATATGTTTAAACTAATGGCTTCTAACAAGACAGGGGTATGTTCGGAGGATGTGTTCCTTTGTAGAAGAGTAATTTCCCGATTCGCAGAATTACCACAAACGACCCGACAAGTTTTACAATTTCGAATTCTTTCAGAATTCTCTGCGCTTCCATCTATATATGCAATAGTTTCCAACCTGACCATGTTCCTTTGTCCTGGAGTGTACTCCAGTAGAGTAGAAGAGCCTATCAGTTGGAACATTTTACCTTATTATTACTATATTTAGCTTTTCGGGTCTATTCTTGTTAGTTCTGACCCTATTCCGAGTACTCTTGTAGTTTCCTTTATCTAGATCATTTATATAGATTATAACCAACCAATCAGATTGCTTGATTACCCATAATCTGTATGCAGAGTTATCTCCTCTTATAACAATGAAGTCCTGTCCGAGTCTCATCACCTCTATATCCAATGCCCACGTCCCATGGAATCCCATTTTGTGGGAAACACCCGTGGGTATGGAATCCCTTTTTAGTCGTACGAGGCCATGAGGGCTATGTAAAAGCCCTCAATGAGGCCTAATTTACTATCCCTCATAGCCTCATTGAATTTTGAGGTCATGAGGGCCATGAAAAATCCCTCAATGAGGTATAATTTACTACGACTCTTAGCCTCATTTCAATATTTGAGGATACCTATAGCCTGGTATTGTATTATTTGAGGATACCTATCGATTATACCTTCTGGACAATCCCTTTTTGTCGTGTGAGGCCATAAGGGCTGTGTAAAAGCCCTCAATAAGGCCTAATTTACTATCCCTCATAGCCTCATTTTCGTTTGAGGTCATGAGGGATATGAAAAATCCCTCAATGATGTATAATTTACTACGACTCTTAGCCTCATTTCAATACCTGAGGATACCTATGGCCTGGTATTGTATTATTTGAGAATACCTAGCGATTATACCTTCTGGAGAATCCTTTTTTTGTCGTGTGAGGCCATGAGGGCTATGTAAAAGCCCTCAATGAGGCCTAATTTATCCCTCATACCCTCATTGAATTTTGATGTTATGAGGACCATGAAAAATCCCTCAATGAGGTATAATTTACTACGACTCTTAGCCTCATTTCAATATTTGAGGATAACTATGGCCTTGTATTGTTTTATTTGAGGATACCTATCGAGGATACCTTTTGGAGAATCCCTTTTTTTGTCGTTTGAGGCTATGATGAATCCCTCAATGAGGTCTAATATTGTCTTGCCAACGGCTTCCATCTTATCTCCAAAGCTCCAAGGCAACTACTTGTCTATGGTCTATCTGTCCTCTCATTAGCTTCTACAGCAACCTTGTTCCATTGCGGCCTTGTACCAGTACTATTTGACTAAACTATCATCCATTAATATTGACTTGTATCACTACTTCTTAGCTATATGCCTTCAAAATATTCAATCAGATTCCCCCTCTGTACATATAAACTGGCTATATAAGGCATTCCTATCCGACTTTGTAAAATTTGGATTCCGTGAATTGACATCAACACTCGATGGTATGGAAAGGGATTGATAACACCAAATTCAACTATTGCATATATAGATGGAAGTAGAGAATTCTGAAAGAGTTCGAAATAGTAAAACTTGTCGGGTTGTTTGTGGTAATTCTGTGAATCGGGAAATTACTTTTCTACAAAGGAACACACCCTCCGAACACACCCTTGTCTTGTTAGAAGCCATTGGGTCACATAGAAACCACGTTCTACCATAGAAACCAGGATGGCGGCATCCAGTATACAAAACGGACGACGGAAACACGTATCGCCATAACAACACGCGCTGCGCATGCGCACTAACACCACGCATCTCAAGATGGCCGCTCACGCGGGTTACCATGACAACACAACATGGCGCCACTGGGTCACGTGACATGACGTCACATGAGATCATCCAAATAGGTCCTGTCCGGGTACATGATATACACCCCCTCAGTTATCCATCACTGGGGTCCGGCAGGGGTGTACTCTCTCCCCGACACTTTTTAAAATATTTATAGATGATATAGTAAGCATATTTAATGATAAATGTACGCCAGTTTCATTAGGTAACTTATTAAATCATCTTTTATTTGCGGATGACCTAGTATTGCTATCCGAGTCACCAGATGGCATTCAACAATGCTTAAATCAATTAGATATCTACGCACGGAAAACAGCCTGAGTGTAAATACTGATAAAACAAAATTTGTTATATTTAGGGCAGGTCAATCGACCGTAGTACCCAATTTATATCTCGGATCTTCCAAGCTCCAGAAATACAAGCAGCTATAATTACTTAGGATTGAATTTCTCACAAAACTGTAAACTACATGATGCACGAAAAGATTTGAGCATGAAAGCACTTCGAACACTTTATTCCATAAACACTTCATTTATATAGAAATACCGCCAAACGATATCCATATTTTCTAGTCTATTTGAAAAATTAATTAAATCAATACTACTGTATGGTAGAGAGATATGGGCATCAGAACTAGATTCTAAAAAACGAAAGCCGCACCGCGTGTGAAAACGCTCACATAAAATTTGGTAAATTATTACTTGGTGTAAATAAGAATGACCCAACTTTGGCAACATCAGAGGCAACATCTATAGCCTGTGAACCCACTACAGAGCGAAGATCAGCTACAACAGAACCCACTACAGTTACTACAGATCCAACAACTATATCCACTGAACTCGCTACAGAGCGGACATCAACAACAGAATCAGTTACAACCATAACAAAGCCAACAACTACCGAACCAACCACTACAGTAGTATATCAGGGATGACTCGACCCCTATAAAGGGGACCTTACCTCAGATCTAGGAACTGACATCATTTCACGCGACAAGTTACGTCATATGGGTTGTCAAGATAAGCGATGGGTTGCTGCCATGTTCTGACGCCATTACCAAAGTGATACGTGTTCACTGTGGATGCGAATGTTATTTGGGTGACAGGTGTTTACGTTGTCCATTTTTATACAGGAGGCTACATCTTGGTTTCTATGGGGCTCTTAGTTGCTATATGACCCAAAAGCCTCTAATAGGACAGTGATATGTTTGGAGCGTGTGGTCGATTGAGTGGGAGTATATCTAATGAGACAATTGTTTATTTCGCTCTGATTCTCCAAGAATCATCGGTTTCTACCTGTCCAGATTGTGATCTTTCATGGCACGTGGTTACTATGGGATCCAAAGGTCTTTAATATAGTGTGCCTTGGTGTGTATTCACAGTAGGACTGCAAGGAAAATCAATATAATGATGTGATTTCATACCCCATTCACATGACCATAAATAATCCTGTATCATAGGGCATCCTAGATTTACAAAAAAAGATCCTAGATAAATTCTGCAGTAATATAAATGATTTACATCCAAGATTATTAATAAAATCTGAGATTAAAATTTGATGCGTTCGGTTGAATCTGAGTACTTTTGCCGGTTCAGATTTTCCCCAAACCCTCGGTACTTACTAGAATTACCACAAACAATCCGACGACGACCAAAACTGACCAAACATTACAGAAACGGATTTATTTGACCCGGATTTTTCCAGAATCCTCGGTGTCTGTTTATACATGTCCGTATTCTCTCCATTTCTTGGCCTGTTTTGCCTATATCAGAAGTGCCCAAGGGATTGTACACACTGTGTGCACATCACCTGTACAGTTAAAACTAGAAGTCCTGTCATGAACTGTGCGCTTATCTAGGCTTAATTGCGCGTAGGAATTGCGCGCTGTCGCCATATCGAATAGCATCCAAAGCACGGCAGGTTCTCCAGGTTAATCATAGCAAACACAGACAATGTTTCTGCCAATGGACCTCCGGGTTACCCGGAGGTCCATTGGCTGAAACATTGCTTGTGCAAAGGCCATATGTACAGAATTTGATAGCCTTGCTATGGTCATAACGCGTAGATTAACGCACAGATCGACGTGCTGTTTGTGCGCATTTCATGACAGGACTTCTATTTTTAACTGTAGTACACGGACTCATGCTCTGTATACCGATATGTGGCAACGTGAAAGTACACAATGTGCGCACAGTGCATTCCACTCTTATCCTTATCTTAGTATTTGATATCTATGACATAGTAATATACTATTTTTGGATACTTTTTTATGTTATCTTTTGAGTGTGTCTTTTTGAGAATACTATTGGAGAATACATAAAGAGGATGGGGAATGTCTACCTGAGCAAAGTTTTTGCTCCTAAGACCTCTTAGGCGCTTGGCTTCAAGATCACTCAACACGTTCATATCTCCAACGTCACAACTGCTGACTTGTCCAAAGTTATCAACATCTGTCCTATGTTCAGCTTCCACTGTATTCACCCAGTACTATAGTATTCTACCCACTTTGTGTCTTGAACCATGACTGCTGACTTGCGGTACTATTACCGACTTGCCAGATATGTCTAACCCTGTTCCAATCTCTTACCTCGGCCGAGTCTTTAAGGAGTTCAAATAGGAGCTCTATTTACCAAAACCTGCCTTAGTCCATACAGGTGCTTGGCCTAGTGCAAGCTAGCGTACCTTACATATAAGAAACAGTCTGTCAATTGTACCTATATGTGCTTGTGTGATAGTGCACAATGTGTACACATCGCATTGCTGTAACGTCAGCGAAACACGTCACAATTCAAACTAACCCCAACTCCTTACGATCGCGATCTGATTGGAAAAGACACTAGTTATAAGATCACAATACTGCACAAAATAAGGAATGTTCCAAACTATAGATTTATGTTTCTAAATAGCCACAGCTTAACAGCGCTCACTTCATCTATTTATTATTATTTATTTATTGTTGTTTAAGGTCACATACTTATGCACAATGGCTAATCATGACCGTGACAGTTTTGCGGGTGGAGGAAGTCGGAGTACCCGAGAGAACCACCGAGCAACGACGAGCAGCTGCCAGCTCCCCATCATCGTAACTCCGCACTGCATCACAGGCTGGGTTAGATTGTTTGAAGGCATGCGTACCATCGATGTGCAGTACGCCTTAGTACACGGTGTCATCGTGTCCCTTGTGGACAATCGGGGTTAAGTGCCTTGCCCAAGGACACAACGCGGGAGTCCGAATTGATCGCTCAGACGGCCACCCATCCAATGATTAACCGGGCTCGACGTTGCTTAACTTCGGTGATCTGACGAGAACCGGCTACCGTAACGCCACCGCGCCTTTGCTCACTTCATTTACCGCCATGACGTTAACATTGCACAAAATCCAATTATTTATTTATTTATTGGTGTTTGAGGTCACATATTTATGCACAATGGCTAATCATGACCAGGACAGTTTTACGGGTGGAGGAAGCCTGTGTACCCGGAGAGAACAACTGTCAGCTCCCCAACGTACTAACCTCACACAAGCAGGGTTAGCATTGGTTGAAGACACGTGCACCATCGACGTGCAGTACGCCTTAGTACAAAACGCAACCGTGCCCCCACGTAGGCAATGGGGGTGAAGTGTCTTGCCCAAGGACACAACGCGGATGCCGTAGGTGGGATTCGAACCGAGGACCTCTCGGCTTGCAGCCTGCACCTCTACCTACTGAGCCATCGCGCCCCCTGCACAAAACCCAATAACACTATACAGACAATAGTTCACTGCTCGGATTCGAGGGCGATTTTTATCCTCGAGTGGGGCGCGGAGGATTATTTCACTCGGTGTTAGCCGAGTGAAATAATCCGCGCGGCCCACGCGAGAGGATTAAGTCGTACTCGAATCCGATCAGTAAACTTTTTATTAATTTTATTTTCACTTTATTCATCAAAACAAACCTTTATAATTGATTCAACTTAGCCGATTTCAAACAATAAAAAGAAATAGTCCACCATCGCTAAGACTGGAATACGATACTGGGAGTGGAATACTATGTTCGGTGGCTGGAATACGATTTGTTTTGGGGAAAGACAAACGAATGAAAATAAAATAAATCAAATTTCCAAACTCGGTAATTCCCTTTTGTCAATAATAACGTTTAGTTTTATTCTTAATTACTAACACTTTCGACAGCCAGGATAACTTCGTTTCGGAAAGTTTTACGGATGGGGGAAGCCGGAGTACCCGGATGCAACCCCCGAGCAGTGGCGGGCAACAATGAGGCTGTCCAATGTACTAACTCCACCCAAGCAAGGCTAGTATTTCCTGAAGACAAGTGCACCCTCGACGTGCAATGCACCTTAGTTACACAGCGCTACAGTGCCCCGCGTGGGCTGTCAGCAGTGTATTGTCCAAGGACACAACGCAGTTCCCCCTGGTGGGGAAGGAACCGTGGACCTTTCGAATTTAAATAAATTCCAAATTGATCATGCTGGGCACACCAATCGCCCGAATCGGGGTGTCACCGCGATACATCTGTATGACCGAATGTACGTATGACGTACAGCAGTACGTGGAGAGTGGATCGTAACTAAATCACCCCTGGAGTGGAGTTATCAACCAAGCTTTTACTTTCAAGTTTTGTACATAAAAAACACAGTCAATGTTTAACCCGGAGGTCCATTGGCTGAAACTTTGTTGGTGCCGGTTATGCTTTGCAACAAATTTACAATTATTGCTTGGGTGGAATCTCCACTCTGTGGGTGATTTAGTGATAATACACTCTCCACGTACTGTACGTCCAAGTATAAAATTAATATTCTGGTAAGAAAGTACATGATGACAAGCACGAGCGAATGAATATCTATGACTCCAGACCAGGCGAAAATCTCTCGACTGGAAATATAATTGTGGGGACTCCCCTGTATGTATAGCAGTATTATAGCAAAAGACTGTTTGATCAGTTTTTCTTGTCTAAAACGGACTGTGCTATGTGATGTGTCCAATCACCCCGAAGACAAGAATCTGGGAAGGCGATGTCATTTCCTTGCGAAGGGAGTTCCAGGGACCCTGTTTGCAACTGCATTTTACATGAAGGAATTTGATGAGGAAATGCAGTGAAATTAAAAATATCAATCAGCATCCTAAAATTGATGAGTGCAGTGAGAAAAACTGATTAACACCTTACCCCACGAATTGACAGCATACGCCCCCGTAATATACAAACTGAGTAGCTGAAAAATATTATGTTTCAACAAAACCATATCATGTGACTCCCTGGTTGGAACGAGCTCGTTCCAATGACGGGGTCCACATGATGCTGAATTTGTTTGAAAAATTTGAAAAAATAGTATTTAAAATAATACATTTGATATTATTTGCGTTTGGGCAATGGGTTAACCCTTTACCTAACATGAAAAGCAGACGACACTTGCAAAAAAAATTCTTGAATAACTATTTTTTTTCATTTTTTGTCTCAAAAACATAGGTTATGACCCCTCGTTGGAACGAGCTCGACGAGCTCGTTCCAACGAGGGGTCATAACCTATGTTTTTGAGACAAAAAATGAAAAAATAAAGAAAATTAATTGGAGATTTTTGAGAATAGCGCTGGCCGGTTTTGGCCGTTACGTTGGGCAATGGGTTAAAACGGTTCAAATATCTTTCCACAAAACTAAAAAATATTACGTGGGATAATTATGAAACCTCATTTTAGTCGACAAAAGACGAATAAATACGCAGTCACCGCCCTTAGTTTTGAGTGCAAAGAAAAATAATTCCATTTCACAGATTACCTTAGTTTATCGGGAATGTAACTTGCGTCATCTGATTCTCATTCTCAAATTACTCTCTGATATTAAGTTATTTTTTATTCTAAAACATAAAATTGCTACATGGGGGTGGTGTGGGGGCAGAAAAATATTTCAGAAATATTTTTCTCCCATACATGACGAAAATTCTTTTGATAATTGTATGAAATGCTAACTAAAACTGAGAAAGGTTGCCGCGTATTGTCGTAATCCACGCGTGGGCAGTGTCCTAGGGCTGCACGGTATATCGATAAACCGATATTTACCGGTATTCAAACCAATATCGATTGAATACCGGTGTAATTACAAAAAAGATCGGTTTATCGTCATTATTCATTTACCCACAATTTAATTTTCAAGATGTCTTGAGTTTTTTAACTGTAGCCCCGAATGAATAATATTATACCTTTACCCAATTAATCGTCTGCATGTGCTCACGTAATATACAATTTCGGCAGTTGGAAAAGTAATGTTAAACTATATTATGTGACCCCTCATTGGAACGAGCTCATTGAGCTCGTTCCAATGAGGGGTCACATAATATAGTTTAACAGCTCATTGAGCTCGTTCCAATGAGGGGTCACATGATATTGTTCTGTAGATTTTTTTTTTGGAAAATCTGATTAACTTTTTTTTAAAATAATAAATTTTGATATCGTCTGCCTTGGGTAAAGGTTTTTCGAACCGCGTCATCAAGGCATGCTAATTCGTTACGACTGTGATGCCTCAAGCCTCGATTGTGGTACTTATGTTCATTTTTCTGAACAATTTTCGATATACCGTTATACTGCAGTATTTTTTGAATACCGATACCGGTATTCAGTTTTGAATATCGTGCAACCCTACAGTGTCCACACATGCGTTTACCATGTAATAAAAAATCATCAGCAGCAAAATATTAATTAAGGAAGCGTCGGGTTGTAACCAGTGCTTCATTAATTAAATTTGTGTTGATTACTCCTATAATTGGTGTTTGAAATCTTATATTACTGCGTCGTGGAAATATTGCCCACCTGTGGAAAGTAACCAGTCCACGGCGTCTGTACTGTATCATGTGGGATGTTTTATCTGTTGGGCTGGGAGGGGAGACAGAGTTCCTTCCCTCCACAGCTGATCGCGCAGCAAATATATCCGAATAAATTCTGCTGCAGTCAATCAATGGTGATAAAAACAAAACCAACATTCCACTAACGACTGCATAAGACAATGGACAACAAACGAATCTCGGGATGAACAGTTGCAAAACTAACAAGACGGCTCCAGTTTGCCAGTTTCACATAAGCCGATATCGGTCTTTGAACCATGCGTTCATGTACTGTGTATGCTGAACTTATCATAAGAAAGAAGATCGTAGTAGCAGTGGGCAGATAGAATCAGAATAGGTAGACCAGAACAGATAAAAGTCAGAATAGGTAGATCGGGACTGAAAAGTCGAAACAGATAGTCTAGGACAGATAGGTAGAAAAGGTCCGGGAATGGAGGGAGTAAGGCCTGCGATAGACAGAAACCGAGAATTCTGGAAGAATTCGATCCAAACAAAGTCCATTTCGGTACCTTCAGGTAGTTGTCGGGAAATTTACGGTAATTTGACGGACTTCCATTCAATCGAGCAGTCCCTCCAAAACACTATATTAGATGCATTACATGCCCATAGCAACCGGGTGCAACCATCAAAAAGCAAGATTGCGGCCTCCAATAAACAAAGTGGAAGACGGAAACTCGTATCAGCATGGTAATGCCATCGCAACATGGACGCTTACGTGGGGTACTATGACAACACATTTAACACCCATACGCCTGGCATGCCATCACGTCCACTGTTCTCCACTGGGGTCGTCCAAATATGGCGTATTCATCCCTGCTATACTGCTGGTTGAGTTCCACAATATTTACTAAGTGATTCAAATTTCATCAATGACACATGGCTGTAATAACACTTTGGCCACCCGCTGATTTGTCGCGGTTCTCGGACGAGAAGGCCTTGGTTGCCCCTGTACTCCCAACTGCCTCCCTATTCCCACGCTTCTCCTCTCCTCCCAACACTTGGAGACGAACTGCTTGATGATATCCCTTGCCCCATTCTTCCCAATCTCTCCGATTAGCATATTAACCCTCTCCTTTGAGTCTCTCCCTAACCACATGTCCTTCATTCTCCCATCCCACTTTCCCATTATACTCTCAGTGAATCCCATTCTTTTAGACTGGTACTTTTGGCATTCTAGAAGAAAGTGTTCCAGGGTCTCCACCATGTCCAAGTTACACATCTTTCCCAATTTTTCCCCTCAGCTCCAGGGATCGCGACCTCAGCTTGAACAACAGTGACCCCCCAAAGATGCTATCAAGGTACTCTTCAAAACCTGGCTTCTCTTTATCACGCAGGCCACTCAAAGACCTCTTTGATTTGACCCCCTCTCGCCAATTACGGTTACAATCCTCCATGACCCTTTCTCTGACGATTTTTTTACCCTGGTTTGCCCCAACGTCCAGGTCCGAGACCTCCAATGAGTAGTTCTCTACTAGCTCCCTCACTTGGACCATCCACCCCGTTTTGATATTTGAGTTGAAAATTCTCAGGAACATTACTTTACACCATCGGCTGTCGGGGAGATTTACCAAATAATTAAGATAACCGAGCTTCAACAGGTCTATCCTATCCTTGATCCTCATCCACCCAAGCTCACCCCTGATTGCTTCTAGCGCTGCGGCATTACTCGATCCCGTTATCCATCGGCCTGCATCGTTCTGCAGGATTTCGAAGCTCTTTACGGCCGTCTGGTTTAGGGGTATCACTTCCGTACCGTATGTTATACTTGGCAGCCCCACCATTTCCCAAATGGTTTTCCCCACGAAAATCTTATTGAAACTGTTTCTCCCTAAAAGTTTCATTTGGTTAGGGATTCGCTTCCCCTTCAGAATCAGTTTATTTGTGTGGTTTCGGTAGATGATTCCTCTTCCTGTGAGGTTTATATTTACCCCCAAATACTCTGGCTGTGTTTTCATTGAAGTAAAATGAACCCCTTTTCCACGAGTCGTGTACCCAGGAGCACAAGTAAGAGTTGTTGAAACATTTCATTTTAAATCAGTGAACTGCATGTTTTGGTGCAGTCCAAAAGTGAGGTGTGTGAATGTGTTGGCTACGTGAGGTGGGATGCAAGTGTGTGTGTAGGAGTGAGAGGGCGACAGAGAAGGGGATGTGTGCGAGGGTGTTTTTCTAGAAGTTAGGGAGCCACCATCCACTATTTCACGGACAATTTCAGTATGTAGTTTCAGTGTTTTATTGGGCATTCGGCTGATCTAATATTAAAATATTCTTATTACATACACCTGGAACTTAATTAAGCACCCCTGAAAGGGGTGTTTAATTATGTTCCAGGTGTGTATATAAACGTGGCAACGATGGGTCACAGTTTGTGGAGGTAACAGATTAGTGATCATTAGCATCAAAACAAAGGGGCAAAGATGACTACAGTGACATTATAAATCATTAATCAGATATTTGTTAATTATTTAATTATTATAAATTGAGTTTAACGACACTTTCGACCAGCAGGAAAAACGTATCGGACAGTTGTTCGGGTTGAGGAAGTCGGCGTACCCGTAGACCCACGGAGCAGCGGCAAGTAACTGTCAGACTCCCCAAAGTACTAACTCCACACGAGCAGGGTTAGCATTGTTTGAAGACAAGTGCACCATCGACGTGCAGTACGCCTTAGTACACCACGCCGCCGCCGTGCGGCCACGAGGGCAATGGGAATTAAGTGCTATGTACCGTGCCGCCACGAGGGCAATCGGAATTAAGTGCCTTGCATAAGGGCACAGCGCAGTTACCCCCAGCGGCGATCGAACCATGGACTTTTTGGTTGCAAGTGTAATGCCATACCCAATGCTCCCAACTCAGATAGTAAACGCCGAGAAAAAAGATTACACTCCAAATATATTTATAATTATCGAGTTGAAAGGGGTTGGGTCAAACATTTACTTGAAATAAATGGCTACAAGGGGACATGGGTTGTAGTGATGGTTCTTCAAAATCTTTAAATGTAGAGAATTAAAGATGTGTCCAAGTCCTTAGGTTTTTTCCACCAACATCCAAAACCTCTCCAACCTCATCTCGAAATTTAGCTATTACCTGCGCCTTTTAAAATTGGTAGCTCTCATTATATTTCAGAAGTTGCAGGAATTGCACGTTCAAAATAATACAGTAGGGAATTTTGAAACCCGGTTTATACTTTGTCAATGCTATTTCTAAATGAGAGTTTAATTTTCACTCAATCAGTGGCTTAATTCTGGGGCGTGAATGGAGTGGTGTGTAATATCTCTAAACATCTTTACCCATCGAACTCTGGCAGGGCAGAGTACAATTGCCCGAAACTATCAAGTTCAAGTGGCAATCCACTCTCAAATGGAACCGTACGACACAGACCCGATGTTAGAACACTCAGTCCTACAGTACGTGGAGAGTGTATTGTCACTAAATTACACGAAGAGTGGAGATTCCGCCCAAAACAAAATTGCAAATTTGTTGCAAAGCATAACAATCACAAGTAAAGTTCCATCCGGCGGTCCATTGGCTGAAACCTTATTTGTGTTTTCTTCCATATGTATAGAATTTGAGAGTGATACTTTGGGTTATAACTCCACTCCACAAATCAACAACTGGGTGACATATCACAATTTGATGTGAGAAATTCGCATTTAAACCGACCCATTCCCGAAGATCGCAAAGACAAACATGGCATTGTACCAATTATTCTGCGGCGACATCAGAGTAATCATAAGGCAAGACAATCGGAATAATTGCTTTGAAGCAGCCGATGACGGTGCTTTCGTTGTCTTTGATTCCACGTTTGGAAAGTTAAAATGATCGGCTTTATCGAGGTGGTGGTGCAGACAGAACATGCCCCTGCAGAGTGTTTTGATATGTTCATTCACAAATAAGCTGAAAGTATGTCGTGTGTGTGTTCCATACACAATTCATCTCCTGAGTTCCAATGTGTTCTATGTGCCAGTAGGCACATAGAATACATTGGCAATCAGGGGGTGAATTATGAGCCCGTTTACACTCGTTCAGTTAGGAATTTCCCCATAAAATAATTTTGTCCCGGTACCGGCGGGACAAAATCTTCCGTACTGGTGCCGGTTGGAGCATAAGGGAACCGGCGGTACCAGTACAGGTACCGGTTGACATGCCTGCTCACAACTCCTACATGTATATTTCATTTTTTCACTGATAAGTTTATAAGAAAGCTTGATTTTTTTTAACTATAAATCAATCTGACCAGTATTCCAACAATACCATCAAGGCATGCCTTCATGACGTAATTGGAATATCTTATAAATCCGCACTTACGTGATCACAGTCTGATCATCATTGCGATACTTTGATTTTGGTATCTTATTGAAACTATGTAAAGAAAGGTAGATATAACAATTATTGCTCAAGATGAAATAGGCCAGATGTACCCGGACGGTAGATACCCGAAAGTAGTATGGTGAGTGAAACGTGCGAGACATACTACTCCCGAGCATAGCTACCAGACAGAAAGCTCCCGACCAAAAACGTCCTACGGGGCAGACAAAAAGGAACATATAGATTATTCAGTACTTTTAACATATGATATAAAAGCTGAGACTTGGACGTATTATCTTATCTGCAACTCTAAATATTAAGCACAAAAACTATTATATCGCCTTTGTTCATCTATCCCTGCAAGTTTTATTAGAGCTATCGTTCTAAGTGCTTTAGTCCTGCCAGTTTGTACATATTATCTGTGCTGAGACTTCATTTTTTGCATTAAGTCTATTTGGAAAAAAGACACATTATAGTCTTCTATTCCAACTGATATCATTTTTTCCATGGACGTCATATCCAATTCAGACGTCAGTCAAGCACCTAGGGCAAACTCTAGATTTTCATTGTTCACGAACGACAAGGCGAGAACCCACCTTTCACGAAAGCTGGAAATATATACAGGTGACGCGGAGATGTTCACCTGTGAAAACTTCAGATAAATCGTCGCCTGAGTGCTAGAATGTTCTATCTCCCACAGGGGAGATAATACATAGTCCCATAGGGGACATAGAACATTCCAGCACCCAGACTACGAGATGTACTACAGCATTGAATTAAGAAGGCAAAATGTGTCTCTATAATCAGATACAAAAAGTGATGCGTTCCTTGGAGAACGCTCTTACTCCACTTTTTTCTGAGGGCGAACGTTGCTCTCCCACAATTATAAGGTTTGATCTTTACGAATATACACATAGGAGAAATCATTTGTCTTGCTTGGCGAACTAAATCCATTTTTGCTGTGCGGGGGCTATTCGAGTACATATTGAACTAGTTCTACTCCCCTGAATGCGCATGCGTGTAAACTGTAACGAAAATGACAATCTAAATTACTTTAGCAGTCTATGGGAGAAAAACGAATAACTTTCATTTACCACAACTTTCATTTTTTTATAGAATAGACGGACATATGATCATTTATATCATATATATATCAATATTTCATAATATATTCTTTAAAATGGTATTATTAGTTACCCCGTGTCTGATCACGTGGTGCGGGTTTTTACCTACCCGAAGCCAGCCGTATCCCATTCGGCCTTCTTTACTTACCCGAAGCCAGCCGTATCCCATTCGGCCGAAGGCCTCATGGGATACGGCTGGCTTCGGATAGGTAAAAACCCGTACCACGTGATCAGACACGGGGGTAACGAATTTATCTATTGACTTTCCGTTTTAGAAGTACAATCCATTTCATGTGTGAACACACACAGCATGAGATCTTTTATCTTCCATTGTTGAGCCACACAGGTTTCTGTGTAATTTTTGTGCAAAAGAGTTTTTGTGAAAATATGCCGATATGACTAGTATAAAAAAAATTATTGAATTTCTTTTTTCTTTTTTGTCTCAAAAACATAGCTTATGAACCCCACATTGGAGGGTCTTCTACGGGGCATGGACAATTTGTAGATTTCGGAACGAGGCTTCCACTGGGCATGGGAAATTTGGCAGTGGCTGGGCGGACGTATCGTGGGTTTCAATGACTATGGTCTCATACCACGTATCTATCAACCAATCAAATCCAAAAAATAACTTTAGTCGTCAATAGATAATAAATACCTTTTGTTAAAATTAGTTTTTATTGGTTCCATTTTTGTTTAAAATTTTCACTTTTTATCCCAGTATATTGCCTTATTGTTTGTTTGAAAAGACTGATGGGGTAACTTCAAAGTCCTAAAAATGTACTAAATCCTAACGAGAAAATTTGGACGGACATAGATTTGTTTAAAGCAAACATTTATTTTCTTTGTTCTGTAAACATATTTGGATATGTTATTGTTTTATGATTCCATTCAATTTTGAAACCTGGAGGCTTTCTATCTTTGTGACCTTGCGACAGATAATACCCCCCCCCCCCCCCCCCCCATTATTTCTAAAGGTTGGACAATGTATGGTGTTTAGTTTTACAGTGGCGACAAGGTGTGTGATGCTTGCAGTTTGGATGCATGTTTAGAGCAATAAGATGAAACTAGAATGAAAATCTCTACTTCTGATGGTAAATCCTTTGGTGTGGATGTTGATTTTTCTAACAATTACACAATATCATGTTTTTAATTGAAATGAAAGACGTTAGAAGTATTATTCGGTTAAAACGGATTCAGTTAACCCTTTGAACCCTGATGGTATCTTCCATGTCAGTTCAATGCCAGCAATTCGAAGAGTACTCATTCATTATTTGGGGGTAGACCAATTAATATTTTCAACGTGCAGCCGTGGGGCTGCACGTTGAAAATATTAATTGGTCTACCCCACACATTCACCCAGCAGCCATCCTACTTAATGGAGTTATGCCGTATCATACTTCTGGGCCGGAAAAGCGGCCGCTGGGGTTCAAGAGTTAAAATTAACATACATAAAGCATGAGCCATGGCAGAGCGGTTACTTCGGCCTCGCAGCGAAATTGACTGGAAGAAACTATATGAAGGAATATGAAGGAGAACAACTTCCTCAACTCGGCCTGAATGGACAATTTCAAGGAGATTAGTTTTGGACACAATAATAATAATAATAATAATAATAATAATAATAATAATAATAATAATAATAATAATAATAATAATTTTAAAGCCTAGAATCCACACACGGTGCTCAATGGCTGTACAATAATTGCATACATACATATACACACATACACATACATTCTCTCACAGATATATTGATACATGGATCACTATTATCATTTATTGGTGCCCAACGCCACATCAGCAACCGATGCTATATCGTGGCGATAAGCAACAGAACCTAAAAGAAAAAGGGTATTGAATTGAAACAAAATAAAACAAAACAAACTACAACTTTACCAAAACAAGTATGTGAGTGTAATTTGACGAATGACGAAGCAATCCTCACTGACTCAGCCACACCCACGCACCTGGTAATGTCAGTTTATGACCAAAATTAAAAGACCACTGAAGGAAATGCCTTTCGAAAAAGGTAGGTTTTAGTATCAGACTTGAATGATTCAAGTGATTTACTATTTTTTATGTCGATTGGAAGATAATTCCAAAGCCTTGGGCCAGCAACCACAAAGGCCCTGTCACCAGCACTAGTAAATTTAGATACGGACTGAACCAGATTGAGTTGACCTGATGACCTAAGAGACCTCGGTGGTTTGTGGATAGTAAGCAGATCGGACAGGTAGGATGGTGCAGATCCCGTGATACACTTAAACAACAAAAGGACAATTTTAAATTGAATTCTTTGCTTAATGGGTAGCCAGTGTAACTCAGAGAGTACTGGTGTTATATGGCAATACTTTCGAGTTCTGGTTATGACTCGTGCAGCACAATTTTGGATGTTTAGCTTTTCAAGAATAGATGTTTTAGAGCCAATCAGAAGGGAGTTGCAGTAATCGAGGCGACTGGTTACAAAGGCGTGGAAAGCTGTTGTGACGTCTGCCTATCCATGAAGGATCGAATTTTGCTTATATTTCTAAGATGAAAAAAATGCACTGCGAGAGACATGTTTGATATGTTCATCAGCGGCCAAATTTTCATCCATGAAATAACCTTAACTTATAAAGTTGAAAGAGTTTTGTCCAGAAAGAAGGGGAAAAAAACGTGAGTTACTTGCTAATTCAAATTCTTATTAATTTGTGTATTTCATCAGATATTTTTATCTATTTTGTTCCCACATAATATTATAAATTATTACGTAGGGACAAAATTGAGAAAAACCTCTATTATTACCACTTTTGCGGGCGTTCCTAGATGTGAAATTAAACTAAACACATCCCGTCCTTTGTTACAAACGTGAATATAACAATAACATGACGATGGAGGGCATTGGGTTTATTATTACCAGTTTTGCGGGCGTTCCTAGCACATTAACAATGTTTTACCGGGAGTTGAAACCTCCGTAATGCTCAACAAGTACAAGTCATGTGACGTGTTGGGCCGTTATTGACTATAACAGCCCAACACGTCAATAACAGCCCGACACGTCTAAATATAGACAATGACGTCACATCTCTCAGCCGATCAACAATATTTCCCAGATTTCCATTGGGATCGAAATTCAATTCGGATTTTTTTAATTAGTAAACACAATTAACACATTTGTTTCAAGTGTTTCCCTTTGTGTCACGGATAGATAATGTATCAAATATAGGAAGCGATACTCACAAAGTAAGTGATGACATCTTTGATGAATAAATTCCTTGCCTAAAGTTCGCGTTTCGAAGATATATTTCATCATCTAACTTCCCAAATTTCGCCGTAGACTGATCAGACGATAGTCATGTTACCCGGTTTGTTTGTCAACAGATCAGACGATAGTGTCGCTGTTTTTTAATTCTAAAATGTCAAACTTCATTTATTTATCTTATTTCCCATATAATTTAATTGTAATGTACCCGATGTACGAAAGTGGCAATAATAGAAATAACATGACTTTGTCGGGCATTACAGTGTATTAACGGCTCAACAGAAATGGTTAACAGCCCTTGAGCTTATTAGCGGCCCTCGACTTCGTCGCGGGCCGCTAATAAACTCTTGGGCTGTTAACCATTTCTGTTGAGCCGTTAATACACTGTAATGCCCTTCAAAATCATGTTATTGTTATAATATGAATATAAAAAAGTTAACAGGGAAACTATTGTTGAGGACGGTTTGGGTCTCTGACGCTGCGGGACAATTACATGTCAAATACGATCGCGTGCGCTTTAATGCGTGAAAAAACACGGGAGATAACACGAAATTCTGGTCCTTACCACAGGAGTGCAAATAGGTCAATTATTCCACTCTCAACGATGACGGACTATTTTTTTATTGTTCACAAATCGGTCGAGTGGGATCATTTATAAAGGGTTGTTTTGGAAAAACAAATTAGGAGAAAATAAAATAAATACAAACGTTCATTAGTCGGTTTCGAGTAGGAGTATATCCTCTCGTGGGCCGCGCGGATCATTTTACTCGGCTAACACCTCGTAAAATAATCTTGCGCACGCCCCACGCGAGGATACAAATCGTACTCGAATCCGAGCAGCCTTAGACATCTGCTGAGTACTCGATCCTTTTCCTCCTTCCACACGCCTAGACATGTAGCGTCCTGATCTCAACAGTCACAGAGGCTCGAAAGGGGCTTGCTCCATAGCGTACCTGCGCGCCTTTAGCGCGCGAAACCATTTTCACCCGAGCAGTCAATAATTGTCTATATTGTTTGAAGTAGATACACAACGAAGAGCATAAGATAGACGTAAGTAAAATATCAAGTTAATTTCTTTGATATGACCCTGGCGTTGAAAGTGTCGTTAAACCCCAATAAACAAACAAGCAACTTGTATAGTGATCAGTGGAGCCAGAAGAAATTGTTTCAACAAAAATAGCGATTCAACAAACTAAACGTTAAAGAGTTTGGGTTAACCCTTCGAACACTGATATTAACTTTCATGCCAGTGCTGTGGCATTAAGTGGAAGAGTCCATTTTCGTTTTTGTGGGTAGACCAACTAATATTTTCAACGTGCACTTTGAAAATAGTAATTGGTCTATCATACAAATACAGGTCGTCCCCTGAGTTCCAATATGTTCTATGTGCCAGGAGGCAGCCAGTAGGCACTCCAGTAGGCAGCCAGTAGGCACTCCAGTAGTCACTCCAGTAGGCAGCCAGTAGGCACTCCAGTAGGCTGCCAGTAGGCACACAGAACACACTGGAACTCAAGAGACGAGGTAGCAACCATGTACTTTTTGATTTCAGGTCGCATCACGACCTAGACCGAAAAAGGGTCTCTCGGGATCGAAGTGTTAAAAGTGATTTAAAAGAAACAACGAGTAACATAAAAACAATATGTCACATAATGAAGATAAACCTAGCTTACTACGAAGCTTTTGACAATGGATACAACATATTGCTTGCTTCCTTGTGTTCTTCTATTGATTGGTGCTTCGTTGGGTCGTCATCTATAAAGACTGAGTTATCGAATGAGGATTAAATTAACTTAATTGAGACATGATATGACACAAGGGAGCAATCAATTCACTTTTCATGTTTTTAGATCACAGTGTAATTTTGAAAGCAATACATCCCTCACTCCAAAGTACAAATAGCCCATGTATAACGGTAAATACAGTAATGTCGTTACATTGGCAGGAATATTTTGAGGTTTAGTACAATTTGTCCAGCACGTGCAGTGCTTTCTGACCATTACTCGAGAAAGCAAAATCATTACAGTTCATCAAATGAACAGAACAATGTGTGTATTGTTCAAACTGTACTTTCATACTTTCATACTTTTGAAAGAAACACATTTTAAACTAAACCAGAAAGACAGCTTTTCCGGTCGGCGATTGTGATACGTCCGATGTTCATGAACTAAATAGTTGGTCACTAAATTTGTGTGGTAGACCAACCAATAATTTCAACGTGCAGCGTTGGAGCTGCACGTTGAAAATAATGATCGGCCTACCAGTAAATGAGGAATATGGGCTATTCTAAGATATATAATTGTATTGACAAGAACTGTACCACTAGGGTAAAAGGGTAATACCAAAAAATCATCTTTGACATTTATCTTTCACTGTCGGTTGCTTGAAACTATATTTTTTAATTACTTTGTTATTAGGTTATAAAAAATTTCCTTTCAAGTCTCATAAGTTTTAATTAACCTGCATGTGAAAAGATAGACTATTTTTAAAGAAACACATTTGTGTCCACGTGAGCATCTTTTTACTAAAACCGCGCTTAACGCTAAAACCCCATAAAACCCCGACTCCAAATTAGAAGCGTTGATAAGGTGGTGGGGGTTATGGCAGTGAAGTAATTATTTTCGTTCATTCGAAATGTATTTGTCTTCATTAAGAGTTATTGATATCCATTCGATCTTTCAAGTAATTATGTACTTCCTTACAAGAATGCATGTGATACTTAGAGTGGTGAAAGTTCTAGGTACAGTTCATCCAAACCCGAGTCACGCGGACAGGGCTAATAACTAAATACCAAAGTTTTTTGATTTTGTGACAGAGCGAGAGAGAATTGCGCGAGTCGAGGCTGGAACACACGACCTCAAACACACAAAGACTAAGAGATTCCACTGATTTGATGTCAACACACACACTCACAGTAGGTCATACATATGGAGCTCAACCTTAGTAGGGCTGCTGCGGCCCTGGGTTACTGATGGAGTAGGTACAGTTAAAACTAGAAGTCCTGTCAGGAAATGCGCACAAATAGCACGTCGATCTGCGCGTTAATCTACGCGTTATGACCATAGTAAGGCTATCAAAGTCTGTACATATGGCCTGTGCACAAGCAATGTTTCAGCCAATGGACCTCCGGGTAACCCGGAGGTCCATTGGCAGAAACATTGTCTAAGTTTTTTTCCATGAGTAACCAGGAGAACCAGCCGTGCTTATGATACCATTCGATATGGCAATTGCGCGCAATTCCTACGCGCAATTAAGCATAGATAAGCGCACAATTCGTGACAGTACTTCTAGTTTTACTGAGGAGCAGGTGGGATCTGAAGAGGTGGAGGTAGGCGTGGAGGTTAGTGTGACGGAGTGCAAGACTGCGAGCCGGTCCAGTGGGAACAGATGTGGTAACAGGGGTAGTAGGACAGGAAAGAGGCAGTTGGTAGTTGCAGGGAGTAGTATAGTACGGGGGTTAGATAGGGTGGTGTGTGGACTCGACAGTGTCAACAGAACCAATTTGTGCATTCCGGGAGCTAGAGTGGAGGAGCTAAGGGACAGAGAGGGTGGATTAGAAAAGGGGTCAGGCCCAGACCCAATGGTTGTTGTACACGTGGGGACCAACAACATCAGGGAGAGGAAATCAGTTCCGCTTATTGAGACTTACAAGGACTTAATAACTCAACTGAATGCTAAGAATGCACAGGTAGTGATTTCGGGGCTTCTCCCAGTACTAGGTGGTGGGGGCGAGCGCAATTCGCAGATCATTGGGGTCAACGAGGAATTGGGGGAGTACTGTAAGGAACTTGGGATACCTTTTGTAGACAATTGGGGATCATTTTGGGGGAGAAAGGACCTATATGGAAGGGAGGGCCTCCATCTTAGCCCAAGGAGTACAAAGGTTTTAGGAAGAAATATGTTGCAGGTGGTGGAGCCTTTTTTGGTATAGAGAGGGGTGAGGGAACTGAGAAGGGGGGGGGGGGGAACGAACACAGGAAATGTAATGTGAACCACAGTTGTAAAAAATGGGATAAGGAAAAGGAAAAGGGACCAAAAATTCACTCCAATAGGAATAGCATCCCAAGGAAAGCACAGGCTATTGGGGAATTGAAGATCCCAGGGCTATTTTTGCAGACGATATGGTGCTGGTGTCAGAAAGCGAAGAGGGGCTAGCGAAAATGCTGGGAATTGTTGGGAAATATGGGAACAAATGGAGGCTCGAACTTAAAAAAAGCAAGAGCAAAGTTATACCTGTGGGCCGCAAAGTGGACCCCACTCGAAGGTGGAGTTCTGCATTCCGGAAGGTAGCAGCAAACTTCTTAGTGTAGGAGAGAGAGGTGACTACGAGTAATTGGGGGTAAATATAAATATTACAGGAAGAGGCATCTACCGAAACCACACAAATAAATTGATTCTGAAGGGGAAGCTGAGGGGAAACACTGGGGAAAACAGTGAAAAGGAGTGCCAGATGTGTAATCTTGGCGTGGTGGAGACCCTGGAACACTTTCTTCTAGAATGCCCAAAATACCAGTCTAACAGAAAAAGATTCACTGGGAGTACAATGGGGAAGTGGGATGGGAGAATGAAGGACATGTGTTTAGTGGGAGACTCAAAGGATAGGGTTAATATGCTAATCGGAGAGATTGGGAAGAATGGGGCAAGGGATGTCATCAAGCAGTTCGTCTCCGAGTGTTGAGAAGAGAGAAGAAGCGTGGGAATAGGGAGGCAGTTGGGAGTACAGGGATAACCAAGGCCTTCTCCGAGAACCGCGACAAATCAGCGGCCGGCCAAAAAGTTATTACTATTATTAGTAGTAATTAACCGATAAGGATTAGCGACCGTTATCTCCTTGTCGATTTGTTGAACACACAATCTGCCGGTTGTGAGTGCCGATGTCAAATAGTAACAACCAAAAGGAGTGGATGTTTAAGAGTGCAGAGGACAGAGTTAATTTTACAGTACAGCCAGGTTGATTGGTTTGTTGACCCCAAGAGTATGCCAGTGCGTGTATTAAAATAGAAGTACGACATCAGTGGAAACAAGTTAACGGCGCAGCGTCTTTGATCAAAGATCAAAGACGCTGCGCTGTTAACTTGTTTCTGATGATGTCGCATTTCATTGAGTCATCACACAACCCATGGGATGTGTGTCATGAGCTGTTATCAATGGGAAGATCAGACCAATCAATGAGATTAGGCCAATCTTGAATCCAGCCAATCATTGTGGCAACTTATTAAGTTTTTTACTGCTTGTATGAGATTGTTAATCAAACGTAAATACAAATAATTTTGATCCAGTGGTGTTCCATGTGACCATCGACATGGACCGATGTTTAAACACTTCTACCGATGATCAACCGATGGCTTAAAATCCGCCGATGTCAGATGCGATTGTCGAACATCTGTTAATCTCTACACTCTATAGCATAATTTGTGTGTTCTTGTATGACATCATCTTTTAACTTCCAAAAACGCACAACACTACCACAGTGAATACATTCAGTTCTGACTTTGCTACCACGATAAACGAATCCCACTCTCGCTAGTTCATTCAGGGTTTTCTCACATTCACTTGGTAACATGATGTCGGAGGCAGAAAAGTTCGTCCCGAAGCTTATTAAGTCGGATGGAAACGAAACAACAGATTTGAGGGAGATAATGAAAGAACAGAAAAACGTTTACAAAAATCTTTACAAGTCCCAACTATCCCCACCATATAGAAATTAGAAATTGAAAACAACCTGTTTGACAAAAAATATCCCCTTTTTAAACGTCTTAGACAAAGAGGAATCCCAAGATTTTGAAGGACCTATTCTCTAACATGAAGCTAATCTTGCCCTAAAAATAATTAAAAATAACAGACGTCCTGGATCCGATGACTTCATGTCAGAGTTTTATAAGTTTTTCTGGAAATACGTCGGTTGCTATTTAATAAATTCTTTAAACCATTTTATACGTCTGGAGAACTGTCTATCACCCAAAGGGCCGGAATAATATGTTGTATACCCAAGTAACATAAATCAAAATTGTACATAAACAACTGGAGATCTACTTCTTTATTAAATGTGGATGTTAAAATCGGCTCAAATGTCATTGCAAATCGCATTAAGGGAGATTAACCGAAATTAATTTCCGATACACAATTAGACTTCACTAAAGGCCTATTTATTGGGGAATCTACTAGGCTGGTCCTAGATTTGATTGAAAAGGGCGACAACAACGACCTGTCTGGAATACTTATCCTTCTAAATTTCGAAAAAGCTTTTGATTCTTTGGAATGGCCATTCATAGAAACAAACTCTAAATTTCTTCGGTTTTGGCATATCCATTATTCGGTGGTTTCAAACGTTTTACACAAATATTTTCAGTTCTGATCTAAATAATGACAACTGTTCTGAAAAGTTTGACTTACAAAGAGGAGTTAGACAGGGAGACCTTCTCTCACCCAATCTCTTCATTCTTTGTGCCAAAATTCTCGGTGCATACATAAAATATAATCCCAATGTAAACGGAATAGAAATACATGGCTCCGAGTATTTAGTAAACCAATACGCAGACGATACGACACTGTTTCTTCAAGACGATAACCACTCAATAAATGAAGCATTAGAGTCAATAAACATGTGTTTTAAAAGTATGAGGACTTAAAGCAAATTTTGAAAACGCACAAGCTATATGGATTGGCCGTAAAAAAGGTTCGAGGGAAGAAATTGAAACAAGACAAAGATTAACTTGGAATCACGGAGAGCTGTCCACAAAACTTGGAATAGAGTACGACATATTTAACGAAAACTACTGTTTAAGAAACTACTCCAAAACAATTATCAAAATTGAAAGGCTACTTCATGGTTGGTCCTTCAGGCATCGAACAATATTCGGAAAAAACACCGTGCTAAAAGCCCTTGCTCTTCCTATTTTAATAGACGTCTTAACGATTCTACCAAATCTGCACGTGAATATCCTCCAAAAAATTCAATCATTGTTCTACAATTTTTATGCTCAGGAAAAACAGATAAAATAATCGTAGGTTATTTATTAATACAATAGACAATGGAGGCATCAAACTCCAAAATGTTGAGTCCTACTGTTACGCTCTTAAAATGTCCTGGATAAAAGACTATCCTATCCCGCTGTACTAGATTCTTGGGATATACTTTGTCTGAACGATCTGGAATATTTTGGAAGTGAAAAACTATGGTATATGCATAAAGAGGAATTAACACTCTTCACACTGATGTTAAAATTCTGAAATTTCAAATAGCATTTTTTCCCAAAATGCAACTCAGTATTTCACCAATTCAATCTTGTTTGACAGAGCTCAATGAGCTCTGTCAAACAAGATTCAATTGGTTAAATTTCTAGTTGCATTATGGGAAAACATGCAGCTTTAAATTTTGATATTTGGACAACAGTATGGAGAGGATTAACTAAAGTGGGTGATTGTACAAACTCTTTCTGGAGTGACGTTATAAAGGCATTGTCTCTTTTGGACACAAAAACAATAAACACTCCAATAGAAAGTCTTTCAGAACTGCTCTTTTATAATAAAAACATAAAGGTTAACAATAAATTAGTTTTCTCAAAAGATAAAGAAATGTTTATCGTCAACGACTTTTTTTGTACTGAAAGACAATTTCTATCTCATGCAGATTTCTGTAGAGAATACAATATAACAACCCCTTTCCTTGTATGCAATGGGTTACTCAACACTATATCAAATTCATGGATGGCTAGTGTAAAAGGTTGCGATAAATCAGAAGCAATACATTGCCCAAATTTAGATACTTTAAAAAGTGCCAAGATGTTTGTCAGACCTTTTACCTGTTAATTTTAAAAATGTTTACCACGGCGACTACACAAACCCAAGAAAAATGGAATAACCGTTTAGGTCTTAGTTTACAACTAGACGACTGACAGCTAATATACAGACATTCATTTTCATTTATTGATGATACTTATCTGTTTTTTATATACCAATTTAAAACTATCTAAATGTAAACTTTCAGAAACCGAACTATGCACCTGTTGTGGTAATACGCGAGAGACTGTTGGGCATTTTTTCTTTGAATGCGCTCATGTAAAGACAATTTTATTATTAGTTCAAGAACAATTAAATGAGAAGTGCAATATGTCACATTCACTTACACCAGAATTTATTCTCACAGGTTAACCCACTCCGAGAAACACTGGCGAGGAAATATATAGAATACACCCATTAGGCTTGGTGTACCAAATGTTCACCACGAGTGGTAAAGTGGTGTTAACCGCGAGCCTTTAGCGCGTGGTTAACACCACTTCACCACTCGTGGTGAACATTTGGTACACCAAGCTACTTTGGGTATATTTTATTTATACCATGATCGTCAGATTATTAAGAGTTGCTATTAGTTTTTTTCTCGATTTTACTGAGCAGGAGCCGTGCATACGTGCGAATTTACTTTTGTTTACATGAGGATCAGTGGACGGTAGTTCCGCTGTCAATTTTATCACCAAAACGAGATAGAAAAAGAATCAGGTCCTTTTTCATTTTAATAACATAATAACATACTGTTTCGAGTTATGGATGCTTTAGTAACACGAAACAATGCATGTTTGTTAATTTTTGGCGTTTTATGGGGTAAACACATTTAAAAACGTAATAAATAATTTTCACTTTCATTTCAAATTTAGACAGGTTCGCATTCAGATCTACGTCACTAAAGGTCAGTTTGGATGTAATTCCACTGTAGGTGTAAATTTTAACTATTGAAATCCCATTGCTGGCGTGTTCACCACGGTTGGTCTATAAAGCAAAAATTTATGTCATAGGCTTTTCATATATAGTAGAATAGGTAATCATGGTATAAAATAAAATTACTTATAATTTTTTTTAAAGAGTACATTTATTCATGCAAAGTGGGGAGGATGCAAACCAAATTACACGGCCCTTATTGAAGAAGTTAAATATTATGATAGAATTGAAATGCTATTGCATTATGAACACCAACCAAACATGTCAACAGCTACACAAGAATGACGGGAGAAAATAATTCTGCTTTTTAGTTATAACATATAGTTTTTTAACCATTTACCCAACGCAGACGATATCAAAATTTATTATTTTAAATACCATTTTTTCAAATTTTTCAAAAAATCTCAACAAAACCATATCATGTGACCCCTCGTTGGAACGGGCTCGAAGAGCTCGTTCCAACGAGGGGTCACCTGATACGGTTTTGTTGACATTTTTTGAAAAATAATATTTTTTCAACTGCTGAATTTGCATATTACGCGGGCGGGTGCGGCCGATTCGTTGGGTAAACGTTAGAATTGAGTTGATGTAGTGAAGGCAGAAAGCAAACAATATTGTCTCTCAGCCTTCTTAGGAGAAATACGACAAATACAAAAGTAAGCGTAGAAATGTTGGGTTTGTTTGTTTTTTGTTTTGTTTTGTTTTGTTTTTTGGATGGGGGGGGGGGGGTGTTCTTTTTTTTTCTCTCACCTAACGCAAGTGAAAAGTTAACAAATAGAACTACTACCATACTCATATATAAACAAAATACAAAACAGCCTAATACCATAAAGGAGATACGCAAGAAATACCCGTTAGGTTTCTTCTTTCTTTTTTCTGTATATACGCCTCTATGTCTCTTTTTTGTTTGTTTGCAACCATATTACATATTACGTATATTTGGCATTTACTCCATTGAAATAAACTATTTGTATCTTAATGTATAGAGTTAAATATAGAGTAAAATTATCGGCGACTGACAGGCGGTCGGGCTTCAAAGAAGTCCTACCGGCAGTTATTCAGGTGATAGGGCTACTTCCATATTAAAATGGTACGAAGCCACTCTGCAAGACCAATGAGATTAGAAGGGAAAGTACGCATTAACGATATACATATGTATATAGGCCCCCTCACTACTTGTATATAAATGTTCACAAGGGCTCCATCAGTTGTATTTGTTATTGTTTAGTTTTGTGTTTCTATTCTTCATATAAATCTTTATCAGAATAAAGACAAAAAGACATGTAGTCGGAAGTCTTGAGACGAGTTTCTTTCAATGCATACTTCATGTGTTTCGGTGGGCTATGCACTGGCCATGTTTTTCTTTGAGCAGTTATTAACCTAGGACCATTCTCTTCACGAAAAGGCTGCTGCTCCAGTACTGGTGACGAAAAGTCACGAAAAGGTGTTTCGTTTCGAATGCAACACTTTCTGCATAGTCTCTGTGATTCCCTGGATTTCTTGCTTCTCTTTCGTTTAACGCCATCTGTATCAAACATGGATAGTGAACATTATTTTATCATTCTTCTTTGATTTTTCGGTCTCTCTTTGTGGTTTGTGTTCTCCTTTTCAATTATTTACTATGTTTTGGCCACTTGTTTCCATTTTCTCGTGGAAAACGTGAATCCAACGGAATTGAATAGTTGAATCTGTAATTCGTTGTTGATTTTGAAGACCGTAACATTCCTGTACATCTTTCTTTTTCGACTGCCATGAGCTGAAATCCGAGTGCGCCCCTTTTTATAGTCTTTAATGTGATCCGAAGGACAGGGTCACATAACATTTGACAAGGGACGTGGCGACAAGGGGTGGGGGTGGGGGTGGGGGTCCCCCCCCAATCCTGGTCAAAATTTCCTATAGTTGGAAACGTCTTGATTAGTTGAAAATTCCATCTATCTGGATTTTAGAGTTTCTTTGGTGATGTCTCCTTTACTTCCCAAATTCCAACTCGGTTTCAAATCGGCAATAAATCCAACTGTTACTATTTACAACTATAGTCTACGCAATATCGAGTTTCACAAGTATGCATGATGTCAATCGGTACGAGATTTCTTTTGTACGTCATTTATCGTAATAATTCACAGTTACAAAATGATGAAACATCAAACATTGATCATTCCTGCATAAGATCTGATTTAATGTTAGGACAGTGTGAATTGCTCAAAGTTCTCAGCTTGAGCATTTGTTTAGCACATATTCAACTCCTAGACTAATACCAAATAATAATCACCAGATAATTCTGTCATAAATGTGTTGGTATTTCAGTTTCTAGAATCAATTTTATGCCCCCTTTCATGACTACATTTTCTCAGTTTTTCTCGGTAGTGAATTTCCAGCTAGGGGTGGGGGACCTTGGTAGGGTCCTGCGAATATTCGAGATTCGATTCGATATCGATACCATACGTATGCTTCGAGATCGATCCCGAATCAGTCTCAGGATTCGATTTTTTCGAATCTCTCGTACTAACTTCAATTTGTTACATTTCCAACAAAAATAGGATAAAACTGTCATTAGAAAATTCATTCATGTAGGCTCAATTCCTATTTATTTGAGTAATTGACAATCTTTAATTGTTAGGTAAAGTGTCAATTTGGCCCAGCTGTTTCAGCGACGGTGCTACAGAGAATATTTAGTTATTGGTGTTTGAGGTGTTCACTCCGTCGCGTAAGGGTCATCACAGTGTTCCGTAACTTCCGTTTGATGCAATATGAAATAACTTGTCTTTTAAGATTCGATTCGGGATTCGATTCGATATCGATATCAGAGACACGATTCGATTCGAGATTCGATTTGAAAAGAAATTTGTGATTCGCAGATCCCTACCTGGAGGGGGTTTTTCCCTCCCTGTCGTTCCCCCTAGTTGGAAATTCACTACCCTACACTCCCAGTCGAAAACGTCCCTGCATTTTACGACTTCTTGTTGAGTCGAGGCTGTAGTAGTTTGGCAGGAATCTGTAGCTGGCCCATGTGCACGCGAAGTAACTCATATAGTATGGATTCTTTGCTAAATTTCCATTGAAAAAATCGTTGTTACATATCCATCCACGATGTGTTTCGGTAGCTATCCCAAAAATAAATGTCCATGTCTGATGCTCAAATTTCCTTTTGGCAATGAAAACACTTGTGTTTCCACGTGATGGATGGGATATTTTCTCGTTGCTTTGACCAGTGCTTTTTCCTGAGTCATTTTAACGGACTAATGGTGTTTCTATCTTTGCACAAATATGGATACATCTAGAATCTTTATCTAGTATGTTTCGGCATCGCGCATCAAGGCGAATGTGTCTTTGGATCTGTCCATTTTAACATGAACGTTAACAGTTAACACAGTTCAGCAGGTAATGTGTTTAAAACAAACAACCCCAAATGTAATCTTTCAGTGATGTACACAACTTTACTTCTTTCTGTGAACTTCTTTATAATCGCTTTTCTTTTTTCGATTTGTTCGGACCGTGTGGTGCCTGCTTTTTTATACCCTTCCTATCGGAGAGAAGGGGGTGTCATCGACCCACCCACCACTTCGTTCAATGCAGCCACTCCAATTTCTCCAATCTCTTGATCGCTGCTTCTTTCACATTTTTTTATTTGATGACATCCACGGCAAATGCTGCTCGTTTTTTTCGAAGTTATCTCCCCAGTGTTCTTGCTGTATTTTTTTTATAACGGTAACACGACTTTCTGTTCAGTTCTCCCAATATACTACACAAACCATACCCTGTCTGTATCTGAACTATAGAAAAACTTGATAGACCGTTCTAAGATTGTGCTGTGTAATAATCGTCCTACCACCTGGCATTATGACAGTTACAGTGCGTGGAGAGTGTATTGTCACTACATCACCTGCAGAGTGGAGACTCCACCCAAGCAATAATTGCAAAGCATAACAAGCACAGGCAAAGGTAAAACCCGGAGGTCCATTGGCTGAAACATTCCTTGTGTTTTCTGTCCATATATACAAAATTTGAAAGTTATACTTTGAGTGATAACTCCACTCGATAACTCCACTCCGCTGGTGATTTAGTTACAATCCACCCTCCACGTACTGTAGTTAGTGATATTAAAGTGAAACGATACGGTCTTTCATTTCGGAAGTGAAGTGTCACTGTCACCTTCCCAAACTTAATGGTACTTTGGCTTTTGTGTCGTACCTTATATACACCCTGACGGCGCTGATTGTTCTTGTTTTTTTTGGTTTGTTTTCGCTATTGGGTACGATGCGAAGATGTGGTACTCTTGTGTTTCCCATTCTTGATCACGAACCACGTCACAGTAAACACAGAGCGAATAAACTTCTTGGTTGACATCAGCAACTCCCGAGATTCGTAAATGCCTGATTTGAACACACACTCGTTAACACCCAAAATGTTTTTGAGAGTGGCGCTCGATGTGACCTTGGCTTCATCTCGTACATTGTTCCGAACTTTAGCAGTCACCCCAAACAAAACCTATCTTATTCTGACGAAGGTATAGTAATTGAGTAACACCATTGATACCCTGTGTCACATCAGCTTGTTCCTTATAACGACCTTCTTTCAGAGTGAGCCGATAATATTTTTGGAAGGCAAGAATACTGTGAAGAAAGTTTCTTCCCAACGATTACTGAACGAAGTGTTTGGATACTGAATCTCAGCCAAACCCACTCCATGCCCCCCCCCCCCCCCCCCCCACACACACACACACACACAAACACACACGCACATGTGAGATTCACTGGTTGTATGGTGTTCGAAGTGACGTGCTTTAGGGAAACACATTCATGGTACTGTTACGCCGAAGAGTGAAATAAATCATCGCGTTGTCTTGATGGTCGGATTAGGTAACAAATATCCTATACTACTTCTCAAGAGAACGACAAGTACAGTTCTAACTAGAAGTCCTGACGTAAAATGCGCACAAATAACACGTCGATCTGTGCGTTAACCTACGCGTTATGACCATAGCAAAGGTTATCAAATTATGTACATATGGCCTGTGCACAAGCACTGTTTCAGCCAATGGACCTCCGGGTAACCCGGAGGTCCATTGGCAGAAACATTGCCTGTGTTTGCTATGAGAAGCTGCTGTGCTTTGGATGTCATTCGATATGGCAATTGCGCACAATTCCTACGCGCAATTAAGCCTAGATAAGCGCACAGTTCATGACAGGTCTTCTAGTCTTAACTGTAAGTGGTCTCTTTATATGACGCGGCCAAGATCCGATCGATCTTTCGTCCCTATTTGGGGAACACGTGCTCACTTCCTTTAATTGGCGAGCTGATGCTGTTGGATCCACGAGTGAAACGAAGCGGGGTATCTAAACCATTTCACCAACAATTTTCTGTTCTTTCCTGGACCAGTTTTCTTGAGTACGCTTCCATTTTTTAAATAGTTTTGTGAGCGACTCGCTGAAGATTTTCAGCACTGAATGACCCTTTTGCTATTTCCCCACCATTATCGTCTAAGACAAATGTGACTGGATGATCCTTTTTGATAGCTACCACTGTGGATAACGTTCGGCCCATTTGGGTAAATAACCATTTTTCTTGTGTTTCCTGTTATTGACTTTATTCATTCTAATCCCGTCTCCAGCTTTGAACTTTCGGGACTTGGGCCTTATAGGTTTCTCATAAAAGTTTTGTCGAAATCCCTTTTGATTTTCTAGGCTCACAGCAACTGTGGCTATACCGATATTGCAATGATGAGTATGATTATAAGATGACACCAACTTCTGAAGTGGAAAGGTCAGTGTGTCATTTTTGGTAAAATGTTTCCAAAGTTCTATTGAAACGTCCAACTATAGAACATTGTGTTGTCAAGCTATGATTGAGGTGGAAAATTCGACAATTCAGTCTTTGAAATTTTCTATCTAAAAATTCTTTCCCTTGATCAGTTTGTGTTTTCAATTCTATACAGCCATGTTTGAAAATGTGGGTAAAAGCTTTCAAAATAAAATCCCCAAGTTTGTTCTTGAGGGTATCACCCATACATAACTGCTGGATACATACATATCAATAAGAAAATTTAGTGTCATTATTACTGATAGTTGCAGAATCCAAAGTCAGCTTTCCATTGTGCATCCTTACTACTAACAGTCACTTCCCATCTGGGAAACCCAGCGTTATTTATGGTTATTCAACTCCTGTGGTATGTTGCTGTCTTTCAGGGCTAGGGACAACACTTCCCATCCGTTGGGTTGAAAAGTCTACCGTCTTCTCAGTAGGACGTTTAGAAAATCCGTTACATTCGATCTACCACCGTTTGATCTTTGTGGACAAGTTAATCTTTTGCATTCCAAGATATGTTTGGACCCTTTTTAGTCCGATTTAGTAATAATTTTCTCTTCATAGTTGCAGGTATGGAATCTAAAATGGCATGAGCTGTAGTGTCTTTCTCGCGTTTGTCTTTCGTGTGACGAGCAGCCACTGCCTTTTGCTGAAATGTCAATTTTGCAATATCTCTTATTTCCTGATCTAAAGCCACTTCATTCGGTTGTTTCGGGACGTCTTGTAGACGTTCCATTAATCTGAGTTTTACCAAAGCCACCTTCTCAGTCTATTTCATCTCCCCAACATACCCACACTCGGTAATACGGGAGGAAGGAGAGCATCCAGAATCCCCTTTTCTGCAAGATTCTTCTCCTCTTTTTGTCAGACCTATCTTTATTTGCCACTGACCTCACCAACTGTTTCTGGTCAAACGAGTTAGGCTTTCTGAGCTTTGATCAAAGGTGCTGCGCCTTTCCCGATATTCGAATCACATTTACACAAAGAAGTGATCGTGATAAAATCTGTCTCAGCGTGTATTAGTATGGATCTGACAATTACAGATTTCGCTTTATTTAAGATCTTGAGAATCGCGATATTACGCTTGAGACGGTCGGGCATGATTCTGACTCGCGGGCAGACTTGCTGCCCCTTCTGTACCTTTGGAGGTACAGATACTGGATTTCCCGAGGACAAAAATGAGTTCTTTGTCTCATAAGTTCTGGCGTGTCTTACCTAAGGTCGATTAAAGGTAACCATGTGAGACTGAGGTAGCCTCTTTAAAAACGTATTTTAGACATTTTGAATGACCAGGATACACCTGTGCTGTCAGTTGTGTTATCAGCGAAGTATCCCTACCATCTTTAAACAAGATCATGTAATGTGTGTTGAGAGCTATCGACCTGTGGGCTTTATTTGTATCGAATCAATTTGAAACTATATCGTCGCCTGAGTGCTAGAATGTTCTATGTCCCCTATGGGACATAGAACATTCTAGCACTCAGCCGACGATATGCATGACACCGCCTTTTCGTTGATGACTGCCTTTTGTAGACAATCGAGACACTCGATCGTCAGCACCGAGCATCAGATCGTTCAAGATGATTAAACTGCCCGATTTCACTTCTTGGTGAAAACACTCTACAGATTTTATTTGGGGGGTAAAGTACAGTACAAAGATTGACATTCACAAAAACACCATACTGTTTGACTAGGGATGAGTGAAATTAGTTTGCAATGTTTTTAATAATCCAGTTAATAAAAGAGGATATTCCACTACCCGAAGGACCACATACTAAAACAGGTGTGGATGTTTCCAACGATTTTCCATCTTTAGCTCAAGGTGATGGTGCTCACCTTTTATACCTTTCATCATTTCCTAAGTGAACCCATCAGCTGCCGTAGGGGTTTCTACAACTGTCAGTTCAGTAAATTGTAGGAAGTACACCTTTGCATTTTGTATTGAACTGAGCGGGTCGTGTTACTTGTTGGTTTGTCTAGAAGATAAAGGTGGAATAAATTCTTTTTGTTTTCTTCTTCTTCTATAAGTAATGAATTTATCCCCCTCAAGGTCTCTTGATAACATACGTTTACATTTTCAATTAGAAGCCAATTGTAACTGTTTTACTCGTCTCATATTCAATCAGTAAGTCCACAATACCCAGTACCAAAACTGAACTTGCGTTTCTTTTCTCCATCAGTATATATCTTTCACATGCATGATTCGTTTAACGCGATAGTAATGATTACAGAGTTTATGCCACTTTCCAATTAATTTTTAGTCGATGGCAAAAATCATAAAGCTATTTATTTTGTTAGATAGTAGTGTTACATTTCAACAAAACAATCCGACCTTCGACAGATGATGTCTAATTTAAACAGCCTACATTAAACAAACAAGGTCTATACACTGACTTCTTGACGCCGAGTTAGCGTAAACATCACAAATAATACTAACCGGAAGCAAAAGTTATTAACAACATTGTCTGTAGGCTGACATTGTTACGTGCCATAAAAGGATTCAAAACCTTTCAGCGTTACAGAGTTTCTGACAGCTTGTTAGCTTTCAATTATAAATTCTAAGTTTTCTGTAGTGATTTATTGTTTCCATTGCCATATTTGCTCCCTATATTATCAAACAGCAACATACATGTATTCAACAGCACCATTTCTTTATTGCCCACTGTTTTTGGCCCTGAAAAGGCGAAATTACAATATAGGAGTTCCCAGATCAGTTTGCGGCAGGTATATATATACAGTTATAAGTAGAAGTCCTGTCACGAACTAGGCGCTTATCTAGGCTTAATTGCGCGTAGGAAATGCGCATAATTGCCACATCGAATGGCATCCAAAGCACGTCAGGTTCTCCTGGTCACTCATAGCAAACACAGGCAATGTTTCTGCCAATGGGCCTCCGGGTTACCCGGAGGTCCATTGGCTGAAACATTGCTTGTGCAGAGGCCATATGTACAGAATTTGATAGCCTTACTATGGTCCTAACGCGTAGATTAACGCACAAATCGACGTGCTATTAATGCGCATTTCATGACAGGACTTCTAGTTTTAACTGTATTGCAACCGCAGTGCACTGGTCATAATCCACGCATGAGTAGTGATGTGCACGCATGTGTTTACCAGGTAATAAAATTATTAGCTGCAAACTGTTAATTAATAATTAATTAATGAAGCGCCGGGTTGTACCCACTGCTTCATTAATTAAATGTTTGATGATTATTCCTATAATTAGTGTTTGGAATCTAATATTATTGCGTCCTTGGAAATATTGCCCACCCTGTGGAAAGTGACCATGCCACGGCGACCATACTGTATCTCGAATGCCTTAGCTTAGAAGGGCAGTCAAAGGGGTTATCCAAACTGGAACCCTAAAAATTTTATAACAGCCTTTGGGTCTACGTTTAGTCTTGGAAGGATGTGTCTCTCTCTCGACCGTGGGAATGGAGCTCCCTCTGAAAATGTTTTCAATACAGCTATCTGATTGGTAGATATCTGTGTTAAATACTAACCCTTCCATTACACAACAACCACAATGTGCTGACATAATTTGATTGCAAATAAATTATATCATTTGTAGTATAAGCAGAATATATTTTACAAGAAATTAAATCACCCTAGGCCGTCTTTACATATATTTATTGGGGTATAACGGCACTTTCGACAGCCAGTTCGGATAATTTTAGGGGTGGGGGAAGCTGAGTACCTGGGGAGAACTGTCAGGCTCCCCAACAGACTAACTCCACACAAGCAGGGATAGCATTGGTTGAAGTCAAGTGCACGCATTATACACAACGCTTCGTGTGTTCTGCAAACGATACTTTGTGTCTCGGAGTCTTGTTTGGCTACATTTTGAATCAGGCATCGAGACTATCAACTGACTGAGGGCCATAGAATCTGATTACCAGATTAGAGGCCTGTGCATACACTCATTCCTATCTGTGCCTTGTTTTCCGGTCTCATTAAAATGAACATCGCCCATATGTATAAACACTAAAGTATTTCCTACGTTATACACTCGGCAACATTATCAAGACTCGGAAACATGTTGAGGATCAATGAGTTTCCGTAACTCGAAGAGAGTGTAGGTTTTGGAGATAGATGAACCAATTAAAACATTGTAATCACAATTGACAAATTACAGAATCTGTAGACGAAATTTTATTAGGGAGTTCCGTGTAGAAAGCACTTTTCAGATTTTTTTTAATAACGAAAAGGGAGCTCCACTTGCAGACCAGCTCACACCGCGTTGCTTATCGACTCAGCACCCGCGATGGCTCAGTTGGTAGAGGAGGAGACTGCAAGCCGATAGGTCCTCGGTTCGAATGCCACATGAGCCAACCGCGTTGTGTCCATGTGCAAGACACTTCGCCTTCATTGCCCGGAACGCTGGCGTTGTGTTCTTAGGCGTACTGTTCGTCGATGGTGCACTTGTCTTCAACCAATGCTAACCCTGCTTGTGTGGAGTTAGTATGTTGGGGAGCTAACTCCACACAAGGCAGGGGTGATTAGCCGTCAAAGGCAGGGATGATTTGCCGTGTCTCACCTCTTCAACCATTGAGCAACGGTTGCGCAAGCGCAGCCGTGTGAACATTCTTTTGCTTTTACTAGTGTTGTGAGTAGCAAATCAATTTCGAAGTAGAACGTTTTTAAAAGAAGTTCGAAGCATGTCAAGATGTACGAAGATTTACCGCAATAAAGCTGACCAATTTAGGTATAATAGGACCCACAAAACGAGACGGCCACGGGACTGGGTAAATGTTCCGGTTGGAAATTATTGGGATTTTTTAAAACATTATGTCATTTCCGGCTAATTTTTTGTGAACCGACTTTATTTTGCTTTGGACGTTTTCATTTTCACACTATCCGACAGACGGTCGATGATTGTATAACGAAATTTGGAAACTTCGAAGCGTAACTAAACGGTGCGGTAAAAAAGTTCCGGCTTGTATATCACCCGTTGAATACAGAATCATTTATATCATAGCGGCGATTCCGTTGAATACAAGGGTTTAAAGTTTAATGGGTGGGTAATAATACACATTTATAGGCTTTTGCAGCAAACTGTATATTCTGTAACAGTTTGTGTTACTGTCGTAATAATTCATATCATCACCTTAAGGACTGTTATGGGGGAGAACTACTGGCAGTACATTCCATTTTTATTAATGATTTCTCATCCGAGTACTGTGTAAATATCGAAATTAGAAGTCACAAAAACATCCTCAGATGACTGTAATTGTAATTTCCTGATTTCCACATGAAGAATATTCAATTTGCGTTACATTAGAGGCAGTCACGAAAAATAAGCATGAAGCTCCGCATCCTCCTACTTGAAGACTACTTTTGAGGGTTAGTTTGTTGTTCTGAGTAATCTCACAACCTATTTTACCTATGGACGGGGCAACATAGTCGTCTGGGGGTGTGCCCCTCCCCCCAAACCTGGCCAAAATTTCCTATAGTTGGAAATTCATCACTACCAACAATTATTCACGCCTAACACTCTACAAAATAAAATAACGAAACAAGCTGCCAATACCCGATTCCTTGACTCTTGAGTGTTCGATCAATGTATGATGTATTCAAGCTGTTTCTATTTTTCTATTTTTCTATCTTTTTTCTCCTATCAGTTCTGCTGTTCTGCCTTCTTTTCCTTTTCTTTCCAATTCAATTTGATGTTTAAACAATCTCACACATCGTTGCCTGGCGGTTGAGGCTTTCTATACTCCGTACCTGAATGCTATTGATCTCTCCAACCATATTGTGTCGCGCTAATTCTGGGGACTGGGTCTTGGTGATTGGGACTGATTGTGGTGCACACGTACTTGTACCGATCTACAACCGCAGGAAATAAGCTACTTTTATATCCAATAGAGAGAGAGTCTCAGCCTCCTGGTCGCGATGTGTGAGCTTCTGCACGGATATGCATCACCTACAGGAGTAATTTTTATATTTTGTCAGGGAGACGACTTACATAAGCTTTAAGCTTTCTGTCGAATCCATCTCTTACACAGTAGGCATTCATCTAGTCTTCACTTGTTTCGTGTATACTACTGTATCTTGTGTTGCTCAGATCTTTCTTGTTAATTGTTCTTGTGAAGTGTATATACTTATCAATTACTCAATAAATATTGTTTAAACTAAATTCTGAGGGCAAGTCAGGAGTTGTTGGAAATCCCATCTATATGGATTTTAGAGCTTCTCTGGTGATGTTGATGTCGAGACATCCTTTACTTCCCAAAATCCAACTCGGTTTCAAATCGGCAAAAATTCCAACTGTTACTATTTACAACTACAGTGTTCGTAATATCGAGCTTCATAAGTATGCATGATGTCAATCGGCACAAGATTTCTATAGTACATTTACTTATCGTAATAAAAGATAATCCTCGAAATGACCTTCAAGAAAATCAGTTCGTGTAAAATGGTTATCCTGAGTTAATCCCATCATTCACAGTTACAAAATGATGAAACATCTAAAATTTATCATTCCTGCATGGGTCCAGGACATTTTCCCCTAGGGCATTTTTCCCTAGGACATTTCCCACTAGGACATTATCCCCTAGGGCATTTTCCCCTAGGACATTTTCCCCTGATTATTCATCCCCGGACATTTTCCAATAGACTGATTACTCCTAGATTTTTCACCCAGGACATGTTTCCATAGATTTTTTTTTAATTTCTCATGGAATAAAACAGAAACAAAAATTGGAAGAATAAAAATAAAAATGTAATTAAGGTTTCATGTAATAGTTTATTCTTTTTAAAATAGCAAGCAAGTGTATGAGATAACGGTCTGCTGCAACGGTCTGCTGCCCATGGTTTCAAAATAGTGCTGAGGTTTGTTTTAGAGTAAAGCCCATGGCTTTAAATTATCACCTCTTAGTTAGTTATTTTTATAAGTAATAAGCGTATTCGAAAAGAAACAAACCTTAACCCGTTTTGGACTGGATAAACAATGATACCCATTAAAAGCTTAAAATTCATGTTCTCCCTAGATTTCTCTGAAAACATCTCGTAGATTTTAAGTAAAAATGGCCATTCGCAGTTTTTGGTGTGAAAGTACAAATTGCATAAATAAATATTCCTGTTAGCACTTGTTAACCCTCTACAAGATGCCAGACATCAATATTTTGGATACATTGGAGATAAAATGGACCATTTTCAAATAGACCCACCACTCAGTGGGTATATGTCAAACAAACATTACTCCTTTTGTCGGTCATTAACTTGTCGGACGGCGATATTGATATTAACCCACTCCACCGTTAATGATGCTTTTCACCTAAACATTTTTTTTATCAAACTGAGTCATTTGAGACTACTATAGTTACCTTTCTCATAAAATCAATGAAGGAACTTCAGTGAGACAGTTAAAAACAATTCTTCAGACACTGTGGTGTCATGAAAAATCATGGAATCTCATCGGGAAAACCCATGATTCTCCAGAATAATAAAGTCTAGTTCAACTTGATATTGTATGAATTATCTATGCCTATTTTATTTTTATTTAGTACTTTGAAAATAGTGTGACATTAAATGGAACAAATTCTTTCTTTTTCTTGTAATAAAATCTTGAAATTCATTTTTTTTCAGTTTGGGAAAATGTCCACTCTTTTCTTCCTATCTCGGGGAAAATGTCCACCCTCTCATTTGAAATTAGGGGAAAATGCCCTAGGAGACACGTTTTAGGGGAAAATATCCTAGGGGAAAATGTCCTAGGGGATAATGTCCGGAGCAGTAGTGTATGTTCCCCTGGAGGACTCATTTGGATGACCCCGGTGGATGACCCCGGAAGTGACGTCATGTCACGTGACCCAGTAGCGCCATGTTGTGTTGTCATGGTAACCCGCGTGAGCGGCCATGTTGTGACATTATCGCCATAGTGATATGTGGTGTGACTGCGCATGCGCAGCGCGTGTTGTTAGGGTGATACGTGATTCCGTCGTCCATTTTGTATACTGCCATCTTGGTTTTTGTAGTAGCACGTGATTGCTATGTTACCAATGGCTTCTAACAAGACAGGGGTATGTTCGGAGGTGTGTTCCTTTGTAGAAGAGTAAATCTGATTACCACAAACAACCCGACAATCCCCCCAAATCACCAAAATGCACCCCAAACTACCTAAACGGACTTAGCGAACCCCCTTTTGGGCATGCAATAGTAGCATGTGGTTGCTATGAACCTGAAACGCCTACAACAAGACGAGGGTATGTTCGATTGAATAGGGTTATAAACCAGTAGAGTAGAAGCGACTACCAGATTAAACAGTTTTGTTACTATATTTAGCAATTTCTGGTCTATTCTTGTTAGTTCTGACCCTATTCCGAGTACTCTTGTTGTTTCATTTATCTAGATAATAACTAACCAATCAGATTGCTTGATTTACCATAATCTGTATGCAGAGTTATCTCCCTTCTGTATAACAAAAGCAGTCTCAAAGCCAATAAGCTATCGAGCAGTTACTGATAAGTCATTGCTCGAACGACTCGAAGCTCATCGAGCAAATTAGCCTTAGAGCAATTGGTCCCTTTCATAGCTTCATTTTCAAAATCTTTCGGTAGTGAATTTCCAATTAGGGGAAGGATCGGTATATGGTTTCCCCCTCCCGGTCTCTCCCCAAGTTGGAAATTCACTACCCTTCACCCCCAGTCGGAAACCTCTACTTTACTTCCCTGTTGAAGCGTAACATTCCCACAGACAGGATGTTAGGACTCCGTCAGTAAGATGGTTCGATCATTATTTTCCATCCGTTCTAAATTGTTACAGGGGAGACATCAGAGTGTGTCACAGAACTAAACTATTTTTGTCACAGAAATACTTAAACTGTTGTAATATCTTTTGTCAAATCTTAGTGATAAATTATCATTTTATTACTGAAACTCTTATTCTTAACACTTTGAACTCGTAAGACCGATTTTTCGGTCCAACGCATAATTTCGTCCCATTTTCGTCTTATTATAAGGGGTCTATATAGGGGCTTTGATGATAAAATATGGCTGCAGACTGAAGTTATTATTTTATCCTCCCTTTATATTGATATTGGACTGACCCATCTCACTGTAAGTGCACAGAAAGGCGATGCCATTCCAAAAAATGAGGGTTCAACGGGTTAAGATACACATTTCACAGGGTTAGTCAATAAAACGTCACCAAAAACATTTGGAACACACATTTTTATTTATTTATTTATTTATTTATTTATTTATTTATTTATTTATTTATGTAGGTTTTACGACACTTTCGACAGCCACCTTGTGGCGAACAGTTTTACGGGTGGAGGAAGCAGGGGTACCCGGAGAGAACCGCCGAGCAACGGTGAGCTACCCTCAGACTCCCCAACGTACTAACTCCACACAAGTATGGTAAGCATTGGTTGAAGATAAGCGCACCATCGACTTGCAGTTTGCCTCAGTTCACAGAGCCACAGTGCCCCCACGTGGGCAATCTGGATTAAGGGTTTTGCCCAAGGACACAACGCAGTTCCCCATTATCTGGCGGCTATCGAAACGTGAACTTTTCTGTTTGAAATCCAATTCCGTAACCAACAAGCCACTGTGCTCCATGGGATGCCGTTGGTACTGACATGATAGCAAATATGGTCATACACAACAGAACATGTAATTTAGCGTTTTCATTGGCTGACAGGTGCGATGTAAATAATACCTTCAGCCACTTGAAAATATTTACAGATTGGTTTAGACCGGTGTAAAAACATGAATATGCAGGCAATTTGATTTCTTTTTGAAGTTCATAAAAATAAATTATGATAAGGCCTCACAAAGTAAATCTTCTGTTTCTCAGGCCTTTTTTTGTAAAATTGCATGCAGGCGTGCGGTTTTTAATTATATTTTTGTGATTATTTCCTTGCCATCAAAAGTTTATATTCTTAATTGTTTTTTTTTCTGTTTAGACCTCATAATCTACCGTACAGAACTGCAGAGATGGAGGTGCATTTCGCTCCTTGAGTGCAACAAGGCTTTGCAATGCTATAGCATTGCAAAGCCTTGTTGCACTGAAGGCAAAAAAATATCAATTTTATTAACTTGGGTAAAATATCAGACATAAATCATTTAAATTTTAATTTTTTAAGTTTGCATTGGTATAAAAAGAGAGCATGCTGCAGCCAAAAAAACAATGTGGAAGGGCCTGAGAAACAGATGTTTAACTTTTTTAGGCCTAATGGCATATATATTGAAATTAACAATGATGTTCATTGGGGGAAAAAAACAAAATTATACCTTTAATTTTGTGTTAATCATGACACAAATTCGGTCTATGATGGAACTATTTTTAATATGGAGTTATCAATTTTGTTTGTTTTTTTGTTTTTTTTTAACATGCCATTTGGACAGTATTTGTTGGCTTTCTTCTTGTTTTGTTGCATTGTAAAACGTCAGAGCATCTATTTAAACCTCTCGATGTTAAGGTACTCACTGATAATTCTGAAGACCATATCATTGACCAATTTATTTATCTCTGAGACGTCTCATCCTGAAAATAACTGGGGATATAACCCATTATGTTTTGTTTGGCAGAGATCTTAGATAGGTTATTTTCCTATTCTGCAGAATTTTCCTATTCTGCAGAATTGAAATTTTTCTTCAATGTGAATGAACTTAGTGACAAAATAAATTCGTTATCTATGCGCCTCAGGATGTATCAGTTTTCAAACCAATGTAAATTTCCATACACCTTGGAATATACATGGATAACTCCAGATGCAAAGAATATTTTGGGGCGAAATCTGATATTGACTTGTCTAAACCAAGTAAGAGGAAGCTTGCACAATTTGAGGTCAACGTGTTCACACGGCGCCATATAGGGCTGCACGATATATCGATAAACCGATATATACAGGTATTCAAACCAATATCGATTGAATACCGGTGTAATTACAAAAATATCGGTTTATCGTCATTATTCATTTACCCACAATTTAATTTTCAAGATGTCTTGAGTTTTTTAACTGCAGACCCGAATGGATAATATTATGCCTTTACGCAATTAATCGTCTGCATGTGCTCTCGTAATATACAATTTCGGCAGTTGGAAAAGTAATGTTAAAAAATTTCAACAAAACTATATCATGTGACCCCTCGTTGGAACGAGCTCATCGAGCTCGTTCCAATGAGGGGTCACATGATATTGTTCTGTAGATTTTTTGGGGGAAAAATCTGATTAACTTTTTTTTAAAATAATAAATTTTGATATTGTCTGCCTTGGGTAAAGGTTTTTCGAACCGCGTCACCAAGGCATGCTAATTCGTTACGACTGTGATGCCTCAAGCCTCGATTGTGGTACTTATGTTCATTTTTCTGAACAGTTTTCGATATACCGGTATACCGCGGTATTTGTTTGAATAGCGATACCGGTATTCAGTTTTGAATATCGTGCAGCCCTACCGCCACATCGTCTTGAATATAAATATGTGCGAAATTTAGGCGAGTTTGTCTTTCTATGTTTTGAAAGATATCCTCTCTGGTTATACCCAGAATGGTGTTCTGTGAATATTGTGATACAATAGCTTGCCAGATGGACACCATCTGCATATTGCGAAAGGCCAAAAGTATTATGTTTTGATTAGGAAAACTCCCACACGTTTCTGACAATGTGCCACAGCTGTGCAATAATATTCACTTGGAAATATAACACCCTCTCCTGAGATGATGTTACCAAGGAACATATTCCGTGTTGGAAACACGCACAATTTAGGTATGCGCTAATCAGTCGTTATAAAGTGTCGAGCAAACCCTGATGGATCTAGGTCAAAGCCACCTCAAGACACAACCCCCGCGGAAAAAAACCCTGCTGACAAAACCCCCTCAGGACAACCCCCCCCCCCCCCCCCCACCTCACCTTAATTGACTTCTTGGACAGAACCCCCTCACATAGCAAAAACAATAAATGATAATGAACACGATTTGAATTTATTTTTTTATTGGTTTTTTTTTTTTTTGTTTACTCATTTTTCATAAAAAATATTTTTTCTCAAATATAGTAAACATGCATATGGTATCACCTTTTGATATATGAAAACTTTGTTTTGTTTTCATAATACTTCTTGAAAGTACACTATATTATGCACTTTATTTTTTTCTGTAAGAGTTTGAACCACATAATATAAGATGACAAGAAAATTACTAAAAATATTATTATTATTATTATTATTATTATTATTATTATTATTATTATTATTATTATTATTATTATTATTATTATTATTATTTTCTGGTATAATCAAAAAATACAAATTATTCACACTTCCGCGCCCTTCCAAAAAATGATTTAAAGAACTGAAAAAATTAAACATAAAGTACCCCCCCCCCCCCCCCCCCCCACTCTTTCCAAAAAATGATATATTAACATTTTTATTTTCACCATATTCTAAAAATAATATTTCTGGTGAGGAAGTTTTGTCTTGAGGGGGTTTTGTCTTGAGGGGGGTTTTGTCTTTGAATGCAGAAATGAGGGGGCTTTGTCTGAGGGGGTTTTGTCTTGAGGGGGTTTTGTCCTGTTACCAACCCTGATACATTCCTAAAGCTCTCCCGAACTCCAACCTAAAATCTGAGTACATGAACATCACCAATTAACAGATGTAATGCAAGGCACTATAGCTCGATTGCCCACGTGGAGGGCACGGTGGCGCTGTGTATTAAGGCGTAATGTGCGTCGATAGTACACCTGTCTTCAACCAATGCTGACCTAGCTTGTGTGGAGTTTGTACGTTGGGGAGCCTGGCAGTTGTTCGCAGTTGCTCAGTAGTCCTCTCGGGGTACTCCGGCTTCCTCCACCTTTAAAACTGTCCGGCACGAGGTGATCCTCGAAAGACCTTTCGAAAATGTTGTTAAACTCCAATAAACAAATTAATTAATTAATTAATTATTAACAACTAAGCAATCAACCAACCAATCAATCAATAAGAGGTGTATAATATTGTATTTTGAATGCCGCGTGCAGGGGCATTGGTAAGAGACGTGTGACCCTTCCCCTGCCTCAACAGTCGGAACATTTTTACCAGGATTGGTCTCTAAGAGATATCGAGTGGGTCTTGCATGTGATCATGTATTTTATTGAAACACAAGATTTCGCACTTGGATCTGTGTCACATGCACACAGACAGTCAATCATACAAGGGATGCCCGTAATTTCCGATTCCGGTTGCTGCAGGCCCGGCATAACCAATCTAGAGTGTTGGCAAAGTACGTGTTAATTAACTAAGAACTTGCGTTTCGACAGCTATACGTATATTTTATTTCTTTTCTAATAAAGTTCCTGGTAGTTTTTAACCCTTTACCCAATGTAACGTCAAAAACCGGCCAGCGATATTCACAAAAATCATCATTTAATTTTAATTATTTTTTCAATTTAATGTCTCCAAAACATAGCTTATGTCCCCTCATTGGAACGAACTCATTGGGCTCGTTCCAATGAGGTGTCATAAGCTATGTTTTTGACGCAAAAAAAATTGAAGATAAATAGTTCTTCAAGAAGTTTTGTTGCACGTGTTGACTGCCTTTATTCTTGGTTAAAGGGTTACCTACAGTACGTGGAGAGTGGATTCTAACTAAATCACCCGCGGAGTGGAGTTATCACCCAAGCTATAACTTTCAAATTTTGTACATATCGACAAAAAACACAAGCAATGTTTCAGCCAATGGACCGCCGGGTTTAACCCGGAGGTCCATTGGATAAAACTTTGCTGGTGCTGGTTGTGCTTTGCAACAAATTTACAATTATAGCCCGGAAGGAATCTCCACTCTGCGGGTGATTTAGTGATAATACATTCTCCACGTACTGCATAAAGTCGGCTAATTATATTTCAACTGCATCATCAAGGCATGCCTTTAACGATCCTTTTGGTGTTTCTCTGTCCAGATATAAAAAAAAAAAAAAATAGTTCATTCTGCGACCCCCCCCCACCCCCCCCCCCCCCCGCCCGCGTATTCTTCTACCTGCTATTAGAAAAGTAGCCCAAATTACGTTTGACACGAACCCAAATGTGGTCTAATTCTTATGAACCAAACCACATTTAATTTGTGTAAGTGCTAATTGGGCTAACTTACTTGGTGACCAGATTATCTAGGATATTTTAATGAATTGAAAAGTCACCAATTAGTCATTACTCAGGATTTTATTCCAGATAAGGATGACAGAGTCAACACCCGGTATTTATATTAGTATAAGATGAGGAAATACCCTAAATTCACCCTTGAAATTGACTTATAGAGTGCAAAAGTGTGGGCCGCAACGGAAATATTGGCGGCTAATATATTCGGGATACCATGACAACCAAACATGACGTAAATGGGCCACGTAGCTATTACTTTTACTTTCATGGGCCACGTGACTATTACTTTTACTTTCAGGATCTTCTTCAAGGTTCTGCAAAAAGTCCTCAAAACAACACAACATACAAGTAAAGGCAATAATAGGTTATCGGCTAACGCTGTTAAAAATTGGCCATTTTATTTCTTTTCAATTTTTTCCTCAATGACATAGCCTATGATTTCACATTGGAGCAAACTCGTTTTTTGAGCCAACAGAAAATGAAAATGTTCTTTTTAAGCCACACAAAGTAGATCTTCTGTTTCTCAGGCGATTATTTTTAAAATTTCATGCAGGAGAGTGTTTTCTTATTTTATTTTTTATTTTTGTAATATTATTTCTTTGCCATCAAAAGTTCATGTTCTTGGTTTATGTTTTAGGCCTTACAATCTACGGTATAGCGCGGGTGGTGGTGTATTTTGTACCTTGAGTACAATAAGGTTTTGCATTGTTAAAGCATTGCAAATCCTTCTTGCACTCAAGGAAAAAAATTACAATTTTTTTTAACTTGGGTAAAATATCAGACATAAACCTTTAATTTTTATTTTATTTTAGTTCACATTGATCATAAAAAGAGATCATGCGGCAGCCAAAAAGCCCATGCGCGAAGGCCTGAGAAACAGAGTTCTAATTTTTTAGGCCTTATCCAAGAATGTTTTCATTAGTGTTGACAACTTTTCCTGTTTGGTAAAGGTTTGAAAAGGTTAAAGTAAAAATAGGTGTTCTGTTGATACACATTTATGTCACAAGAAAATAATTTTCTTTGTTCTGTTAAAAGGTCTGAAAGGTCTATTGGTTGCGACAAATCAGTTTGCCATATCCGCGTCGACAAGACGTTCCTGAACAAACAAACGACTGTCTCAACTACCATAAAATGGTCCAGAAGAAAACAAGATCAACTGGTTGAGAACCTTTGAGTAACAGAAGAGGAATGTACTTAGACAACTTTATCTTACCTAAGATGGGTAGGCGACAAATTAATTAACTCGGTTTTATTATTTAATTTAATTAAGTAAATCCAGTAATTAATTTACCTGGGAGACGCTAAGCGAATCTGTTCAAATACCACTATACTTAATAGTCAGAAAGTCAGTTCTCTCAGTCCAGAAAAACCAAACCTTATTCTGGAAGACATCAAAACCGTAGTCTAAATAATTTTCCTCTCAGCGCAATACTGTACGGCCGCCGTGGACTGGTCACTTTCCACGGGTGGTAATATTTCCACGGAGCAATATACAGAGGATATGGAATGAGTGTTTTTCTCGTATAATATTTATGAAACGAGTCTATGAATTTTCCGTTTTGGCGAGCCCAAACGGAAAATTCGGACGAGTTTCATAAATATTACATGAGAGAAACACTCATTTCATATTCTATTTATCATATGACACACACACGCACAAATTAGCCGCGTAGTATGACATTTTAACCCATCACCTAACTTGAGTTGCAGACTTGTAAAAAACATCCTCGTATAACTAAATATTTTCATCTTTTTGCTTCCAAAACATAGGTTATGACCCCTCATTGGAACGAGCTCGTCGAGCTCGTTCCAACGAGGGGTCATAACCGATGTTTTGGAAGCAAAAAGTGAAATTATAAAAAAAATGAATGGAGTTTTTCTTTTAGGTAATACAATATAACCCACCCAAAATAGGACAGATAACGTAAATTCTCCCTACTGACATTATGCAAATGTAACCCAGTTGTATTTTGTTTTGCCAATCAAATTGACCAATGAAAGCTCCCAACTCTAATTATGCAAATTATGAAAATATGACCCAGTTGTATTTTGTTCAGCCAATCAAATTGTCTAGTTTTGAAATTGTCCAATGAAATTGACGGAAGGCTTTATTTATCACTGATTAATATGAAAACAAAATATCAAATGTTTTAAAGTGAACAAAACGGACGAGTCATATGAAAATATTAGATAACAAACACCAATTTTGGGAATAATCATAAAACATTTAATGAATATAGCACTGGGTAATTAAATTAAAATTTAATGAATATAGCACTGGGTAATTATTTATTATTTATTTATTGGTATTTAAGGTCACATACTTATGCACAATGGCTAATCGTGACCATGACAGTTTTACGGGTGGAGGAAGCCGGAGTACCCGGAGAGAACCACCGAGCAACGACAAGCAGCTGTCAGCTCTCCAACATCGTAACTCTGAACTCTGCGTCCGCAGCACAGGCAGGGTTAGATTGGTTGAAGACATGCGCACCATCGACGTGAAGTACGCAGTACACAGTACTCAGTACACAGCGTCATCGTGCCCCCATGTAGGCAATCGGGGTGAAGTGTCCTGCCCAAGGACACAACGCGGTTGCCGCAGGTGGGATTCGAACACTGGGTAATTAAATTGAAATTTAATGAATATAGCACTGGGTAATTAAATTAAAATTTTGCTGGTGGTGATTTTTATTAATTGGAAAAGGCAAGCGTGGACATCACCTACACGTGGATTACGCCCAGTCCACGGCGACAGTACTGTGCAAGAAGTTATTTTCTACTGCCGGCGATGCAGAAAAGTCACAAATTTTACCAGGGATATTGATAAAATCATTTTTTCTGGTGTTTATTATCAAAACTCAAACTTATGATCAATGATTTAAATTTCACAATGCATGATCACAACGAAGTCAAAGTTTCTGTTTCTTTTATAGAAATGTTCAAATCACGTGAATTCTGTTGTCGTAATGAAAACGTGTATAAATAATTGTTCAAGTGTTACTACTGCGCATGCAAACTTATAGCTACTCGAGGAATACAGTTAAAACTAGAAGTCCTGTCGTAAAATGCGCACAAATAGCACGTCGATATGCGCGTTGATCTATGCGTTATGGTCATAGTAAGGCTATCAAATTCTGTACATATGGTCTGTGCACAAGCAATGTTTCAGCCAATGGACCTCCAGGTAACCCGGAGGTCCATTGGCTGAAACATTGCCTGTGTTTGCTATGGGTATGAAGGAGAACCTGCCGTACTTTGGATGCCATTCGAATTGGCAATTGCGCGCAATTCCGACGTGCAATTAAACCTAGATAAGCGCACAGTTCTTGATAGGACTCATACACGAGGCTTCAATGTGGACCATCTACAAACACTGTCAGTACACTTGCATCAACTACTGCGATTCCTCAACAACATGGACAACCTTCTGCTGATATAGTTCAAGATTTTTCGGTATCAAAAGAAAATTAAAAATGGAAATTAAAGACAGAGGGTTATTGTTGAAAATACCATGAGTGATTTGGGTTGATATGTAATTTAACCCCCTGCACACTGATGTCAAAATATCTAAATTTCAGGCAGAAAACAATATTCCCATAATGCATCTAGAAATTTAACCAATTCAATCTCGTTTGACAGAGCTCATTGAGCTCTGTCAAACGAGATTGAATTGGTTAAATTTCTAGATGCATTATGGGAAAAACAGCTTCCTGACAGTTTGTTATTTTGACATCAGACTGAAGCGGGTTAATAGTTAATAAATTTACATTACAAATACTTAAGCACAGTCTGCAATCTACCTATAGTCATGGTGCACACGCGTATTCTTCCTGCCACGAAACTTTCCCTATTTCCGAGTTCAAATAGTTTTTAAAAACATCTCGAACCATTTCTGCTCGTCTTCCGGTGCTATTATCACCAACATGTCAAACTCTGTCAAACGCAGTTCCTTGTTCACTCTCAGGAAGAGACAAGTATTTCTCGTCGTTTCTGGTTTGAAGAAAATTATGCAAAACTACTGCGGCCATCACGAGTTTGTCCACATTTTCGGGAATGAAGCGGATTTTCCGCTGAAGAATCTCCCATCTCTGTGCGAGAATGCCGAACGCAATTTCCACTTATCGGCGAGCCCTTGAAAGTCTGTAGTTGAAACGTTTTTGCTCTTTTGTCAAGTTTCTACCGGAGTATGGATTCATGAGGTAAAGCTTCAAAGGGAACGTGTCATCCGCAACTATACCAAAAGGCGTCGACTCATTGGGTGTGTTTCCTGGCAAGAGGGTGTCCTCTGGAATAGCAATGGAACCTGAATTCAGCCTCTTTCCCAACATTGACTCTGCCAATATACCAGCATCATTTTGGCTGCCATACACCCCAATGTCAACAGTAATAAAGTTGTAATGAGCATCAACCAATGCATGCAATACCAAAGAGAAATAACCCTTGCAGTGTCTGAACTTCGATCCGGAATTTAGGGGAGCAATTACCTGAATGTGCTTCCCATCAGGAACTCCATTGCAGTTCGGAAAGTTCCATTTCAGTTGCCGGATAACGCATTCCATGTCGCTCTGTCCGGCTTGAGAGCAATACATATCTCACACCTGAATTACAATACCGTCCGTTGAGAGTAACGTACTATGGCAAAACTTGTAAGAGCAACAACTCCAAATTTTAATTTGTTTTAATTACTATGCCTGACATTATAACACCATTCTGAACTGTTTTTTTTTTATTTTCAAAACAATTCAAGGAAACTATCTCGATGAGCTCGTTCCAATGATGGGTCATATGATATGATTTTGTTGAAACGTTTTGAAAAATATTTCTTTTTCAAGTGCTAAATTTGAAAATTGGATGTGGCCGATTCGTTGGGTAAAGGGTTAAACTTTTCAAGTGTGTGCAAGGTGGCTTAGGCTTGTTGTGAAATTGAGTATCGAGATTACGCCCGACTTGTGTTGCCGTTGTCTTGTCGGGCGAGAAGAACCGATGTTGGCCGAATCCATCTGATTGGATGATTAACAAGATCTCTCCAGATCTCAGCCATTGAAGTTTGCAGAACTTTGGAAGTGAAGCAACAGAGCGGACGTTTCTCGAGAAACAGAAGCTGAAGAAAAGTGACATTCAGCTATTAACAAAAACCCCGAAAACTATGACAGAGAAGTGAGTTGGCATTATCATTTTGAAAGATAACTGCTATTATCATTTTTCAATAGTCTGCTAAAGAGTGTCGCAAGTTGATGGTATACATGTTTTAGCCGTTACTAACACTGTTTGTAGGGCTTAATAAGTTGAAGAGGCCTGGCAGTTTTTAGCTGCTGCTCGGTGGTTCTTCAGCTTCCACCACCCGTCAAGCTTTTCTACTCAATGTTACCTTGACTAATGTTTAACTTTTGCACAAACCTTATCATTTTAACCCTTTGAACCCTGGTGGTATCTTCCATGTCAGTTCAGTGGCAGCAAGTGGACATGTTCCATAGTCATTATTTGGGGGTAGATCAATTAATATTTTCAACGTGCTTTCTTAGGGCTGAAAAATGACCTCTTGCGTAAAGGTAGAAGTCGGTGATGAGTGAGTAGACAACAACAAAAACGTAACAGGACAAAATGATTAATAATAATTAGCCTGTAATATTACTTTATTGCTGCCCCATCCCTACAAATACAAGACAAACTCCCCATTTCGTTGTATGAACTAGTTCTGGAATCCCCGTTCCCATCTCTCCATAGGTACTGTACGGCCGCCGTAGACTGGTCAGTTTCCACGGTTGGGCAAAATATTTAGATTCCAAACACTAATTATAGTAATTTTTTATTATTAGGGTTTAACGATACATTAACAGCCAGGGTCATATCATGTCGGTGACAGTTTTACGGGTGGAGAAAGCCTGAGTACCCGGAGAGAACCACCGAGCAACGACGAGCAGCTGTCAGCTCTCCAATATCGTAACTATGAACTCTGCACCACGGCACAGGCAGGGTAAGATTGGTTGAAGACATGCGCACCATCGGCGTGCAGTACGCCTTAGTACACAGCGTCATCGTACCCCCATGTAGGCAATCGGGGTTAAGTGTCTTGCCCAAGGACACAACGCGGGAACGCGAATCAAATTATAGTAATAATCATCAAAAATTTAATTAATGAAGCACCGGGTGCAACCCGGTGCTTCATTAATTACAATTGTGCTGATGAGGATTTGTATTACCTGTTAAACAAATGCGTGGACATCACTGCCCACGCGTGGATTATGTCCAGTCCACGGAGACTGTACTGTAGTTCTGGGACCCCAATCCACACCTCTCCATGGGTTCTTCCACGGATCTAAACAGTAAAACAGACTTGATGGATGAATTAGAATAAATAAATAAATAAAAATGATGGGGGATAAGTTATGAATTGCTTGGTGATGAATTCTCTGAATGAGTTGAAGAGCCATAGACACAGTTACTCAAAGAAGCTTCTCAATGCTCGTTAGCTCATTGACAGAAATCATCATCCCACACTTACTGCACCCCTATCTATAAATGACTTGCCTTCGGCGTCCATATTTCCGAGATGAGTCGGAGAGTCATCAGAGCAAGCAGACTGCATTCGGCGAAGCCAATTGTCATGTGATGTGAACAGTGATCGGTAGCTTTAATAGTAGTGTAGTGATTGGTACTGATAACAAGTCGTGGAGTTGACAGTAACACAGATTGGACGTAGAATCCATCGGATGCTATACAAGGGCCCAGAGAATACTGCTTGTAGAATCCCTTTCATAGAATCCCGTTCACAGTATCCCTTTTACTGAGACCTATAGTAGTGCAGTGATAGATAGTGAGAACCAATCACGGAACTGATAATGGTAGAGAGTGACATAGAAACCGTTAACTACTAGATAATACTGAATTCAGAATCACTTTCTCTGGCAGCAGAATCTTTTTTTCTGAAAATAAGTTGAAGAGTCATAAGTGCATTTGCCTCAATGGACATTTGCTCTCATTGCGCATCAGCTCAATCGACCAGTTAGAAACCACACGCATCACCAAAGTGAGATCATTTGTATGAAACGAGAGTATGTTGAAGTTAGGTAAATGGGGCGATCTGATTGGCTAGTTAGTTGTAGTAAGAATATATGACTTAGGCTGTTCGGAACCAAAAAGGGGTGTCCAGAACTGAGTTTGAATTAGTCAGAACAGAGTTGGAAAGCTAAATATATACTGAGTCAAAAAAGAATTTATAATAAACTTTGAGGAGCAATTTTTTTTGTATTATCGACTTTAATCCCCAACAAATTGTTGTAAGTTCATATTTCGAGTCCAGCTGTATGAATTTGCATAATTTCATTTTCTTGCTGTTACCAGCGTCACGTCATTACGTCGCAATTCAGAGATTGGGTTAAATGAAAAGTTCACACATGCAGTCAATAGCGTGTATGTCTACCGTTTGTCTTTTGGATGGCAAGACATCCACGGTGCATGAACCTGATAAGTCTCTGGATGTCACCATGTGGTTTTGCGTTCCACTCCTGCCTTAGAACATTACGTTAATCGCCTATCGTTTGAAAATCATGAAGTCGTACTCGACGGTCCAGTTGATCCCAAAGATTGGCGACAAGTCTGGCGAAAGTGGGGGCCAGGGAAGAAGTTCGATGCTCTCCTCCTCAAGAAAATAACGACAGATACACGCCATGTGACATCGGACATTGTCTTGCTGGAATAACTGCAATCCGACGTTAGCTTTGAACAACGGGACAACAACAACGTAAACAATTAATTTCGTCAATTCAATTCAATTCAATCTTTATTTCACAGCATACAAATACAAACGAGAGAGAGAGAGAGTAAAGTTACAAAATGATTGTATATTCGTCTCTATATTGCTGTCCATTCAGATTACCATCGATGAGGATCAACTGCGTCCGATGGTGCAAGGAAATTCCTGCCCAAACCATTACACTACCCCCGCCGAAACGGTCGCATTCCCGCACGCAAGCATCAGAAAACCGTTCTCCTCGTCGGCGATACACTCTTGCCCTACCATCAGCGCGCCGTAGACGAAATCGTGATTCATCACTAAAAAGAACTGTGCTCAAACGCTGTTGAGTCCAGCGAACACGCTGACGTACCCATTCCATTCTGACGGTACGATGACATTGGGTAAGGATTGGGCCGTGGTATGGACGCCTACTTCGGATGCCGTGTTCAGCGAGTCTGTTGCGGATAGTTTTTGGATTGATTCTATTGTTAGTTTTATCAAGAGTAATTGCTGCTGTCCTCGTCGCCAGAAGGAAGCAATTCCACAAGTGAGACGTCCTGATGTGTCGGTCTTGTGCAGGCGTAGTAACTCTTGGTCGACCTGAGCGCGGTCGGTCGACAGTAGATCAAGTGGTTCTATACCTTTCAATGAGACGGTAAACAGTGGCCAAAGTGACTCCGAACTTAGCAGCGAGCTCATCTGGAGGTATCCCAGCCTCATGCACACCAATGGCACGCAACCTCTGATTTTCGGTTAACCTTGGCATTTTTTAAATGTCGGAAGACCAAAACTAGCGTGTTTTCCCAATAACCCAGGCTCTCTAGCACAACATAACACAAAGAAAATCGTCGGCCACCCATTCAGTTTGACATTCTTGGGAAGCACGTGCTATTTTGTAATCCGTAGCAAAATTTAATACGGTTGGGTGGACAACAACAGCATGTCATTAAACTCTGTGCACGACTTCTTGTCCACACACATGCAACATTAGAACTATTATATTTCATCCGTTATGCTATTTTTTCACATTTGTTTCAATTATACTTTCTGTTTTGACTCAGTATAGTAACGAATCACCCTCAGATCTAGGACTCCTCTGCTCTTGCAGAGTACACGCCGGGCCAACCGAACATCTCACCGGAGGGTCCCACTGTCCTATAGCACTATGTGCTATAAAGATAGAAATAAAGAAGAAATAAAATCCTGAAGGAATCCGATCAACATAAATAGTTGCTGGGCTATTTTGGGTAATTAGATATACTCCCATTCAATCGAACATATCTCCAAACACACTCACAATGTATTAGAAGCCGCCCAGGATCACAACAACCACCTGCCACCATAAAGACTAAGATCGTGGCCTCCAGTATACAGAATGAACGACGGAAACGCGTGTCATCTTAAGAACACGCGCTTCGCATGCGTACTGACAACACGTATCTCTATGGTGGTAAGGGTCAAAAGATGACCGCTCACGCAGACTAGCACGACTATCCAACATGACGTTACTGGGTTATGTGACTATGACGTCACATCTCCTTCAATCATTGCTCACCCAATTCAGGGGTGGAGCGTCTCTGCTATACTACTTGCGAAGATTCAAGTACAAATCGAGTGCTGCAGAGTGCAGAAATATTAGGGTTATTATCTTGTGATTGTAGATGAGCTCTGATATTAATACATTCCATTGAATGAGATTCATGACATGTGTAACTCTTCAAATTTAATTGAGATAGTTGATACGAACAATTACTTAACCCTTTACCCAACGTAACGGCCAAAACCGGCCTGCGATATTCTCAAAAATCGCCAATTAATTTTAATTATTGTTTCATTTTGTGTCTCAAAAACATAGGTTATGACCCCTCGTTGGAACGAGGGGTCATAACCTATGTTTTTGAGACAAAAATGAACAAAAAATAGTTATTCAAGAATTTGTTTTGCAAGTGTCGTCTGCTTTTCATGCTATTTATTTATTTATTTATTGGTGTTTAAGGTCACATATTGATGCACAATGGCTAATCATGACCGTGACAGTTTTACGGGTGGAGGAAGCCGGAGTACCCGGAGAGAACCACCGAGCAACGACGAGCAGCTGCCAGCTCCCCAACATCGTAACTCCGCACTGCAGCACAGGCAGGGTTAGATTGGTTGAAGACATGCGCACCATCGACGTACACGACGCCTTAATACACGGCGTCATCGTGCCCCCACGCGGGCAATGGAGATGAAGTGTCTTGCCCAAGGACACAACGCGGTTGCCGCAGGTAGGATTCGAACCGAGGACCGCTTTTCATGCTAGGTAAAGGGTTCAGAAGATATTCCCAAAGGTGGTAGTGAGAATAAAGCTGTCCTAACAGCTTTCAGATGACACTCGTTCCAACGAGGGGTCATAACCTATGTTTTTGAGACAAAAATGAAAAAAAAATAGTTATTCAAGAATTTGTTTTGCAAGTGTCGTCTGCTTTTCATGCTAGGTGAAGGGTTAAGAAGATATTCCCAAAGGTGGTAGTGAGAATAAAGCTGTCTTAACAGCTTTCAGATGACACATTCTCATAAAATACAAGGTGGGTTGGAAGTAGATGGTGTATGTAATCGCAACTTCCCAAAAGTTTGCGCTACGAGGATAAAAATTGTTAAGAGTTGCAAAGAAATCTCGAGGAATTTCGTACGAAATATATTTTTTCATTAAACGAGGGGATGTCGGTATGCATTTGCATTCTAATTTTCAAGCGAAGATTCAACATGTGGCAGGTGGTTCGACTCGACAAACTCGACCCTTGGTGTGAAAATGGAAGAGGATCTCTACGTATAGGAAAAATAGTCGCCTATGTCCACCACTTTCTGCGTGCTAGTGTACGTTGGAATCGGTTTGGTTTCAGCATGGTAGTGTCCGATGGTCTCAGTTGCTTTCAACACACTAGTATATGTAGACTGAGTTTGTATTCAGCGCACAAGTGTATGATGCACTTAGTTTGCTTCAGCGTACTAGTGTAAGTTGGGATCAGTTTACTTTCAGCATACTAGTGTACATTGAATTCAGTTTGCTTTCAGTGCACTAGTGTACGCTGGACTCAGTTTGCTTTCACCGAACTAGTGTACAGTGGACTCAGTTTGCTTTCAGCGAACTAGTGGAGGTTGGACTCAGTTTTCTTACAGCGTACTAGTGTATGATTGACTCAGTTTTCCTTCAGCACACGAGTGTACGTTGGACTCAGTTTGCTTTCAGCGAACTAGTGTATGTTGGACTCGGTTTGCTTTCAACAAACTAGAGTTCGTAGGACTCAGTTTGCTTTCAGCGAACTGGAGTATGTTGGACTCTGTTTGGTTTCAGCGAACTGGAGTATGTTGTGCTCAGTTTGCTTTCAGCGAACTGGAGTACGTTGGACTCAGTTTAGTTTCAGTGTACTCGTGTATATTGGACTCAGTTTGCTTTCAGCAAACTAGAGTATGCTGGACTCGGTTTTCTTTCAGCGAATTGGGGCACGTTTGGGCTCAGCTTGCTTTCAATTTACAAGCGTACGTTAGACTCAGTTTTCTTTCGGCATGCTAGAGTACGTTAGACTCAGTTTGCTTCCGGTATACTAGTGTACATTAGACTCGGTTTGCTTACAGTACACTAGTGTGTGTTGGACTCGGTTTGCTTTCATCGCACTAGTGCACGTTGGACTGAGCTTACGTTCAGTGTACTCGTGTACGCTGGATTCAGTTTGCTTTCAACGTACTAGTGTAAGTTGGACTCAGTTTGCTTTTAACGTACTAGTGTAAGTTGGACTCAGTTTGCTTTCGGCGTACTAGTGTACGTTGGGTTCAGTTAGCGTTCAGTGCAAGAGTATCCATTGGACTCAGTTTGCTTTCAGCGTACTAGTGCACATTGGAGTTTCTTTGCTCGTTGTCGCCTATCACCACCAACGCAGAAATAAGAGGTATGACACAATGTCGTTATTTCACGCGGGAACAAAAAATCCTCTAATCTATTTTCCAGGCACGGCATTGCACAATGTGTCAGTAATGATAGCAAACACGTATGCCAATACACAGGCATTCCTGTAATATGCTCTTTGAGAATAAAAGCAAGTTTAATTGAATTTGGCCGGGTGGCTCATTGGTTAGAGCACTGGACTTTAAACCAAACTGCCGACCGTTCGATTCGGGCCCTTACTATTTGTGTTGTGCTTGGGAAAGACACATAATACCGATTGCCTCGTGGGGGGGGGGGGGGGGGGGTACGGTGATGCTGTGATTAGGTCGTACTGCACATAAATGGTGCATTTCTAGTCGCTCACTGCTTGTGTCGAGTTAATAACCCCTTTGCTGCCACACCCACTTTTTCTATATATGGAAGACCACTATGTACGCCTGTATGCGAGGAAGTTTAATAAACTTTATAACATACGTGAAACTCTATCATATGATTAATTGTTGGAAAGGGCTTTGAGCCCTTTCCAACAATTCATCAGATGGTAAATTTGATCTGCGCATACCAGAACGTACAGATAATCATCATACAATAGGTGACTATAGTCACTTTCGGCAGCGTATGTATTAAGAAGGAGGGTCATCCAGTTGCTAGTCTCTACTCAGTGGTTCTCTCTCCACTTTCCTCTATCAGTAAAATGTATCGAAATGATATGGCCCTGACTGTCAGTGGCGTGGCCACGGGGAGGGATTGGGGGGATGCGCCCCCCCCCCCCACACTTTCCTTCAAAGTTGGTCCTCGCAATATGTCCAAAAATGGCATAAAAATCATAGGGGGTAAGGTCCATGGGGGTTAGGTTGTAGATTTGTAGATTGCTTGTCCTAATATCTGTGTCGGTAAAACGATAGACAGTCGTCATTACATGAAACAACTCAAAATATCCGCTCAGATGCTAGGAGATAGGGGTTTTGAACCCTGGAATTCAAAATTCAAAAAATCCATGGTTCGGCCTGTGGTAGAAAAAATGTGAATTCCAGGGTTCAACACCCACCACCCCCCCACCCCCCCCCCCCCACCCCACCCCCACTCCCACCCATCGACGACTCTTAGCCGCCCCTAATCGGACAAATGTATTTCCCTCTATTGGAAACCCTGATTATTGTTACCTTGGTTATCTAGCTCAAACTTTAGGGACGCAAAATATATGAGATATGAATGCTTGGAAAGCTTTTCCCGCACACACCACCCTCACCCCCCCCCCCCTCCTTCCCTTATTAAAATGGAGTTAAGCCAGGTTCTGTGAGTCCCCCCACACACTTGCATTGGACTGGCTACGCCACTGCTGAACTTTAATAAACAAAAACATGTTGAATTTGGCGAAACATTCCAGTTCCGGGCAGTACAGTCTATCTTTTGTACACCAGCCATCTTCGAAGCCTTCGGGATGGAAGAAGGTTGAAGTAGAGGAAATACCCTTCAGGTTGGAAGATGGTTAGTGTAGCAGAAATAAATTAAACTCTGGCGTGAACACTTAAAAAAGAGACGGTAGGGATATTATTACAACCTTTCTCCAAACTGTGCCGAACTATGGTAGGTTATGTGCGTCTTTGACATTTGTGCCCCTTCCCTTTCATCGAGCGTCAGTCGCCTCTGACTGCTCGCGATACTTGCATCGTGCGTCTAAGACCACATCCGAATAATGCCACCGTGAGTAAATAGGTGCCAGAACGATAGAGGGTTTCATTTCTGTTAGACTGTTTAGAAATCAAAGTTAGCCCAAGATCAAAAAACTATCTAGAAAATGCTGTTAATCAGTGAGTCGAGATTCTATTCGATATCCTTTGTCCCGATTCGATTTGAGAATATTTTCCATCCCCAATGTAAGATTCGTTTGACCCTCATAGATATTACAGAATACGAATATACAGTTAAAACTAGAAGTCCTGTCATGAAAGCGCACAAATGGCGCGTCGATTTGCGCGTTAATCTACGCGGTATGACCACAATAAGGCTATCAAATTCTGTACATTTGGCCTGTGCACAAGCAATGTTTCAGCCAATGGACCTCCGGGTTACCCGGAGGTCCATTGACAGAAACATTGCTTGTGTTTGCTATGAGTAACCAGGAGAACCTGCCGTGATTTGGATGTCATTCCATATGGCAATTGCGCGCAATTCCTACGCGCAATTAAGCCTAGATAAGCACGGAGTTCGTGACAGGACTTCTAGTTTTAACTGTAACTACAATTAACATTGCGTTATATCATTTTGTTCCATTCCTAGCAAATAGCAAAACTGTAGAATTTTCCGCGTTGAGGATACTTTCGAAATAGCAACAAATCGTCAATAATAATAACATAATAACTTTGGCTAGCCGCTGATTTGTCGCGGTATTCGGACGAGAAGACCTTGGTTACCCCTGAACTCCCAACTGCCTCCCTATTCCCACGCTTCTCCTCTCCTCCCAACCACCGGAGACGAACTGCTTGATAACATCCCTTGCCCTATTCTTCCCAATCTCTCCGATTAGCATATTAACCCTCTCCTTTGAGTCTCCCCCTAACCACATGTCTTTCATTCTCTCATCTCACTTCCCCATTATACTCCCAGTGAATCTCATTCTTTTAGACTGGTACTTTGGGCATTCTAGAAGAAAGTGTTCCAGGGTCTCCACCATGCCCAAGTTACACATCTGGCACTCCCTTTCCCCGTCTCTCCCAATTTTTCCCCTCAGCTCCAGGGATTGTGACCTCAGCTTGAACAACAGTGACCCCCCCCCCAAAGGTGCCATCAAGGTACTCTTCAAAACCTGGCTTCTCTTTATCACGCAGGCCACCCAAAGACCTCTTTGATTTGACTCGCTCTCGCCAATTACGGTTACAATCCTCCATGACCCTTTCTCTGGCGATTTTTTTACCCTGGTTTGCCCCCAAAAAGCGATCTCATTTTATAACAGTCACGTATCGCTACAGAGATATGGCGACCATAGTGAATTAATGTGAAACTTCATTTGCTGTTGGTTGTTTAAACTCTGAGACTTTTGGGACGTGATGCGCGTTATTCGGTCATACTTTGATGCGCGGCAACTGCCGTCGTGGGTGAATACGTATGCGAGAAACAGACGATCGACCGCGTCCAGTGTGAAAGCACCTTAAGACACCAACCCACCAGATTTTAAATCTCAAACAACACACTCGCAACAAGCATGTCGTTATCAGAAAATATCGCACGTGACGTCTTCTGTGATGGAACGATCGTCGTATGGTGTTCTTTTGTAAGCGTTATGTCGATAAATTAATATTGATAAATGGAAAAAATTCTCTTTTCCATGTTTTCACAACACTCATCTCAACACTGTTTAACGCGTTAATTATTAGTGGTACATGAAAACCTTATCATTAATGTACACCTACACAGAATCATTAGATCAAGACCTACATGAAACACACAGATAGCAAAAAGAGTCAAATTGATTTTACCATAAAACAATAATACTTGCCATTTGTGAGTTTTTCTTTGTGGTTAACACTTTCGCTGCCGAAAGCAGCTATTGTCATCTATTTTATGATGATTATCTCTACGTTCCAGTTATTTATTTATTATTATTTATTTATTGGTGTTTAAGTTCACATATTTCTACACAATGGCTAATCATGACCACGACAGTTTTACGGGTGGAGGAATCCGGAGTACCCTTTGAGAACCACCGAGCAACGGCGAGCAACTGTTAGCTCCCCAACATACTAACTCCACACAAGCAGGGTTAGCATTGGTTGAAGACAGGTGCACCATCGACGTGCAGTACGCCTTAGTATAAAGCGTCACCGTGCCCCCACGTTGGCAATGGGGGTGAAGTGCCTTGCCCAAGGACACAACGCGGTTGCCGCAGGTGAGATTCGAACCGAGCTCCTCTCGGCTTGCAGCCTGCATCTCTACAGACTGAGCCACCGCGCCCCCTACGTTCCAGTATGCGCAGATCAAACCTACTATCTAATTAATTGTTGGAAAGGGCTCTGTGAGCCCTTTCCAACAATTAATCAGATGATACAAGTGTATCATAAATTTATTATACTTCCTCACATACGGGCGTACACTGAGGTCCTCCATATATGGCTAAAGAGGGCGTGGCAGTGAACGGGTTAAAGGTAAATATAAAACCTCAATCAAGAAGACAAACGAAATAATTCATCGGTGGTCAAACACAACAAATGAATTTGAAAACAAATATTTGTATCGTATGAAATTTAATTTATAGGACATTTTCCATTAACCTTCGCAATGGGGACCTACCATATTTAGCCGACGAGACACGTGGTCAGTTCGAGAGATGATCTCACTTCCCTTATTCCAACTTACTTAGAAACTCGAGAAATAAACATTTTTCAACACAACATTTTTAGACGAGTTTTTAACACAAGAAAGACATTCCCTTCTGAGACTTGTTTATTTATTACTAAAGCTTGTCATCCTTCCAACTGTTTTTTCCGGAACTGTTCAGATAAATATTATTTACAACAAAATGAGCAAATCTATTTTCTGTTTTAAGGAAGTGTTCGTAATAATTTAATCCCACAGCTCTATTGGGCTGTGGGATTAAATTATTACTAGCTCTCATCGCCATTTCTTGTTTCTCGTGTCGTTTCATCCAAGACCAAATTTTAATTTATGTGTGGGGCGGGGTGGCTCAGTAGCAGACTGTTGTACTTCTATGCTAGAGGTCCCGAGTTCGATCTCCGTCCGGGACGACCCGCGTTGTGCCCTTGGGCAAGGCACTTTATCCCGGTTGACTACATGTGTACTAAGGCGTACTGCACGTCGATGGTGCACATATCTTCAACCGCTGTAACCCTGCCTGAGCGGAGTGTGAACAGAATCAGAATGTTGAGGAGCTGATAGTTGCTCGTCGTTGCTCGGTGGTTTTCTCCTGGTACTCCGGCTTCCCCCACCCGTAAAAGTGTCACGGCCACGATTAAACATTGCGCATAAGTATGTGGCATTAAAGACCAATAAATAAATAAATATAATTCGCCCTGTTAACCGCGTTAAACGGGTTAACGTGTTTTGTGTTTAATTTTGTCGTGGTTCGGAGCGATGTATTTTTACTATCACTATACCGGGAAAAGTACGTTTACAAATACTGTAAAATAATAAGCAACCGGTCGTGTTGTTCGTATCACTGTACATTTAACGATAACAATTGTTATTATATGACTTTCACAAATCGTCCCCCGAGTTCCAATGTGTTCTATGTGCCAGTAGGCTGCCGATAGGCACACAGAACACAATGGAACTCAGGGGACGAAATGGCTTCTCATTGCCGCTGCAGTTTGCCCATCAATTTTGGTACTCAAGAAAATAAGAGTTTCAACTTTCTCAAATCCGAACTATGCGTGCCTCAAACGTGTTGACGTGCGCAGATTACAGACAATTTTACAATCACAAAGTAAAAACTCGAGTGCCTTTGCGCTAAACACTGTGAACAAACATTTCATAATTTCGTTCTTGTTTACAAATTGAGATATGGTATTTAATGTATTCAGTAATTATACGCTTATTACTTTTTCCCCAGTTCTATATTTACAAATCCATACGGAATACTTGTTCTATACGGATTTCTGTTGACGGACTATTTTCCACTTGCCGTCATGGATCCATCAAAAAAAAAAAAAAAAAAACTTCGTCCATTTTCGTAATCGGCCAATCGAAACGTCGCATTCTGACCCTGATCAATTCTGAAGTTGAGGTAACAGCCGATAAATCGAATGTCAATTGGAAAATGTATGTTTTTGTTCCAATCCACCAACATTAACGAAAAATAAATGGGGAGTGATTTTATAACACTCGGGTTGTGACTTTGAAGCGAATATCTCTCAGATAATTGCAACCAATTTTTTAAAATGCCAGCATATAACCTATTTGTATACAATTTCCATTTATGTTTTTCTGTTAACGCATTGATCTGTGACACGTGTTTGCCAATCAACCTGAGTTTTTTTATTATTATTTCAAACAGACGTCAGATCAGAACTGTTGAATTCAACAAATAAGACTGAATTCTTCACGATAAATTTAGAAACTGATATCTATCATAGAGGTATGTAATAAACTTTGAACGCCACGATGTGTGAATGCGCACGTCAATGCGGCACTCATGCCATAGTGGAAGGATAGAACTCGAGAATGACCCTCTCGGTCCATCCTTCCGCGCTGGCACTCGTGCCCCAGTGACGAACGCATTCACACATCATGGCGTTTTGTGTATATACAGGATGGGAACGAGACAACCGTTACTTATTCCCAGTTCCTTATTCGACATTCGTTATCAATTGATAAAAGATACAATCGGTTGATAATGAATGTCGAATAAGGAAATGGGAATAAGTAACGGTTGTCGCGTGCGTATATGATGAGAGTAAATATATAATTGATTGACAACATATTAGATCAGCATTAAACTGTATAACTAATAGTGTCAACCTGTTAACCATTTACCCAACGAATCGGCCGCAGCCGCCCGCGTAATATGCAAATTCAGCAGTTAAAAAATTATTATTTTTTTTTAAAATTTCAACAAAATCATATCATGTGACCCCTCGTTGGAACGAGCTCGTCGAGCTCGCTCCAACGAGGGGTCACATGATATGGTTTTGTTGAATTTTTTTGAAAAATTAAAACAAATGACATTTAAAATAATAAATTTTGATATCGTCAGCGTTGGGTAAAGGGTTAAAGCCACTGTAACATTATCTTAACCCTTTGAACACCAGAGGGCGTTTTTCCGGCCGGGTCGGGGGTGTGGTGGCGTTGCGGTAACCGGTTCTCGTCAGATCACCGAAGTTAAGCAACGTCGAGCCCGGTTAGTCCTCAGATGGGTGGCCGTCTGTGCGATCGATTCGGACTCCCGCGTTGTGTCATTGGGCAAGGCACTTAATCCCGATTGTCCACATGGGGGCACGATGACGCCGTGTACTAAGGCGTACTGCACGTCGATGGTGCGCATGTCTTCAACCAATCTAACCCTGCCTGTGCTGCAGTGCGGAGTTACGATGTTGGGGAGCTGGCAGCTGCTCGTCGTTGCTCGGTGGTTCTCTCCGGATACTCCGGCTTCCTCCACCCGTAAAACTGTCACGGTCATTATTAGCCAGTGTGCATAAGTATGTGACCTTAAACACTAATAAATAAATAATTTCCGATCGGGTCACAAGCTACGTCATAATGTCATTAAGGGGGAAGCGGCGAGGTGTTACAGCACGTTGGCAGGTTGTTCAAATTCATGAATACCGACAGTGACGTTAGTAACTTACACGCCAATTCACAGAACGCACGGATCCAGTTATGGTAAGTGAGTATAGGTGTGACGTCACATGAACACCTAGTCTATTGTTCTATCGGGTATTTCACGTCTCTTACCAATCCGGAGAAGATAAAGGAATAGATAACATGAGTGGTTAATTTCTTGTTCTCAATTCATTTATGAAAAGATTTCGGAGAGCGTGCTCTAGTCAGTTCTACTTATCTGTTCTGTACGTTATGGTCAAATACTAAGTTATTATAACCATGCCCAGTCGGCTTGAGAAGTAGTGCACAGGTTCTAAGACAAATAAAATAAATCAAAGAAAATATTTGTCCGGCATGAATAAATCCATCAAGTTGAGCCTCGGGACAGTGGAAATTGATTAATTGACGAACATCTAGTACAAAAAAGGTACACATGTATTATCAGATTAACAACAGTCTGTAGCTCCGAGTGATGGTTAGTTTTACCAATAACCACTTATAAGAACACAGCATATCCTTGTTGATTTGAGCATGGTTGGGATAGTGCCCAGTCGTTGAAATGAGGGAGTTATTGAGTGAAGGGCGTCTTTCCCCTCTTTTATAAATACACTATCCGTCGCCTGAGTGCTAGAATGTCCTATGTCCCATAGATGGGACATAGGACATTCTAGCACTCATACGACGTATTGCCTGTAACCAAAACGCTCAAGCCGGCGCCTTTTTACTACCACAAAGCCAGCCGATATAGAAAAGAGTATGTATCGTCCCTTGAGTGCGTGAAGGTGCCATTTCAATGCTTTATCGTTGCAGATGGCACCTTGATAAACTCATGAGACGATGTGATGCACTTCTTGTCATGTGATTCAAAGTTCCATCCAGTATCGCTTTGTGCGGGGGTCGAGATTCCAACGTTTCCAACACAACCTGTTGACGCCACGCCTTACAGGAGAGCACTCACGACTTATGGAAGAAGATAACGCCTTGCATCGATGTTGGAAATGGTGTCTAACGGTTATACATTGCGATGATACCCCCTCGTTAATTCCAGTCGTCAGTTTAGTAGGGTAGACCAACAACGTCATACAACGTGGAATAATGATTTCCTCTTTATCTGAAAACGTTTTGACAAAAATGTATTCTCTTCGATATTAACTGAAAACTGACAATTTTATCCTGAACGGAGTATTTTGTAACACGAATCTCACAGAATTCGAAATTTCCATCGAAATCCTCAGTGAGAGAACAGTCGCTTCTAAAGGCCGGTGTTATATTTACGAACGTTATGACGAAGGAAGAAATTCTCTTCGATATTTTCGAAGTTGCGAACAGTTGATACGTGAACAACACTTCCGAAGATGTAATAAATAGAGGATATGGAATGAGTGTTTTTCTCATATGATATTTCTGAAACGAGTCTAAGAAATTTTCCGTTTTGGCGAGCCTCTGGCGAGCCCAAACGGAAAATTCGGACGAGTTTCATAAATATTATATGAGAAAAACACTCATTTCATATTCTATTTATCATATGACACACACGCACAAATTAGCCACTTAGTATGACTTTTTAACCCATGACCTAACTTGATTTGCAGACGAAACTTGGAAAAAACATCCTCGTACAACTAAAATTTTTCATTTTTTGCTTCCAAAACATAGGTTATGACCCCTCATTGGAACGAGCTCGTCGAGCTCGTTCCAATGAGGGGTCATAACCTATGTTTTGGAAGCAAAAAGTGAAAATATAAACAGAAATGAATGGCGCTTTTCTTGTAGGTAAAAGATTAATACAATATAACCCACCCTAAATAGGACAGATAACGTAAATTCTCTACTGAAATTATGCAAATGTAACCTAGTTGTATTTTGTTTAGCCAATCAAATTGTCCAGTTTTGAAATTGACCAATGAAAGCTCTCTACTCTAATTATGCAAATTATGAAAATGTGGCCCAGTTTTATTTTGTTCAGCCAATCAAATTGTCTAGTTTTGAAATTGACCAATGAAATTGACGGAAGGCTTTATTTATCACTGATTAATATGAAAACAAAATATCAAATGTTTTAAAGTGAACAAAACGGACGAGTTATATGATAAAACATAATATTTATTCTCTGATATTTTTATAAGTTACTGAAATTGCCTTATTCAGATCAGTTGTACACAACCCTTCACGCATCACGAGTGGGGATTTTGAAAGAGATGTTGGCGGCGGTGACTGCGCATGAATAGGGTAAAAGACGCTAAAAGGAGGACAGCAGTGGGGAATACCCCCCATTAGATGCAAGGTCCCAGTGGTCCGAGTCACCCAGGCAGATGAACCAATAAATGCTACAAATAATGCTACCGTGTGAAATATTGTATAAAACAATATCACTATTTGAATCGTGTCATGTTTGTATTTAATTTGGCAAATAGTTTTTCACCATACGCGCAAAATAATGTTTTTTCGATCTCATTCTTTAAACATGATCGAATCACCGAATCCTCAATCACATAAATTAATAATAAAACTACTCACTTGCATTTAAAATACTGTTTGCAACAGAAGTGCACATTCACGAATTCTCACCATCAAATTGCAAGTGGGAATATTTTTTTTCCTGTTCATCAGAATTTAAATTACGTTTGAGTCAATGGTTTCTGAGGGACTACCAGGCTTGCACAAGCGTACATTATGGATTGTTCAGAGTTAACCCTTTACACAACGAATGGGCGGCATCAGCCCGCGTAATATGCAAATTCAGCAGTTGAAAAAATATTATTTTTCGAAAAATTTCAACAAAACCATATCATGTGACCCCTCGTTGGAACGAGCTCGTCGAGCTCGTTCCAACGAGGGGTCACATGATATGGTTTTGTTGAAATGTTTTGAAAAATTTTAAAAAAATTATATTTAAAATAATACATTTTGATATCATCTGCGTTGGGTGAAGGGTTAATTGTGGTCTGTAGAACACAACTCCTGTACAGTACGGTGGGGGGGGGGGGGGGGAACAACGACCCTTCGGAACTCGTGAAATACAGGAAAACTCCAACTGGGGTCGTCGTTGATTACAGTCCCCAGTCCTTCACCCTCGTTGTATTCTGTGTTAGTATTTTCGGCTGGAGCATCACGGGCGTGACAATGTGCCCGGTAAGAGGATCTGTGCATAAGTTTGTATTAAATGCTTCATTGCAAGCGTCGATTCTTTTGTGATATGAGTTCTTTGTGGAGATGTGGCAATTACTTATTCCCATTTCCTTATTCGGCATCCGTTACCAATCGATTCTATCGGTTGATAACGAATGTCGAATAACGAACTGGGAATAAGTAACGGTTTCACACAATTGTGGCGCAATAATACTCCGCCCTACTACTGCCCGACGAGACAAAACATTCCTTTCCGGAGAAGTCGAAGGAAAATCCTCTACCAGGTCACCCAGGATTTACGCCTCTGTACAGCAGCCTTATTTATTTATTTATTTATTTATTTATTTATTTATTTATTTATTTATTTATTTATTTATTTATTTATTTATTTATGTTTAAGGTCACATACTTATCGTCCGCGTTGGGCAGAGGGTTAATAATCAATAGAATATAGTACAGTAATCCACGCATGCGCAGTGATGTCCAGTCATGCGTTTACCACGTCATAAAAATCATCAACAGCAAAATTTTAATTAATGAAGCAAATTAATTACATTTTTGATGATTATTCCTCTAATTGGTGTATGGAATCTAATATTATTGGGGGCGCGGTGGCTCAGTAGGTAGAGGTGCAGGCTGCAAGCCAAGAGGTCCTCGGTTCGAATCCCACCTGCGGCAACCGCATTGTGTCCTTGGGCAAGACACTTCACCCCCATTGCCCATGTGGGGGCACGGTGACGCTGTGCACTAAGACGTACTGCACGTCGATGGTGCACCTGTCTTCAACCAATGCTAACCCTGCTTTTGTGGAGTTAGTATGTTGGGGAGCTGACAGTTGCTCGCCGTTGTTCGGTGGTTCTCTCCGGATACTCCGGCTTCCTCCACCCGTAAAACTGTCGTGGTCATGATTAGCCATTGTGCAGAAATATGTGACCTTAAACACCAATAAATAAATAAATAAATCTAATATTATTGCGTTCGTGGAAAAAGTGCCCACCAGTGGCAAATGACCAGTCACGGCGGCCTTACTGCATCTCAGTATTGTTGAAAAACGTGAATATGAATAAACAATGATTTAGTGAATCGGTGCTCCACGAAATCGTAATTCAGTCGACAGAGGACAGAATCTTTGTGTGGGAGATGAAGGCGTGTGCGTGTGGGAGTCTGTCTTTCCGACTTTGTAGGAACATGTTTGTCATTATCACCGAGAACAAAAGAAAAAAAAGAGCAAATGCCGACAACGGTGGTGAAACAGGACTGTGCATATGGGGGATGTCTTTTGAAGGAAGTGTGAAATGCACGACATCAGTTGGTTGCAAAGGATGTGTCACCGTTCCACTCGCTTCTGCAGATGAGGACGCTAATTTGTTTTCTTCTAAAGTACGGCTTACCTGACCACGGCTGCAGACATGGACAACCCATGAATTGGAGAAAAGTAAAAATAAATTGTCACGGAACAGAGATAATATGCCAGTAAATTTAGAGCCTGAGAATATCGGTGTGATACCTCGAAACCCCTTTAGTGAGCCTAATTGGTTCAGAGAGATTTTTATAGAGAATCAGATATATAGAGATTATTACCATTATGCGGATGTACAAAATATGTATCCGAGTCTCGCTGGGTTCTAAGGGTAGATCACGACGAGTCGAAGACGAGTCGTGATCTACCCTTGAAACCCGGAGCGAGACTCGGATACATATTTTGTACATCCACATAATGGTTATAATCATTTTATCATACAATATATTGGGTATAAGTCAAGAATGTAGATGAATATATAACGAACTTTTATTCGTGCGGATGAACAAAAAGAAAAAAAATTGAACTCACGCGAACGGAACGTGCTTGTATCCGACCCCCTGATACAAATATATGTGTCACGTGGTCAGATACACGACAGTTGCGGAGTTAATACAGACAAAATACATGTTGATTGTAAGATAAATCCTTTTTATAGAGTAAAGGCGGGTAAACTTTGCAGTTTGGTTACATGTAAAATGTGTTTCGAATACAGGAAATGTCATTAAGATCCCAAACTGGAAGGCTTTCCTTTGGAAGTGGATTCCTGTACGTCCACCGGCGAAACATATTTCACACTTCTGTTTGAATCTTCTTGTCTGGTGTCTTCGACACCCCCTGTGTCAGTCTCGACCAATCGTTAATTACATCGACATCCCTGGCCGGGCGTAATGACCAAAATCCGTTGCAAATCCGAAAAATGCCGAGTGTGAAGTCCAATCAGGCTAACACATGCATTTTAAATGAAATTGTTACATGTGGCTATGTATCGACTCGGCTGGTGTTGCATTATGGTATAGAACTAATGCAATTAATTAATGGTTGTATCTGGCACTACAAACCAAAATGTCACTAAACTTGAAGGCTTCTCCTTTCCTGCGCTGGCCACGTCCAATGCAATGCTTGCTGTAAACCTTCCCGTGTTTGTTAGTTTGTAAGATGTTATGGAAGCAAGAATTTAATTTTTGAATGGCAATCATCTTTCATTTCTGTAACCTACACAACCTGTTGATGCCACGCATGTCTGTAGATTTTACGACAACAGCGCCTGATAGGGTTGCACGCTATTCAAAACTGAAAACCGATATCGGTATTCAAAAGAAAAAACCGCGGTATACCGGTATATCGAAAATTGTTCAGAAAATGAACATAAGCACCACAATCGAGGCTTGAGGCATCACAGTCGTAACGAATTAGCATGCCTTGATGACGCGGTTCGAAAAACCTTTACCCAAGGCAGACGATATCAAAATTTATTATTTTAAAAAAAAAGTTAATCAGATTTTTCAAAAAAAAAAATCTACAGAAAAATATCATGTGGCCCCTCATTGGAATGAGCTCAACGAGCCGGTTTCAATGAGGGGTCACATGATATAGTTTTGTTGAAATTTTTTAACATTATTTTTCCAACTGCTGAAATTGTATATTACGTGAGCACATGCAGACGATTAATTGCGTAAAGGCATAATATTATTCATTCGGGGCTAAGTTAAAAAACTCAAGACATCTTAAAAATTAAATTGTGGGTAAATGAATAATGACGATAAACCAATATTTTTGTAATTACACCGGTATTCAATCGATATTGGTTTGAATACCGGTATATATCGGTTTATCGATATACTGTGCAGCCCTACTACCACAAAGCTCGGTTGCATAATGCACGTTTTGTCATATTGTGACAATAATTTTAATTTAATTTCCTTTAATGATATTCGACTTGCATGCTTAGTTGATTGGACGAGGTGATTCTTTCCTGACTCATTGTCCCATAGTATGAATGTTTATGCTTTGTCCATCCCATTTGTCAAATAAAATATTGTGGACATGTCGAACGGTGCAATTAAATTGTAATTGCAGTTGACGGGCTGTTAGTTACCATTGGCGTGGAAGGTTCTAACTAGGTTTGTTTTCCAGTGAATATCCGTGTTCGTGGGTCTAACATATCATGGGCAGCTAATATTAGACTCCAATCAAATTCTTGGAATCAAATTCATAAAGGAACGTGCCCGGTGCGATATCATATCCATCAATGTAACACAACGTCATGCCATGTAAACGTCAACACAAAAAGCCTGATAAATATATTATCACTATTATATGGACGTCCTACTTGATATAGGCGACATAAAAATAAATTCAAGGAGTTACATCTTCACCGATCTTCCACTTTCGCTGCCAAAAGCGATTATTGTCCCCTCTTTTATGATGATTATCCGCACGTTCTGGTATACGCAGATCAAACCTATCTCTCTGAGCCCTTTCCAACAAATAATCAGATGAAAGAGTTTCAAATATGTCATAAATTTTATTAAACTTCCTCGCATACAGGCGTACATAGATGTCCCCCGTATATGGATAAATTGGCGTGGCAATAAAAGGATTAATTGAGATTCCTATGTTTAAAGCCTGCGACCATAGGCCTTTAACACCATTATGTACATGTACTTGTCTGAAGGTGGAGCTTTTGGTACAGAGGATTTAATTATTCGATATGATTTTCATTCTTAGAATTGTTCATCACCGAACTTGGCTAATATTACTTCAAACTCGAAATGACACCGATCTCGATCTGCATTAGCCAATGTTAAAAATAATAAAATTGTCGTGTACACAAGAGCTGATTTGATTACATAAGTTTTTAAGGGTGCATTATACTACAAGGAAACACTCTAAATTAAATTATAACAATTGAACTGAATATATATCGCTTTATAGGGGTATGAATGTGGGATGTGTGTTTCAAGTTTTGCGTGAGATGCTATGAACTTCATACAACTTAACACTCTTATCATATATTCATACTCCATTAAACCGACAGAAAATTTATTTCATTTCTTATATAACCGAATTGTTATTGAGATCTCCAACTGAAGCATGAGACTTTCCAAGAGGCAACCGATATTTTTGTGCAATGACGTTTTTATAAAAGTACACTGTAGATGATTTGGGGAGTTTGGACGGTTAAGGGATTTTATTTTATTTATTTATTTATTTATTTATTTATTTATTTATTTATTTATTTATTGGAGGGGTTGTTTTCTTCAAAAAAGAACACGGGATGTAAAAAATAGAAGACTCGCAAACTATCAATCATATAAAAAAATTAATTTCAATATTAAAGTAAAGAGACAGATAATGACAGAGGCGTGATATTCACAGCTGTGTGACATAGTTATGAGTTGACAACGTAAAAGATATTTGTAATGTGAGGATGGCAGAGATATAATGTTCACATCTGTGTGACATGTTTTTTACGATGAAAACGATATACATAATATGATGTAACTCCTCCTAACTCTGCACCCGCAGATTGCATAGACCTTATGTTCTGAATATATATCATTTATGTACCGGCTTAGCTCTAAGGAGAAAACAGGGCACTAAATATATATGGGACAAATTTTAAAAATACATGATGTACATTTTTATCGAAAACACCAGTTGATGAAAATTCATTGATTACCACTTAAACGGGACTGAATGTATTTATCGTAGTCTCTGGACCGGATGTCTCCATCCCACCCAAACACAAAAAACCATCTTCATCTCGTCGGCCAGTTGTCGCGCGCCAAGTACTATTCCCAATAATTGACACGTACAAAGACATTTCGGCCCCTGAGTTCCAATGTGTTCTATGTGCCAACTGGCACATAGACCACATTGGAACTCAGGGGACGATTTGCACAGACATAAGATCGCCTCAAAGGTTGCGAGTATGATGATATGTCAGTTGCACCGCCCTAGAAATTAGCCATGGCAATCAGCAATCAGGGACGTAGCTAAAGAGGGAGAGATGTGGTGTCTCACCACCCACCACCCAATTTTTGCCGAAAATTTTAAAAGTTGGAAATTCGGTGATGTAGATTCCAAAGGTTGGAAATGCAATTATATCAATTTGATTTTCCAGTTTTCGCTCCGGCCTTTCCAATCAGCTGGCAAAATGTTCCGAAATTCCGAATCGAATCTATGACCCGTCCGGTTTTTCGAATTCATCGATTGTATTTCCGACTCAGAATAATCAGATGGAAGGTATTTGCTGAATAGCTGTCAGTCTATAGTCTTTGTGTGTAAGGGAAAACTCATGGACTCACCTGGGGAAATGCAAATTTATAATGGATGAAATGCCTACATGTAAGCCACAGACAGAACTCAGAATCAATCTCAGAGGTTCCAAAATTAAAAATTGTCCATGGGCGGGGCCTCCCGGACCTACACCATCGAGAGAGGGATTTCCCCCTAACAGGTTTGGTGGCCCAGCACGACATGCCAAAGGCATGTCGTTTTTGGACCCCAACCCCTAGTTAGAAATCTAACTGATACAACCCCCCTCTCATCGAAGAGCCTCTAGCTACCTCACTCTCAGCAATGCTCAAACACTCAAGCCACCAGTCTAATACCATGAAGAATCGTATGCTGTTATGGGTTGTGTGTTTACCCACTTTACGTGGAGTTTGCGCGCTGGCAACCGTTGACGTAATTTGATCTCCATTTACTCACAAAGATATTCAGATATTACTTCGTGCCCCAGTTATAGATATTCGAATCAATAACTATTTATTTCGCATTTAAAGCATCAAGATATTAAACACTTCCGCGTAATCTTTGATGTGTCTCTTCATTCACAAGTATTTAGTTTAAAAAAATCACAGAATTATAATTTCATTGAAGATTCGATCAAATCAGTTCCGGAGTTGATTTAAAGAAAGTGAATGCCATGGTATTTTTAAATTGAATAACAGGTTCGTTTTTCCATCCAGCTGAAATATTCCAGACCACTGAATATACAACATAAGCGACGGACTATTTAAGGGCAAGACTGGTTGCAGGATACAGCAATCGGTTGATAGCGGATGTCGAATAAGGAACTGGGAATAAGTAACGGTTGTCACGACCGTGATTAAATTTCAAAGCCACGTATGTTCCATTCAAGCAGAGAGTAGGTCAAAATATTATTTACAAGTTATCGACAGGCCAACGCTACAAATACTTATTCGGAAACACAAGATCAGAAAAAAACCTCTCAATTCGGTCAAAGTAATTGGACCATTCCTTATTCTAGATGCTTCGTATATTCACGCCGTTTATTCTTCGAACTGCAGAGAAAATTACGATATTGGCATACTGTCTAGATGTGGAATTACTTTTATATTTTGACAATTTCTGACTGTGTAAATGAGTTTATCATAGTTCGATACAACCATTGACCGTGTTGGAAACAGTAAATATCTCGTTGTGTGTTGGTTAGCAGTGTTTGGTGCTTCAAGACGTTAAATGGACTCTCATTAATCGATTCATCTGCATCAGGCATGTCAAAGTACCACCGGTACCAACATAACCGGTACCGGTACGGGACAGAGCCTGTCCCTTCGAAACCGGCACCGGGACAAGTCAACAATTAGGTGACATCACAATCAGATGGGAGAAATTCGTATTTAAACCGACCCAGTTCTCAAGATCGCAAAGACAAACATGGTATCGTACCAACAATTCTGCAGCGACATAAAAGTAATCGTAACGCACGAAAATCGTACTTTATGATTACTTTGATGTCGCCACATAATAATTGCTTTGTGGTAGCCGTTAACGGTGCTTTCTTTGTCTCTGATGCCACGTTTGGAAAGTTAAAATGATCGGCCTTATCGAGGTTGTGGTGCAGACAGAACATGCCCATTTAGAGTGTTTTGATACGTTCAATCACAAATAAGTTGAAAAGAATGTCGTGTAAGTGTGTCAACACAAATCGTCCCCTGAGTTCTAATGTGTTCTATGTGCCAGTAGGCACATAGAACACATTGGAACTCGGGCACTGATTATTAGCCCGTTTACCTTCGTTCAGTTAGGAATTTCCCCATAAAATAATTTTCAAAAGGCTTCAGTACCGGTGCCGGTTGTGATTGCAAGAAGAAATACTCTATCACATCTGCTATTTTTATGTCACCAATTTGAAATACAAAGAATCACAAAGGGAAATGTAAACAATTTCGTAGGTTGGGAAACGCACATGCGTTGGTGGCGGTGACTGCTGAAAAAGAAGAAGAATCAAGTTCGATAATTGCCTGACTGCCTTGTATCAAATGAGTTCAAACGTGTATCAGCCGTGTCTGTGGGTCTAACGCATCAAGGGCGGCAAATATCATTAGACTCCAAACAAAACCTTGGAATTAAATTAACAAAGGTATGTGCCTGATGCTATAGCTGGGTGGAATTGACCTATCACATCCCTCAAAGTTAACACAACGTCGTGTCATGTAAACGTCAAAACCAAGAGCCCGGTAAATATATTATCACCATCATGTTGAAGTCCTTTTTGACACAGGCGATATAAAATTAAATTCAAGCAGTTGCATCTTCACAGATCTTCCATTAATTGTGTTAAAAGCTGGGACCGTGGACCGTTATCACCATTATATACATGACCTTGTGTGAAGGTCGGTCTTTTGGTACTAAGGATTTAATTATTCGATATGACGTTCTTTCTTAGAATTGCACATTATTGAACTCGGCTGATATGACTTCAAACTCGGCGGACGATATGAACCAAGACAGAGTTGTTCCCCGTGGTGCTTTACTAGGAGCAGCCATTTTATGTATAATTACAGCTCAACCGTTCACCATTATTCGTCGAAATCAATCAATCAGTAAAATTGGCATTACTAGCCAATTTGGAGTAGTTTTGTATGGTGAGGAATTTTTTTAGGGCAATAGGTAGGGTAATAGGTAAGGATTAGATGGATGAAAACAAGAATGACTACCTATACCATAACTACCTTTTCTACTATATATAAAAAGCCTGTGACATAAATTTTAGCTTTACACAGCAACCGTGGTGAACACGCCAGCAATGGGATTTCAATAGTTAAAATTTACACCTACAGTAGAACTACATCCAAGTTGACCTTTGGTGACGTCGACCTGAATGCGAACTTGTCTAAACTTATCGTACGTCGCCTCGTGAAGGGTGAAATAAAAGTGGCAATTATTTATTACGTTTTTAAATGAGTTTACCCCATAAGACACCAAACATTAACAAACATGCATTGTCTCGTGTTAATAAAGCATCCATAACTCAAAATAGTATGTTATTATGTTATTAAAATGAAAAAGGCCCCGTTTCTTTTTCCATTTCGTTTCGGCGATAAAACTGACAGCGGAAGTACCGCCCACCGATGCTCATGTAAAGAAAAATTGATTCGCACGTATGTACGTCTGCTGCTCAGTAAAATCAAGAAACAATAAAAGCGTCTCTTAATAATCTGACGATCATGGTATAAAATAAATATACCTAAAGTAGGATGGTGTACCAAATGTTCACCACTCGTGGTGAAGTGGTGTTAACCGCGCGCCAAAGGCTCGCGGTTAACACCACCTCACCACTCGTGGTGAACATTTGGTACACCAAGATACTGTGGGTATATTCTATATATATTACCGTTTTAAAATTATACAAGCTTTCTGATTGGTCAGTAACCAATGCATCCAGTACCGTACATTTAACTCCAGTGGGCTGTACGAAGTTCAACGGGGTGTATGAGAATATCATGTGACAGCGAAAAGAGGTGTGCAGACATTCTATGGTACACACGCAAATTTCTCTTTCACTCATCGCCTCAAACATTTTCTTCAGTAATAATGAATATTCAGACTCGCAAACAAAATGTGAACAATATTGTTGTATGTGAATATTCCGAAAACTTGAAATAAAAAATGTCTATAGACCCCCAATGTCCTATTTACTGCAGAGAGGGGGGATTCTGTTGGAGTCATTCTACACTACAGATCCCTAGTGGTTTCTTTGGGTATATTTTATATGTACATAAAATTCGAAGCAAACTAGGATCCAAAGTCGTAAGCAGGGATTCGTCGAAGTGACAGAAGAAATAGTTCAGCTATCCTAACGTCGCGGTTTCCCTAACAAGGCGGGACATTTCGGATAGCCAGTTTAGAGTCGGATAGCCAGTCCAGGAGAATCTTCAGACATCGTGAAAAAAATCAGAAACACTAACACTATCAGAAAACTGTAATAGATCTGAGAGCAGTTTGTAATTATTGTTTTGGGTTCGATAAATAAAGATGTTATTGCTTGGTTAGTTTCATAAACCAAGTAATAGGCATGACAGTAATAAATATTCGAATCAGAGTTACCCGCCTTGAGAAGTTGCACACTGAAATGACTGAGCAGCCTTGGGAAAATATATCGTTTTAATAAAACGTTTGAAGCATTCTGCTGTCATCAATATAAATGGGCATGGTGTGTTTCTGTTCGCAATTCCCTGAAAATTATGTGCACGTGAGGGGTATTTCCCTTCCTGTCAGTTTTTCTCTCTTATTGAAGCATGACCTCCTGTTTTCGAGGCAGAAAAGGTTGTCTGAAGGACTAAACTTGACAAAGATATTTGAATTCCAAAATTAATGTGTTGTGATCATATGTGTTTTGCGTGAACGTTATAATGGTCGCCTATGGGAAATTATTTGGTACTGTTATACCTATAACCTCTAAACAGTCACGAGTCGAAGTGTAATCCGTCAAGAAAATTAACAAAATGTGCAGAAAGATCTCATTGTTACACGTCTGGATGACATTGTCCAACACTTGTTTACAGCCCGGCAATGTCAGTCAAAACGTCTAATTAATGAATATTTTAACAAATCTAAAGACATTGATATTTGTCGCGATTGTGTGATATTCAAATACAATAAGACGTGTCTCAGTATTTAGGTTCAGATGTGTGTATTTGTATTTTATAACATGTATATATAGAATATACCCATAGTAGCTTGGTGAACCAAATGTTCACCACGAGTGGTGAAGTGGCGTTAACCGCGAGCCTTCGGCGCGCGGTTAACACCACTTCAGCACGAGTGGTGAACATTTGGAACCAAGCTACTTTGGGTATATTTTATTTATACCATGGTCGTCAGATTATTAAGAGTCGCTATTATTTTTTTTTCGATTTTACTGAGCACCAAACGTACGTACGAATCTGTTTTTGTTTACACGAGCATCGATGAGCGGTACTTCCGCTGTCAAATCGCCGAAACGAAATGAAAAAAGGAAACTGAGCCTTTTTCGTTTTAATAACATAATAACATACTGTTTCGAGTTATGCATGCTTTATTAACATGAGACAATGCATGTTTGTTAATTTTTGGCATCTTATGAGGTAAACTCATTTAAAAACGTAATAAATAATTGCCACTTCCATTTCACTCTTCGCGAGGCGACGTACGATAAATTTAGGCAAGTTTGCATTCAGGTCGACGTCACCAAAGGTCAGCGGGGATGCAGTTCTACTGTAGGTGTAAATTTTTACAACTGGAATCCCATTGTTGGCGTGTTCACCACGGTTGGTGTGTAAAGCTAAAATTTATGTCATACGCTTTTCATGAATAGTAGAATGGGTAATCACGGTATAAAATTTTATTTATTCACTAATAAATTTTCAAGAGGTCTTGACATTTTTAAATATAATCCCAGCGGACTAATATTTCAACTGCATTATCAAGGCATGCCTACGCCGAAACATGCCTTGGTAATGTAGTTGGAATATCAGTTAGTCTCTCCTTATTAGCGCTGGTCACAAAATCATCGTTTTTGTTTTAACTGGTGCCATCGAAAAAATGCTTTTGACACCTCACAAAATTAACCTTTCGAGCTCGTTCCGATGAATGGTTTTAAGCTATATTGTTTAAGGAAAAAGGCGAAACATCAATATTATCAGAAGACTGCATCTCATAAGTTAATCCTATGTACTTCTCTTTATCACGCAGGCCACCCAAAGAGGTCTTTGGGTGACCTGCGTGATAAAGAGAGGGCAGGTTTTGAAGAGTACCTTGATGGCACCTTTGGGGGGTGGTGGGGGGGGGGTCACTGTTGTTCAAGCTGAGGTCGCGATTCCTGGAGCTGAGGGGGAAAATTGGGAAAGACGGTGAAAGGGAGTGCCAGATGTGTAACTTGGACATGGTGGAGACCCTGGAATACTTTTTTCTAGAATGCCCAAAGTATCAGTCTAAAAGAATGAGATTCACTGGGAGTATAATGGGGAAGTGGGATGGGAGAATGAAGGACATGTGGTTAGGGAGAGACGCAAAGGAGAGGATTAATATGCTAATCGGAGAGATTGGGAAGAATGGGGCAAGGGATGTCATCAAACAGTTCGTCTCCGAGTGTTGGGAGGAGAGGAGAAGTGTGGGAATAGGGAGGCAGTTGGGAGTGCAGGGGTAACCATGGCCTTCTCGTCCGAGAACCGCGACAAATCAGCGGCTGGCCAAAGTGTTATTATTATTATTACTACATTTCATTGAAATCAACGAGAACGTCTCTGAGGAGAACGGGTATGTGTGGCCGAGTAGTGTGCATGGTTTAACACAGTTTCACAATGTGGTTCGTGCTGAAAGAAACTGTTCAGCGAGGGTTCGAACCCACTCTATTATATTTGAAAGTAGTTATTAAAGATTTTTATTACTTTCCAAAGTGTCAATTACTGGGATTTCCGGGTTTGATTATAAACGATAACTTCACAAGTGAATTATGCAATCAACAATTGTGTCTTGTATCCGTGCGCGCAAACGAAGACGCTTTGCCGTGGGTGTAATGAGGACTTTATTGGGTTTTTTTACCATCTACCTAACATGAAAAGCAGACGACACTTGCAAAAAAAAAAAATCTTGAATAATTATTATTTTCATTTTTTGTCTCAAAAATATAGGTTATGACCCCTCATTGGAACGAGCTCGACGAGCTCGTTCCAATGAGGGGTCATAATCTATGTTTTAGAGACAAAAAATTAAAAAAATAATTAAAATTAATTGACGAGTTTTGAGAATAGCGCTGGCCGTTTTTGGCCATTACGTTAGGTAAAGGGTTAAATAATATAATTATCGTTAATAATGAAACAGAATAAACAGAGTAATCGCTTGATTGGACTGGCTACGTAAAATAATTCATTCGAGGCGAGGGACGATATTGTAAAACACTCGTGCGCATTCGCGCACTCGTGTTTGTACAACGCCCCTCACCTCTCATGAATTATGGAATTTCCTGCGGATATCAGAGATGAATTGTTTTGCACGAGTGATTTTCAACCTCCACCAAAACGTTAATTATTCCTCTGATCACCGCACATTGGTCTTTCTTATTTTTACTGTTCTCTCATCAGAAGAGAGGTCAGAGAACACCACCTTTATGGAATCAAATTTTCTGCGTGACAAATGGATTTGGTTTGATTGATGTTGCGTGAACGTCACACTGCGTCATACACATGGCGCCTACGCATCTGTCATGTCAGAAAAATAGTACTTTTATCAAAGTCGTGCATCAGTTGTTCTACGTGTTTATTTTATCGTTCGAAAAAACGTTAGAATCAGTTGACACCTACTTTTGGCAAGAAACTTGATATGTACGAAAGTTGGGATTGATATATCTTCTCACAAAGTCGGGACAAAAATTTTCAAAATATGTTCTTAAGAACTTACCTTTCATCAAAGTTGCCAAAGAGTGTTGTAAGTGATAATTATTGTTCAACAGACTTAAAATGTCACTTCTGCAGAAAGACAAATACTCGGAAACTGTGTGGAATTCTGCAGTCTATAGATGTAAACTGTTATCATCAATAAACTACATCACAACACCCGAGGCTATGATAATGTATTCGACATGTGAACAACGAAATATCAATAATTATTCCTCCCAGATATTTGCACAGAGTTCGCAACAAACACTTTGGAACTGTAACATTTTGATGCGACTCAGTGATTCGTTTACACAATGTAATGATCTGAGTTAATTCACTTATAAACAAATTAATATGTTGGCTTTTGAAAACATATGAGACTACCACCATCCTTTAACCCTCTAGACTCTGATGTCAAAGTGACAAAGTTTTCAGCAGTAAATATTTCCCATAATATAGTTTAATATTTAACCAAATATACCTTGTTTGACAGAGCTCAGTGAGCTCTGTCAAACAAGGTATAATTGGTTAAATTCATAGTTAAAGTGGATCAATTTTAGGTCCCTTGTTGTTTCTTATATATATAAATGATATAACACTTGACTTGACAAGTTGCATTCGACTATTTGCAGATCATACAACCCTGTACTTGATCGTTGAGAACCCTGACCGAGCCTCTCAGCTTCTAAATAATGACCTGATGAAAATCGAACAATGGACTAACACGTGGCTTGTGGAATTCAACCCTCACAAAACAGAAACAATGAACGTCTCGCGATAGAACCTGTAGGTCACCCCACTTTAAATATGGCCAATACTGCCATCACAGAAGTCACAGAGCACAAACACCTCGGTGTTATTCTGAACTCGCGATGTACATGGGATCACCATGTTAACTACATTTGTGAAAAGGCCTGGCCACGATTAGATTTAATTAGGAAACATAAATTCATACTCGATCGCAAAACCCTGGAAAAAAATTTATTTTGCGTTCATTCGGCCTCTGCTGGAATATGCAGACACAGTTTGGGACAACTGTACCGATCAGGACGCGATGAAACTTAAAGGCATCAAAATTGCTGCGGCACGTATTATGACTGGCGCTACTCTAAGCGCAAGCAAACAATCATTATATGTGGAAACTGGTTGGGAAACACTAAAAAGAGACGGGAGAAGCACAAGTTGATTCAGTACTTCAACATGTTTCACAACGTGGTTCCCCCTTATCTATCGAATAGAATCACTCCCTCTATTTCGACTGACCAATCTCACGACCTTCGCAATGCAAGCAATCCGTCGTCTGAGTGCTAGAATGGCCTATGTCCCCTACGGCACATAGGACATTCTAGCAGTCAGGCGACGAATCGTCGCCTTCCTCTCTGCAGAACATCGAATTATCAATCATCGCTCATACCTTCAGCTACGAAACTATGGAACGACCTCCCTTTGAACATTAGAGAAAATAGTTCATTGGTTGAGTTTAAAAATTATGTGAACAGACACGTTTGTTGGCCGCCACAATATTTTTTCGAATCCACCTCTCGAAAGGCACAAATATATCACTGCAGATTACGACTTCGCTACAGTAATCTAAATGATCATTTCCACGAGAACCATTTATCTAACACCCAGCTTTGTGCTTGCGGGGATCGCGAGACTATTGATCATTTCCTTCTGAGGTGCCACAATTACTACCGTATCAGAAACGAAACTATAGGACTTCATGTACTTCCGTATATCCTCGACAATAATATCTTACTGTTCGGCTATGAATTTTACAGTAATGTGGATAATCGAGCAATTTTCGAAGCTGTTGAAAAATTTATTATCCTTTCTGCAAGATTTAACTGAACCACCAAGTCTTGAAATGCCTATCTCCGTCAAAGATTTACTTGTTAAAATCATCTTGAAATATTACATTAAGTCCTGATAGCGCCCTGAACGTTCAACGCTTTCGTCTCATTTCACTAAATAATAGCTAGAAACATACACTTATGCATTTGGAACACTTGAGCTTTTCCCGTTAGACCCCTGCGATTGTGAGAACATGCTCATGCGGTCACTATGATTCTAGAGGCGGGGAGGGCCACAAGTCGCAGCCACTCTCAAAAGGACATTCCTCAGATTTTCATAATCCTTTCCATTCAACGTTTGGCTACATTTGACCAAGCACCTTATCGGTGATGGCTGTTCACTATGTGAGTTATGACTGTATCATTCGTTCCCTCCACTGAGACTATTAATCTCGTCTTGCTACCAATAGTTTCACTATAGTTACCTAGATTATCTGACAATACTCCCACGCGAGAATACAGCCTAGCAAGTGACATCGTCACATATCCAGCGTTGATTGTGTTCGACGTACGACTCAGAGCGGAAGCGTTGCCTCTTATCAGTTCTCATTCACCACCTCGTTTTTGGTTATCGGCATTCTATCTACTACCTGACCAGGGAGATCGCCCATTATGATTTCCGGTGCCCAATTAACAGATCTTTTTGTTCACTCGCGTGGAAAATATCCCAGGCCCCCGGCCATTGCCACCAGCACTCGCGTTCCTTCTCGAAGGTGGGAGCCGGAGGGGATGGACGGGTGACGGGAACGGTGCCGTCCGAGCGGGCTTTATTCTCATATGAACGGAGCTATGGGCTTGAGGTAGTATCACTGACTATATCTCCAATATTGATAAGCAAACATACAATAATCTCCCTTGATACTAGACGCACTCATTGAGCAAGAACAGAACCAAATGTATTCAACTTATCATCACACGATGTCTCAGGGCACACAATCTTAGCGAATTTTGAAATTCAAATGCGATTTTCCCAGTCTATGTCGTCAACCAAGAAACCGATCACAAGCCATTCTTCGTAGTTGGCAATTTAGGCCATGACTTCCGTTCTGTGGAGTGCGGCTGCTTATAAATTGTGGCCTCTTAGTAGGCCTACTTATTTGATTGCTATCTTCATGTTTGACTGTTCTCTTTCTTCTATATTCCTTGTATTCATAAATGTGTTTTCAACCTACATGTATATCAAACTGTATCTGTAATTAGTAAAGCAGTTAACGGTATGGATTTAACTTATTTTATAGCTGTTTCTCCACGATATTATATGTAATTAATTAATGATGTGGAAACGACCTTGTACAAGCCATTGGCTTTCTGTTGAATCCACAAGCATCTTTACATTCTATGCTATACCCATCGAAAGTTGGAAATAAATATTGTTTAACCCTTTACCCAACGTAACGGCCAAAACCGGCCAGCGCTATTCTCAAAAATTGCCAATTAATTTTCAAAATATTTTCATTTTTGTCTCAAAAACATAGGTTATGACCCCTCGTTGGAACGAGCTCGTCGAGCTCGTTTCAACGAGGGGTCATAATCTATGTTTTTGAGACAAAAAATGAAAAGATTTAGTCATCAAGAATTTTTTTTGCAAGTGTCGTCTGCTTTTCATGTTAGGTAAAGGGTTAAAGTAAGATATAATTGGTTAAATTCAAAGTTAAATAAGAGAAAACCAGTGATTGGGCAAAATTATTTTGCACTACCAGAGTTCTAGGGGTTAAACACTATTATTACCACTTTATAGGGCGCTCCTTGGGTTATTAAAATGATCTGAGGTGGACGATAAGACTCAATAACAGCCCGCAAAAATAGCGTTAATACTGAAAACGGCCTGCTAGCCCAGAATTGTCGGTAATTTATGTTCCGGAAAAATGACACTGATGTGCTCGAAATTTTGTGGTCCATTTATTCCAACAAAACGGATTAAACCATGATTTATTTCGGATTATTAACTTCATTTAGAATTTAAAAGTGGTGGTGAATATTGATACGATAAATAATCTCATTTTGTAAATAACGGCGTGAGTTTGTAGTTAAAGCGCTTCGGCCAAATTCCAGCAATCCTATTTTCGAGTCATCCAAATAAATTGTACTCAACTTTGAACTTTGACCTTTGTTTGCAAATAAACAGATGACAATCCGATTCTTCTATTTCTAAATCAAAAATGTCTCAAAACAGCGAGCTAGATAAAGAGGGCCTTGATAATCGAGAAATGAGTTCAAAGCCAGAAATTTCAAAGCTTGAAATGGCGTTCTTTGGTAAGTGGTAATAATAGTAATAACATATTCCTTTTCGGGCATCATGGTACATTAAGGGCCCTCAAAAAATGATTAACAGCCCTCGGGACCATTAACAGCCCTCGACTTCGTCTCGGGCCTTTAAGTGGCCCTCGGGCTGTTAATCATTATTCTAGGGCCGTTAATGAACCATAACGCCCTCAAAAGAACATGTTATTGTTATATTGGGGGGATAAGGTCTTTAGAATGTGATAATTTGGGAACATTATAGACTTGTCACGTCAGCTGCTGCTCAGCCCATTAAAGAAAGCATTTTGCAAGTCTGGTTGTTTTAAATGTCACTTCCTAGTTTATCCTGGCTGCACTGGTTCCTCAGAAGATCCGTGTACTCACATCGGGGACTTATTCTAATTCCGATCACCTTCTACTGTCACAAAACAGGTGCTCCAACATTTAGTCTCCGGGTATCTCTGGCTAAACTTGAGGTTTAATTTCAAGTGACTTTCCTGCTGATCTCTGCAAGTCTCGGCTGCCTATGTTGGCAGACGAGACTTACCTGGAAACTACTGTAAAGACGAAGGATGTGGAGTGTTATTTCTTTCGGAACTGAATACATTGATAAAATGTCTCTAGAGATAATGATGATCAGAAAAATATCAGAATCAAGTTTCTCAAGAAGCTAGACGGGATTTTGTTCATAAATTATAATGTTTTGAACATCATTTTTAAATTAACTGCCATTTTGACCCAAATGGATGCCATTTTGGAATAATTCCACCAAAGCTACATGCGGTTAATTAGTTTATTCCCTCCCACTGGACCACTGGGAAGTTGAGAAGTCCTTGTTTACCGTGGTAAACAAGTCACGCCTAGAGCAGAAATCATCTAAAGTGGGAAACAAAGGTATAAATGACTCGCTAAACTTGACTTTTATGCTGAGGTCATGATATAGCCAAAGATGTTGAAAGTGACCTTAAACACGAATAAATAAATAAATAAATAAATAAATAAATAAATAAATAAGTTATTTTTTAGGTAAGGTAAAAATATTTTTGTTCTGCTTTGTTGAATATAATAAGAGTGTACTCAAAATCTTGATTAGAAAATATTGGAGGGGGCGCGGTGGCGTCGCGGTAACCGGTTCTCGTCAGATGACCGAAGTTAAGCAACGTCGAGCGCGGTTAGTAGTTGGATGGGTGACCATTTCAGCGACTGATTCGTGCTCCCGCGTTGAGTCCTTGGGCAAGGCACTTAACCCCGATTGCCTACATTGGGGCACGATGACGCCGTGTACTAAGGCGTACTGCATGTCGATGGTACGCATGTCTTCAACCAATCTAACCCTGCCTGTGCTGCAGTGCGGAGTTACGATGTTGGAGAGCTGGCAGCTGCTCGTTGTTGCTCGGTGGTTCTCTCCGGGTACTCTGGCTTCCTCCACCCGTAAAACTGTCACCGACATGATATGACCTTGGCTGTTAATGTGTCGTTAAACTCTAATAAAAAAATTTAGAAAAAAATAAAAAAAATATTGGAAGTAAATTTCGAACAATGTTGTTATATGAATATTAGATCTTTGACTTCATTTAACCCTTTACACACTAGAGGCCGCTTTTACGGAAACATGATACGTCATAATTTCATTAAGTAGGATGGCTGCTAAGTGAATGTGTGGGTAGCCTCTAGGCTGCACGGTGAAAATATTGATTGGTCTACCCCCAAATAATGAATTTACACTCATCCATTTGCTGCGATTGAACTGACATGGAAGATTCCACCAGTGCTGAAGGGTTAAAAAATGACAGCCAAAACTAGTTATAGCCACTCACTTTGAGTTAAGTTATATTTTGTTTTGCATTAAATATAATTTGAACATGAAAATAGTCATTATCAGAAAATACAACTATTAATTCTGAAAGAAAGAAATTGTAGCTTCGATTTTCATTTGACATTGTAGATATTTTTGGTTGGTCGTCTCTTTGAAAAATGGCCTCCAGCGGCACCTCCGGTTACTAATTATGTATTAAGATTACATTTTCTGTATTATATATAACACAAATATAAAATTAATGCTTAATAGAAAATTTAAACATCGAATTACAAAAGAAAAAAATTGTATCCTTGATTTTTGTCAAAAATCAATGATTTTAGCCTGTTTTAGCATCCATGATGAATAAGGCCGGCAAATCTACTTCCGATGAACCAATTTTGGAGCATAGGATTTTTGTATTCCCGTAGTACACCCTACCTCTCCACCACAGTTTACACTTTTGGCCACCGCGTCACAATCCGGCCATTTGTGAAAAGGTAGTTTGTATGGCGCTGCTAGATTAAAGCTTTTATGCCAAGTATGGAAGGCGGCCTAAACTGAGCGAAAACGGCATTTTATAGACCAATTGAGAAGAAGAGGATATTGGATTCCAATTGATTCCTCGACTAAAATTCTCCAACGAGAGGTCATGAGAGAGTATGACAGAAATGGCCAGAGAGAAACAGTTGGTTCATTTACGGAGTAGGAGGAACAAGAGGTCTGGAAAAACCGAAATTAAAAAACAACATGGTCTGACGGCACGTACTGAAAAAAATTAAAACTGCCACATGTCGAAATCCATATCACGACACGATACAATAAAATATATATATATTATATGTAAATATGATGGTGATAATATGTATAAACTGATCATTCCTGAATGAAAGAAATACCATGCCTTTTATCGTATTTCTGTCATTAACCATCAGCACTCTGGTAGTGCAACAGAATTTTCTCCAATCACTCCGTTTTTCTCTTGCTTAATTATGAATTGTACCAATTATATCTTGTTTGACAGAGCTCACTGAGCTCTGTCAAACAAGGTATATTTGGTTAAATATCAAACTGCATTATGGGAAATATTTACTACTGAAAACGTTGCCATTTTGACATCCGAGTGCACAGGGTTAAGGTAAGGTAGAGACTGGAACACACAGCAATAAAATAGTCTCATTGAATGTTCTCAATAGAGAGTGTCAGCTGCTTTTTGTGTTTTCTGGAACGTTTTGCCATTCCACGTCCCCACTTGTGGGGCTCCAGTGACCCCTCGATTCTTCCCCAATTCCGATTTTTCATCATTTATCCATGAGCGGGGAAGGAGACGATGCCCTGCCAGCACCAAAACACGCAATCGTTTTCGGTATTTATCTTCAGCAACGTAACTATAACTGAGCAGATTTGTGAAAATTTGCTTCAACCATATTAGCTTTACACTTGAATTCTCTGTTGAGCTATTTTAATTTCAACTTATATCTGATCTATGAAGCTGACATTTTGTTGGTCTATTAACCCTTTACCCAACGCAGACGATATGAAAATGTATTATTTTAAATATCATTTCTTCAAATTTTTCAAAAAATTTCAACAAAACCATATCATGTGACCCCTCGTTGGAACGAGCTCGACGAGCTCCTTCCAACGAGGGGTCACATTATATGGTTTTGTTGAAATATTTTGAAAAATAAGATTTTTTCAACTGCTGAATTTGCATATTACGCGGGCGAATGTGGGCGATTCGTTAGGTAAAGGGTTAAGCGCGCGCCAAGTCTTTGCCAAAGTACGGTTGCAGAAGCGACCTTAGCTGAGTCTGGGTCAACACGCTATTATTTGTATTCATCTTCATCAGCGTAATTATACAATTCATTTCTTTTCTATATCTTTTCATCATTCCCTTTATTTCTTCCCTCTTCTTCTACAGGGCAAGTTTAAACAATCTCACGCAGCGTCAGCTATGAGGGTTCGACTCTTACTGAACTGCTTTCATATTCGGATAGAGCAAACCTTAGTCCCGTACCTGCCCCTCCATCTACCCCTTCTCCCAGTCAATGTGGATTGTGCGCTTCTGCGTTAGTGATTACTTGTGTGTGTATTAAACCGTATTTTCTTAAATCTGTCGGGGAAATGGCATCGACCCGTCTGACCATGAGTCATCATTCCCTCGTGTCTGGTGACTGCTTGCGTGGTGGACGCGGTGCCTTGGTTCAGTGAGGGACAGTGGGTACTCGATCTAGTTAGGCGGGCTGCTTACTAAATTTCATCTGCCTCCAAGGTGACGATGCGTGAGTCTAGCTATTTATCCTAACCATCTTCCTGTGTCAGTTTATCCAAGAGTTAGGGAGACAACCCAAATAAGCTCTAAGCTTTCTGTAGAATCCCTCCTTTAAAATGTATCTTCTCTATTCTTATGCTATGTAATATTGTATACTACTAAGTTTTGTATAAGTATTCCATTCTGTATACAGCAAATGTAATATGTTCCAATAAATTTTGTTCAAACTAATTATAACTGAACAGAGTCGTCGAACATTGCTTCAACCATAATACAATCTAAAATCAGTTGGGTTAAAAATCGAACCAAATCAACTGGGTTGAGTGAATATCAACCAAACCCTTATAAAAAAAGTTCCATGGTAAACCATGGTAAATCCCAAAATACCCTGGTAATACCATGGTATTACCAGGGTATTTTGAGATTTACCATGGTTTACCATGGTACTTTTTTGTGAGGGAATTGGGTCAATATTCACTAAACTCATGTGATTTGGGTTAATGTTCAACCCAACTGATTTTAGAGTGTTGCGTTACACTTTAATTAGTCTGTGTGAAACACACAGACTATTGTTTTTGTACGGTTTCTTTTCTTCTTTTTTTTTATTCTTCATATTCCACTATCTTCTGTCTTCTTTGCGCTTCCTTTTCCTTTTCTGCACGATAACTCGAAAACGAATTGTCCTACCTCGCTGATCTATGGTATACTAATAGACAGTCACAAGTTCTCGGCAACCTATGTTTTTTCAGATTCTTGGGGCATTAATGGTGTCCGTAGGGGTATATTGAAAATGGGCCACGCCCATACCTCAGGCGTGGTATGACGTATGGACCTGAGACCAACACCAAGTGAGTCGACACTCGATGGAGATTCAAAATATGGTTCAAGGTCATTGAGGCTACCCAGGGGTCATTGAGTGCATTTTTTCAGAATTGCTGGAAATCACATTTTTGGCCGCATGGTATGATGTATGGAATGGGACCAACACCAAATGGAGGTTCAAAATATGAGTCAATGTCACTGAGGTCACCCAGGGGTCATTGAGTGCATTTTTCCGAATTCCTGGAAATCACATTTTTTGACTACCTAATGCATTCCCAAATTTCATACATGCAGTTTTACACGAAAACATTGGGCGTGGCCAAATATTTTGAAAGTGAGTCACGCTCATATCTCAAGCATGATATGACATATGAACCTGGGACTAACAGCAAATGAGTCGAAACTGAAATGGAGGTTCAAAATGTGGGTCAAGGTCATTGAGGTTACCCAGGGGTTATTGAGAGTAGTTTTCAGAATTACTCAGGAAATCGCATTATTTGACCCCCTAATGCATTCCTGATCTTCATGCATGCATGCATTCTTACACGAAAAATGTGGATGTGCTCAAAATTTTTGAAAGTGGGTCACGCTCATATCTCAAGCATGCCATGACGAATAGACCTTGGACCAACACCAAATGTGTCGACACTCGATAGAGGTTCATAATATGGGTCAAGGTCACCGAGGTCACCCAGAGATCAGTGAGTGCATTTTTCAGAATTGCCGGTAATCGAATTTTTGGACCCCTAATGCATTCCCATGATCGAATCCTTTGAGTGCTGTGCACATATATGCATTTTTCCGGTTTCTTTGAAAATTGATCCGATTCCTGAATGAAAATCTTCAAATACTGTTAACTAAAACCTATTTCCGATTCATTAAAACTATTTGATAAGGGACGTCGTGGCTCAGTAGGTAGAGGTGAAGGCTGCAAATCGAAAGGTCCGTGTTGTGCCCTTGGGCATTGCCCACTTGGGGGCACAGTGGCATTGTGCACTAACGCGTACTGCACGTCGATGGTGTACTTGTCTTTAACCAATGCTAACCCTGCTTGTGTGGAGTCAGTCTGAGTGGGGAGCCTGACAGTTTCTCGCTGTTGCTAGGTGGATCTCTCGGGGTACTCCGGCTTCCTCCACCCATTAAACTGTCCGACACAAGGTGACAGTGGCTGTCAAAGGTGTTGTTAAACCCAATAAATAAATAAACAAATAACATTCATAGAAGGCACACCTTGATGGTGTAGTTGTAATATTTCTGTCTTCTATGCACTGTTTGTCAACATAATAACCTGAATACAATCAATCCTATTTTAATGTTTTTGTTATACTGATAGACTGTACTGGCAAATGAGTTCACTGAATCAATAGCCAATAGCCATAAACAAAGAGGTCAGAGAGAAAGTGCATTGTATTTTATTTAATACCATGTTACAAAATGAATTCTCAAACCATGTTGAATAAAGAACCCTTCACATTTCAAAGCATTTTTAAAATTTACTTATTCTCAATCATAACTCAGGATCGACAGGTTTCGGGATGGAGTGGTGTGCAGCTTTCTCGAAACATCTATCACTGTTATAAGGTAATGAAATGGAATATTTGAATGGTCTGTTTTTAATCCTCTTAATACCTCAATGTGAGAACAAACACATTTCATATAACTCATGGCTGCAGAATGTTTTTACGCTTTCCTTTCTGTAACATATAATTTTATTGAATGGGACACCTTTTCAGGTAAACGTTCTAAAGTAAGACAATCTTAACCATTTACCCAACATAACGGCGAAAACCAGCCAGCGTTATTCACAGAAATTTCCATTCAATTGTCATTATTTTTTTCATTTTTGCTTGAATGGGCTCGTTTTTAAAGGGTTAAATTGGAGTATTTAAAGTGATTGTTTTAACCCTCTCAATATCTTAACATGTATTCCTAAAATTTTACTTTTGCAATGCAGGAATAATGATAAACACACATGGGCATTGATGGGACCTCGGTATTTTGCCAATGCCAATAAGTCCTCAGATAAGCTCTTGAAGGTCTTTTAATGCCTTTTTACGTCTATATTCCAACATTACTGAATTCTTTTACTCGCAATATATTTCCAGCGGTGCCATGTACCTTAACATTTTCTAGCTAATACGAATATTTGCTATCATCTACAAACATGGCAGATCTGGAGTTGGTGGAGCCAATATTTTTTAGGTGATTTACGCTCATACTTCAGGTATGACCTGTAGACATGGGACCTTCACCGAATGAGTTGAAACTTGCTGGAGGTTCAAAATGTGGTCCTCCTCAATGCGGTCAACGGAGGTGATTAAGTACATATTTTTCAGACCTATTAAGATTTGCATTTCTTAACAACTTATGCAGTTCGGAAGATTATCCATGTGTCTCATCAATCAAATAAATGGCAGAGCCAGTAATGTCAATTTCTGATTCCTTGATCGAATCCTTTGAATTGTGTGCACATATATGCCTTTTCTGGTTTCTTATAAAAATTGTTCTGATTCATGTATAAATATCTGTAAATACTGTTAACGAAAATCCATTTCTGATTTGTTTACAAAATATTTTACTCTCGAAAATAAGCCTCCATAAATTCTCTTTCTATGTAGTTTTTTTCCTGATACTTTAACCCTTTTCACACAGCCGTGAATTTACTGGATGTATTAAATTCTGTTTCTCTAGTTTAATTTCTTACTGGCGTTTAAGTCACATATTTCGGTACAGTGGCTTATCGTGACCACAACATGAAGACAATGCCAAGATGAGTCAATCGTTTATACCCATGTTGCCCATTTTAGAGGACTTTCATCCCAAGCATTTGGTGACAGTGACTTGGACCTATTTTATCAGGTTAGATGCGCCTGATAACCACAATAAACACGCACAGCTTCACTTCCAACGAGTGAGAAAAGTATTTATTAATATGTGTGAAACACACAGATTTTTGTTTTTGTATGGTTCCCTTTTCTTTTTAGTCTGTGTGAAACACACAGACTATTGTTTTTGTATGGTTTCTTTTTCTTTCTTTTTTTCTTCTTATTCTCTCATCTTCTGTTTTCTAAGCGCTTCCTTGTCCGCACGACAACTGCAAAGCGCATTAATCTATCTCGCTGATTTTTGGCATACTGATAGACAGTCACAAGTTCTCGACCACCTATTTTTCAGGCTTAGGGGTGTCCGTAACGGTGTTTTGAAAGTGGGTCACGCCCATATCTCAGGCATGGTATGACGTATGGACCTGGGATCAACATCAAATGAGTCAACACTCGATGGAGATTCAAAATATGGGTCAAGGTCACTGAGGTCACCCAGGGGTCATTGAGTCCATTTGTCATAATTGCTGGAAATCACACTTTTTGACACCCTAATGCATTCCAGAAATTCATATATCCATTTTTGCACTAAAAAAGTGGGTGTGGCCAAATATTTTGAAAGTGGGCCCGCTCATACATCAAGCATGGTATGATGTATGGACCTGATACCAACAGCAAATCAATCGACACTCGATGGAGATACAAAACGTGGGTCAAGGTCAATGAGGTCACACATGGGTGATTAAGTGCATTTTTCAGAATTGCTGGAAATCACATTTTGGACCCCTAATGCATTCCTGAAGTTGATACAACAATTTTTGCACTGCAAAAAGTGGGCGTGGACAAAAATATTTAAAGTGGGTCACGCTGATATCTCAAGCATGGTGTGACGTATGAACCTGGGACAACACTAAATGAGTCAAAACACAATGGAGGTTTTGAAATATGGGTCAAGCTCACTGAGGTCACAGAGGGGTCAATGAGTGCATTTTTCAGAATTACTGGAAATTTTTTACCCCCTAACACATTTCCAAAGTTCATACATGCAATGTTGCACTCAAATATGTGAGGGTGGCCAGAAATTTTGAAAGTGGGTCATGCTTATATCTCAAGCATAGTATGGCCCATGTACCCGGGACCAACACTGAATGAGTCGAAAGTCAATGGAGGTTCAAATTATGGGTCAAGGTCGCTGGGGTCACCCAGGAGTCATTGAGTGCATTTTTCAGAATTGCTGCAATCACATTTTTGACCCCCAATGCTTTGAAGAAGTTCATACGTGCATTATACATGAAAAATAATTTAAAATATCCATTGCTGGTTCCTTTATATAACAATCTTTAATGCTATACAGTGAAGTTAGTTCCTTTTTTTTAGAATTTTTTATCTGAATCCTGTATAAAAATCTTTAAATGCCGTTTACAAAAACCTATTTCTGAATTCTTTAAAGATGTTTTAGTTCAGCAAATAAGTCTCCATAAATTCTTTTTTCTATAAAATTATGTTCTAATGCCTTCGCAATCTTCACACAGACTCGAATTTACTGGTTGCAGTAAATTCTGTTTCTCTGGTTCACGGTTGATTTCTTATAATTTAGACTTGCATCTGATTGCCGAATCTCGTATTTTGTTGATCTAAGCTTGCATCAAGTCCTTGTTAACGCTTCGTTGCAGAGGCGCACTTAGCTGAGTCTGGGACAACATGCCATTAAAGGGTTGGAATGCATTCCAGTGTTGAGCGTGAGAAAATCTACGTTTTCCCAATTATCAATTTAACCCTTTACCTAACATTAAAAGCAGACGATACTTGCAAAAAAATTTCTTGAATAACTAATTTTTTTCAGTTTTTGTCTCAAAAACATAGGTTATGACCCCTCGTTGGAACGAGCTCGTTGAGCTCGTTCCAACGAGGGGTCATAACCTTTGTTTTTGAGACAAAAAATGAAAAAAATAATGAAAATTAATTGGCGATTTTTGAGAATAGCGCTGACTGGTTTTGGCGGTTACGTTGGGTAAAGGGTTAATCAAATCCTGCTTCCTGAACTGAAGACAGAGTCTCGGAATAACATGTTATTGAATGTACGACGGAAGTAACATTGTGCAAATCAAGGAAAAAAAGTTAGTTTAGAACACATTTCCGTCTCTAAAGTACCTGGTGAACGTTTTAATTTTTATTCTTGCACTTTTACTGGTGGCAAATTACCATACATGGAGTTTATGGCATGAAGGTCCTGTAAATGTACTCAGGGGCGGGGTTACTCAACGGTTATAGTATTGGCCTTCAACCCGAACGGTCTCGGGTCAATCGTGACCAGCGGTAACTCTATTGTGCCTGGACAAGGCACTAATCACGATTGCTCACGTGAAGGCATAGTGCACTAAGGTGTACTGCATGTTGATGCGTTCAACTAATTCTAACCCTGCTTCTACGGAGTTAGTACGCGGGGGCGTCTGACAGTTGCTTCCGTTGCTCTGTGGTTCTCTCCGGGTACTCAGGCTTCCTCCGCCCGTAAAACTGTTCAATACGAGATCACCTTTACTGCCGAATCTGTCGTTTAACCCTTTACCTAACATGGAAAGCAGACGACACTTGCAAAAACAAAATTCTTGAATAACTAATTTTTTTCATTGCAAACAAAATTCTTGAATAACTAATTTTCGACGAGTATGTTCCAACATGGGGTCATAACCTATGTTTTTGAGACAAAAAATGAAAAAAAATAATGAAAATTAATTGTCGATTTTTGAGAATGGCGCTGGCCGGTTTTTCCCGTTACGTTGGGTAAAAGGAAAATATATATTTATGCTTGTGTGTGAGGACATTTAATAACAGTTCATTATACATTTGTAAATGTATCGCCTGACTAAACGATGAAAAATAGCTTAATCCAGCTCCTTCAGAAATCAGAAGATATTGTTGATCTGCGCATTCCAAAACCCACAGAACATCATGATAAAATATTCGAGCGAAACTCTGAAGTCACCCGTTACATAGTTTTCGTGGCGTTTGCGCGTAGACTCTCGTTGATGTCGTGTGGCGTTTCTTCACTCACAGAGATATACGGAAGTTCATTCGTGCTACAATTATAGATATTCCAATTAATAAGTATTACTTTCACCTTGAGAACATCAAAATGTTAGCCCAATTAGTGGAACTGTACTGCATGATTATAAAACTACGGCTGTGTTGAATCTTCATTCCTAATGAATGTTTAAGGTATATTTTTAGATTTAATCGTTGGTCAGAAAAGCGAACCTGAAATATGCAGACGATTGTATCTAAACGATGGACCATTTAATGGCTACACTGGTTCCAGTCCATAACAGAGACGAATTCAGAAGTAGACTGGTGACCTGAGAGCTTGTCTTCGACCAGTGTCGCGGTCGGCAGGAAACGGGTTTATCTAATACAGTTAAAACTAGAAGTCCTGTCACGTACTGTGCGCTTATCTAGGCTTAATGGCGCGTAGAAATTGCGCGCAATTGCAATATCGAACGGCATCCAAAGCATGGTAGGTTCTCCTGGTTACTCATAGCAAACACGTCAATATTTCTGCCAATGGACCTCCGGGTTACCCGGAGGTCCATTGGCTGAAATATTGTTCATGCACAAGCCATATGTACAGAATTTTATAGCCTTACTATGGTCGTAACGCGTAGATTAACGCACAGACACGGATACAATTACTCCACTATATTTTACTAATAAGGTGAACAATGACGTCAGGGAATGTGCAGCATGTTGGTTTGTAAACACAATTATGGGAAGGAACCCTTGAAATTTTATTTCCGCTTACAACGTGACATTTTAATTTATCTAAAGTCCTTATTAGGAAGAGATTGTCAAATAACAAATACTTCAGAACTGTTTTGCATGACTTCTTTCTGATAATGATACTTACTGAGAAAATTCAATCTCACAATTTTCTTCAGGGGTTTTAAATAGCAACAGAATAGTAATTTAGTCAAAACGCAATGCACGACTCACTATTTGTCATGTTAACAAGTGCTATCTCTGTTGGTATTGTATTATTCATTCAATCATTAACCTGTTCATATCTTTGTCATTCCGTATATCACAAAAATGAAACATGACAAAGTGCCTTTCCAATCGTCCCCTGTATCTCATTTGCGTTTCTTGGTGCCACAAAACTCGATATGTATGTGATATATTAGGGGCGGCGGATCGGGCGATGGATAGTCATCGTTTTAAATTCCAGGGTCCCAAAACTCCCATTTCCATGCATCTGGACGGATAATTTGAGATTTTTCAGGCGACGTATTTGAAAGATTTTACACTTTGAGAGCCATTAAAAACGTCGTTAAAGCATACAGGTGAGGTCTATTTATCAGCTTTGGTCGCAACGACCAAAGCTGATAAATATATCTCACCTGTATGCTTTACCAGGCGTTAACAGCAGTTATACTGTCTGTCGATTATCTTGTCTGGGGTGGATTTGGTATTTGTATATCTGTAAGATTACGATTTTTTAACAGTCTGCATACATTTAGCGTTTGCAGCCAGAACTGTCGGATGCGGACAGTCCTGTGGAGACTGAGAGGGAATTGGAAGTTGCCCTCTTGCCACTTCCTGACCCCCACTCGCCTCTCCCTTCAGCGCCAAAGAGCCTGGACTTGGAAAGCCCGGAAGACAAATACGAAAGAGAAGCCGAAGAGCGCAGGATCGAAAGAGAACATCAAGATGAAGTACTAAGGGTAGCATTCGCAAACCTTAGCCGGCAAATCAACAACATAAATATGGCAGCACAACAGGCAGAACCACCACAGACATCACCAGCAACATCACATAATGCAGCTCGGACTAGACCATTCCATCCAGGTCAGCCAGCTAGCAGCCCACCAACAACACCAACTACCACTGTCTCTCCTTCCAAACCTCCACCTCTGAAAAAGAAGCAGAAACGACATAAGCGCCGCTAACAACCCACAACTTCTCCTCCTTTACCACGGTCTGACACTACAAAATTCTACAGCTAAAGAGGGTCGAAAGGGGCTTGCTCCCCAAACCGTCCCTGCGGGCCTTCGGCACGCGAAACCATTTGATTCGGGATTAGCGTTTGCAGCCAGTTACCTCAAAACCAGTACGAGAGAAACATAGCTGGCGAAAATATGGGGGAGGCTTTGGATCCGCCCCCGTTTCACCAGTCATTGGTTGTGTTAAAATATATGCATACAAAAAAAAGATGGCCCGGCACAAAAAGTAGTGGGGCTGAAGCATCCCCCCCCCCCCCCGGCCCCCGCCCCCGGTCCCGCGGCCTCTTATATATATAGAATAAACGGATAGCGGTTTCAAATAAAACATTTATTCTACGAGTAGAACTAAGAGTCGACTTCATTCTTAATTCTACGAGTAGAATATTATTTTACTTTTTCTAGAAAACACTGTACGTTTATTTTGTTCAACCAATAAATCTTTTACATGGCAGTCGCGGCGAAATCATGCTGTTAATCGCTACAAAACACAGCGAGAAGTGAGGAACACATTGGTCCAATTCGATTGACAAGTAAAATTGCCAAAAATAAACAAGGCGCAGTGATACATTTCTGTCGAAAATAATTCCCCTACAAACTTGAGCTAAACTTGCAAAAATACTTTATTAAATGAACAATGTGTCGTGTCTTCTACTGGAATTGTGTAATATTTTTAAAAAGCTTTACAGAAAATAAAAATTGAACTGAGCAGACGACACGGTTATTTACAGTTTCCAAATTTGAAAAATGAAACACCAATCATCATGCCCCCGCCTTTCGCAATCGAACTTGTATGCTTTTCAACGAATGGTTTTGATTGATTTAATATGTGTTTTATTTTTTAAGTGTTGCTCGTTTTATTGTTAGGCAGAGTTGAAATGTGTCATATTTTCTTAAACTAAACATTTAAGCGACGGTCAGCGTTTCATAAACGTCGGTTCATTATGTCTCCCACAAGCGTAAAACAGGTCACGACAACATGAATGCGGTAGAGGTCAGAGGTCAACAAGTCCGTCTCTACTATAGAAATACATTCCTTCAATGTTAAACATACAGGGAAAATTTATCACCCTACTAGGTAATTAAAGCAAAAATTAAAAATTTATCCAAGGCTTTTATTATATACTTCATAATAACCTCATTTCTATTGGCTGAATGTTATGCACGTGGCTGGAACTGAAAATCCATGTACACAGTTGTTCCAGTGAATATCAACTTTCTAAATATAGCTCTTGGAATCCCCCTCCCTAGTTCTATTTCAATGAACATAATCTCTATAACATCGTTTAGTTTTATGTTATATTTTATTGTAAAATAAATAGAGGATATGGAATGAGTGTTTTTCTCATATAATATTTATGAAACGAGTCTAAGAATTTTCCGTTTTGGCGAGCCTCTGGCGAGCCCAAACGGAAAATTCGGACGAGTTTCATAAATATTATATGAGAAAAACACTCATTTCATATTCTATTTATCATATGACATACACACGCACAAATTAGCCACTTAGTGTGACTTTTTAACCCATCACCTAACTTAAGTTGCAGACAGCACTCGGAAAAAACATCCTCCTATAACTAAAATATTTCAATTTTTGCTTCCAAAACATAGGTTATGACCCCTCATTGGAACGAGCTCGTCGAGCTCGTTCCAATGAGGGGCCATGACCTATGTTTTGAAAGCAAAAAGTGAAAATATAAAAAAAAATGAACGGCGTTTTTCCTGTAGGTAAAAGATTAATACAATATAACCCACCCTATATAGAACAAATAACGTAAATTCTCCCTACTGAAATTATGCAAATGTCATCCAGTTGTATTTTGTTTAGCCAATCAAATTGTCCAGTTTTGAAATTGACCAATGAAAGCTCCCAACTCTAATTATGCAAATTATGAAAATGTGGCCCAGTTGTATTGTGTTCAGTCAATCAAATTGTCTAGATTTCAAACGGACCAATGAAATTGACCGAAGGCTTTATTTATCACTGATTAATATGAAAACAAAATATTAAATGTTTTAAAGTGAAGAAAACGGACGAGTCATATGATTAAAGTATTTCTGGTTGATATAATTGAACGTTTAATTGACAAATAGAAGATTTTTTGAGGATGCTGTATATATACTACTCAACGTTTGCTAAGCACCAAATATATCCAACTACTTGTTTTACGTTTTAGTTGAAATATTGTTATGAAAAGTGTATATACTCTGTATTCAATTATACCTTTAATGATTTAAGTACAGAAATTAAGATTTTATTTGTGTTTGACAGTATTTTTTAGCTTCTGAATACGATATACCATCGAAAATGGATATTATGGGTAAAAGAGGAATTTTTCAAATTTGACAAAAAGTTGACGGAGCGAACTGGTATGGATTCACTGTAGTGTATGAGACCCACTACTGGTAATTACAGCTTGACAACGCCTTCTGGTGCTACCAATCAGGATCCTGCGGTCCTTTGTGGGACGTTGTTCCATTCTTGGACCAGCATGGCACCAAGCTCCTGGACACTTCTTGGCTGGACTGGACGGGCTGAAATTGCAAGCTGCAACTCATTCCAGACATGTTTGACTGGATTGAAGTCAGGGAATCTTGCTGGCCAGTCCATGATATCGTGCCTGGCTGTGGTTCTGAGACAGCGGAATTCGAATACATGGTCTTCTCGATCGGAGACCACCTTCGTGCAACCTTGCCCGGGTAGTCTGCGTCGAATCATTTACCCCGAATGCATTCCGAAGGTCACTGCGAAGCTGGGTTGCTGTGGCAAAGTGGTTTCTATGGGCCTGAATGATCAAGAACTGGTCTTCAGCTGCAGATGTTACCCTGTCTCTGCCACCACCATGCCGTCTTACTGGTGTGCCATTCTGCTAAAATCCTGCCACGGCTCTGGTGATCACCGTATGGTGCACACCAAGTGCTTCACCAACCTGACGATTGGTAGCCCCTTGCTACACCATCCCTACAGACGCCACATTTCTGCTTCAGACACGTGTCTTCTTACAGTACAGTCGCCGTGGGCGGGCACTTTTCCACATGTCCACAGTGGGCGCGCACTGGTTTTCCACAGAAATCAGTTTGATACCAGTTTCTGTGAACTTCTGTGGGCATGTAGTTCTGTGGGCAAAAGCCTGTGGAGTTCTATGGAAAAGATTACTGAACGATGATAATACCGGACGGCAGTGTCCACATAATTTATCCGAAACAGGGCTGCCCACAGAAATGTAACTGGAAGTAATTTTTAACACGTCTTGATAGAATAGGACTCTGTTTAAAAATATTTATTTCTTTATCATTTCAATTTGCAAGCACAGGTATATGGTAATTTTTGTGTTTACAAAAAGGAAAAAATTGATAACTTGTCAAAATTACGTCACATTTTCCCAATCTGAAAAGTGAATAGCACAACCCACACTGTGAAAACAAGATATACAGTGGCAAACCCATGTCGATTGCGAACGAGTGCTTTGAAAACAATGTGTACAAAACGCAAAAAATAGTTGAAAATAAAAGAGCACACCTGGGAATATCGCTGATATGAAATTATGTATTGATATGATCTTTCTGTTAAACCGAATCTGATTTTCGATCGACTGTTGAACAATTCGTTCGCTTTCGTTGACAACTCTAAGCTCGGCGGGAAGGGGAACATTTGGCTTCTAGAATTTTCGGCCTGGAAATATTTTGACAAAGGAACATCAGCCCGGGAAAATTAGCGCCCAGTACTCAGGCCCATTTATTTATTTATTTATTTATTTATTTATTTATTTATTTATTTATTTATTTATTTGTGTTTAAGGTCACATATTTATGCAGAAAGAGGCTAATCACAACAGCACCCCCAGGCCTTGAACCTTTTTCGGGTTCTGATAATAATTTTAAAAATTATTCAGGCAAATTAATTCTGATAGTTCAGCGTGCAATAAAAATGCAGCGTCAAATTAATATCGTTTTATTTAACCTGGCCCTGTCGATAAATTACTTCGGTATTATTCACTAAAAAGTGCAATATAAAAGTCACACTTTTTAGTGGATAATTTCGGAGTAATTCTGATAGTTCAACGTTTAATAAAAATGCATCGTCAAATTAATTTCGTTTTTTTTTAACCTGACCCTATCGATAAATTACTTCGGAATTATTCACTAAAAAGTGCAATATGAAAGTCCCACCTTTTAGTGGATAATTTCGGAGTAATTCTGATAGTTCAGCGTACAATAAAAATGCATCGTCAAATTAATTTCGCTTTTTTAACCTGAAACTATCGATAAATTACTTGGGTATTATTCACTAAAAAGTGGGGATCCCGGGAAGTGAAGCAGTGCTTGTTCATTGTGGTAAACAAGCCCTACTTTACTAGTGACCCAGTAACCAATGCTTGGGATAGAAGAGGAAATTATGATATGCTAGACAATGACACTCTTTTTACAATTTATAATGCATCGAGATGAGAAGAAAATTTTGCGAAAAAGGTAACTGAAAAACTCTTCCCCGAATTGTTTGGCCCTGACAATTTACGGTTCAAATATAGTTACAGGGTCGGTGGCATAACCCACAAAACAGAAATGGAGCCATTAAAGAAACGGATTTTAGAACAATATGTTATTAAGTTTTTCCCTGAGTATAGACATTCCCAGATGTTCAAGGAAGTGATTGAGGCGATAAATGAAGGTTTGAGGCGGCTTCTGAAGAAAAAAACCGAGTGCAGGTGCCTCCTATAGCGGAGGCTATAGGACTGTGGTTTGGATATCAGTGGGACTGGCTTGATCAGTCGGTCCCCATGACATCTATATTTGCATGGTTTTATTATCCCCTGCAGGGAAGAGATATAGCAAAGACCTCCGTTCGTGCGTCCGTGCGTGCGTCTGCGCATCCGTGTGTCCGTGCGTCCGACCAAATTCTTCGTTTATGCAATAACTTTGTTCATGTTTATGTTATGGCTCTCATTTTTGGTATGTGAGTTTAGTACTACAATATCTCGATCAAGTTCTTAAATCAGTTCTGTCGAATGTTTGTTTACCAAGTTATGGCCCTTTGTTTGTTGATTTTTTATTAGTTTTTGTTCGTTTATGGTATAACTTGCAACTGGCTGAAGGCATGTTTCCATTTTTTTGTACTTGAGTTAAGTACCACAATATCTCGATCAAGTTCGATTTGGGGTTCGGTATGACAAAAATTACTGGAGTTATGCCCCTTTACGACTTTGAAAATCTTCGAGGTTTTGGTTTCCATCCAATTATAATTGTTTGGCTGGACCGATCAGTTCAAATTTAATCTGTTTATTACTATTGTCAAAATACAGAACATGTTCAAATTCAGGTTCGGTCTGTTAAATTTTACTGGAGTTATGCCCCTTTAGGAGTTTGAAAATCTTCGATGTTTTGGTTTCCATCTTTTTCATCTCAAATTCTAATTTTCTTTTCATGAAACCTCAGTCACTTAAATACTGTTGATTGCATTTTTCTACGACTTACAGCGACCTCATTGAGAATCATCTTTTCAGTTTGCCAACTTGCATTTCAGCTTTTAAAATCCACCACTCCCCCTCCCCTCATTGATATTTGCTGGGGGATATGCCACGCTTGGCGTTGCCTTGTTGAGATATTTCATTCTGTGGCGGCGGCCTCATTTGAGTTAATTTTCGGGGGGGGGGGGGGAGGGTCACTTCTCTTTAACTGTATATATTTAATTGTTAAAGTGAAAGAATGAAAAATATAAACCAAACATTTTTATTCTCTTGGTTGTTATTTATAGTTCTGCAAGATTGTTTGTTATTCATCAATGATTAAATTAATTAACTTGATTGACTTATGTTAATCGGCAATTAATGGTGCACTTGTGTTCATGATTTATGACCTGCTATAATCCTTCAGAAGTAGTTTTACAGAAGTTAGTGGCATGTGTATACTACATACAGTAGCGTTTGAAAGGATTAAAAACTTCAAACGATTTGTGTTCTTGCCCTCTCAACTCAGACCACTGGGGTTTAACTTTCATTAATATCGACGGGGGTAGGGTTAAAAACCAACATCAGGTATTCGTAAGCGAATACTGGAAATGTGCTTATCCCACTTGTAATGGGCCGACCCCCGTGGGGATCCCGGGAAGGGAGGCAGTGCTTGTTCATTGTGGTAAACAAGCCCTGCTTTACTGGTGGATTATGACCCAGTAACCAATGCTTGGAGTTGAAGAGGCAACATGGGTATAAATGATTGGGTAAACTTCCCGTCAAAGGCGCCCTCGGCGTTCCCCCTATTTTTTCATAGAGATGCGTTGCACATTGTGGAAGAAACGGAAGATAAAAATGACGCCGTGTGGAGGAACTGGAGAGGCCTTATTTGGTGAATATAAATCCATAATTGGTGGAAATATCCCTCCTTTTTTATTTAACCCTTTACCTAACGTAACTGTCAAAACCGGCCAGCGCTATGCACGAAAATCGCCGTTCAATCTATTTCATATTTTCATTTTTTGCTTCCAAAACATAGGTTATGAAACCTCATTTGAACGAGCACGTCACGCTCGTTCCAATGAGTGGTCATACCTATGTTTTGGAAGCAAAAAATGAAAACTTTTAGTTACACAAGAATTTTTTTCACGAGTGTCGTCTACTCCTAGCGTTAGGAAAAGGGTTAACAAATGGCAAACAGATTAGTAGATAAATATCACATGGTCCACAAGCTTTTTAGTTTCTGCATTTTCGTTAGTTGGATTATCCCGGGAATTTATCGTGACAGGGGAGAATAGAAACTATTCTGATATTTTGACCTCGTTCCGATGTTAACAGATTTTTATTCTTATTGCAATCGTGTAGAAAAATTATGTAACATAAATATTATAGTATTGTAATAAAAAGTCAGATCATGTGGACTCCACGGGAATTGCCGTGTTAGTTACTAATTCCTTGGGCAAGTAGGCAGAATGCCCACGGTCTAGGAAAATATCTGTCCACAGAAATTTCTGTGGGCAGTTGAAAGGTAATTTGCCCACGGTTTTCCACAACCACTGTGGATATGTGGAAAAGTACTGTACATTTGCATTTGCCACATTCAATCATTAAATCACAAGGGTTTGTGTTGAAATGAAGATTGAATACCCAACACCTGTCATGTACATGTAGAGAGTACACGAAAACATCATGAAAATCAAGGGGTACATGCTTTCCATGACTGTCACGAAAAGCCTGCCTGTCGAGAGAGCTTATGTAAACACTGGAAACCATCTCAATACATTCCTCAATCATATCCATCAAAAATATAAGCAAATTTCACAATGATGTGTCAAAAATTTGGTGCTTAGCAAACGTTGAGTTGTATAATAAAACAATTAACGCCTCGGTCAATATAAGTTTTTTTAGGTTCATATCACACCATATTCACCACCACAAAAGTCCGAAATTGTATATCATAGTTCGAATAAACGGCCATTTATGGGATAAAGTGTAATTAGTTTTAACCCTTTACACAACGAATCGCCCGCATCCGCCTGCGTAATATGCAAATTCAGCAGTTGTAAAAATATTATTTTTCAAACAACTTCAACAAAACCATATCATGTGACCCCAAGTTGGAACGAGCTCGTCGAGCTCGTTCCAACGAGGGGTCACATGATATGGTTTTGTTGAAATTTTTTGAAAAAATTTTAAAAAAATGATATTAAAAATAATAAATTTTGATAAATTTTTGTTGAATTTTTTTTTTTTAATTTTAAAAAAATTTTATTTAAAATAATAAATTTTGATATCGTCTGCGTTGGGTAAAGGGTTAATCTGATTTTAGTAAACATCTTCGTTAGAGCCATGTAAAGATTCGAAATTCGATTCGATTCGAGGATTTGATACAAATCGTATTGATGGAAATTTTCGAATCTTCGAGTTGTTTACAAAATCCTACCAAGTTTCTCGCTTTTTACTCTTTTCCCATCATCAAGTCCCCTGTACAAGAGACGTGGTGACAGAAGAAAAGTTCAAGGACGTTCCTTTTCCGAAACTAACTTTATTCCGTTTCTTAACCGTTTGAACACGAGCGGCCGTTTTTTTCATTCAGAAACATAATAAAATATTAATAATAAATACAGTTTAGAGCCATGAATCCACATAAAGTGCTCTCAGGCTTCACAAAGTGGAAAAAGAATGAATACATGCATACATAAAACGCATACTCAGTGAAATATGTCCTTGATAAACAATATGAATTCATTCAAACGGGACTGGTCGTGGAAATGCATTTTGAAAAAGATAAGTTTTTAGACACTTTTTGAATGACGTGTATGTAAGTGGCGACTTCAGGTGATCAGGCAAAGTGTTCCAGAGAAAAGGGCCAGCGACCTAAAAAGCCCGATCGTCTACCATTACAAGATTACCAGTGTTATGACAGAGTTTATTGGAAGAGGGTGATCTCAGAGATCTTGAAGGAGTATAACGCTGGAGTATGTTTCAAAGATACATTGGGGCCAACCCATTAAGACATTTGTAAACTAAAACAAGAATTTTGAATATGACACGCTATTCAAAAGGAAGCTAGTGTAGGTGGTATAACAAGGGTGTAATGTGACATGATTTCCTTCTTCTTAGAATGATCCTCGCTGCGCAGTTTTGAACAAGTTGGAGCTTCTGTAGTAGGGAATTACAGCCATACATCAGAGAGTTGCAGAAGTCCAAGCAGCTGGTAACAAACGCATGGGCGGACTGATTCGCGACCCCATCGTCGATCATGATCTACTGATATTTCGTAGATGATAATATGATGTTCGACAAACCTGTGAGATATGATTCTCAGCCGACAGGTTTTCATCTACGATATACCATGATACGTTATAGTAACATTACATAGGATGGATGCTAAGTTCACGTGTGTGGTAGACCAATTAATATTTTCAGCGTGCAGCCCCCAAGGCTGCACGTTGAAAATATTAATTGATCTACCCTTAAATAATGAATATGGACTCTTCCAGTTGCTATCAAAGAACTGATATGGAAGATACCACCATTGTTCAGAGGGTTAATATTCCACTTATAGATTGATTTGCCCAAATAGGCGAGTTGCTGTTGTATATCATACATACTTTAGTGGAGACTCACAATATTTATTGTTGTAATAAGCTGCAATATCTACAACCTGAAAACTGCTTACATTCGATTCAAGATTTGATTCGATTTGAAATGTTCAGCCTGATTCGATTCAGCTTTCGAGTTAACACGAAATTTGAGAATCGCAGGGCTCTACTTTTTAGTTTAACCGTATGGCTCCTGATGGTATATTCCATGCCAGTTCAAAGCCATCAAGTGGAAGAGTCTATATTCGTTACTTGGGGGAACATCACTCAATATTTTCAACGTGCAGCCTTTGGGCTGCACGTTGAAAATCTTGATTGGTCTACCACACAAATTCAGTGAGCAATTATCTACTTTATGAATTCAGGTTGTACATGTATCGTGACCATGGCCGGAAAAGCGACCTTTCGGATTTAAAGGATTAAACAATATTTGTTGACCTGTATGGGTACGTGTTCATCTGACTAGGCATAATGCTTGGTAATTGCATGTAACAAATATAATTTATAAAATATACATGAATAATAGAAGGTATTGTAGTTTTGTGTAGTTAGCTGTAATAACAGGATACAACATCAAGCGTAGGGCTTATATAAGTCGTCTACAAGTGTAAAGATTACAATATAATAATTGATGGTTTTGAGTAATTCAACAGAGATACATGTATTGTTAAACTGATTAAGGAGCAGGAGAAAAAAGGGATTAAGAGTAAGATAAATGAGAAAACTGGGGCGGGTTCGTCAATTCCATGACACCAGTGATCTGGCAGGTTGAGACTCGGCGGTCACTAATAATTCACGTCAAGACTATTCGAGAAGATCAGTCATTGCTTGGCGGTTAATTCCCTTGGTTGGTTACCCTGCTTATCTACTACATAACAGGGGGCGCGGTGGCGTTGTGATAACCGGTTCTCGTCAGATCACCGAAGTTAAGCAACGTCGAGCCAGGTTAATCATTGGATGGGTGACCGTCTGAGCGATCAATTCGGACTCCCGCGTTGTTTTCTTGGGCAAGGCACTTAACCCTGATTGTCCACATGGGGGCACGATGACACCGTGAACTAGGGCGTACTGCACGTCGGTGCTGCGCATGTCTTCAACCAATCTAACCCTGCCTGTGCTGCAGTGTGGAGTTACGATGTTGGGGAGCTGCCAGCTGCTCGTCGTTACTCGGTGGTTCTCTCCGGGTACTCCGGCTTGCTCCACCCGTAAAACTTTCACGGTCATGATTAGCCATTGTGCATAAGTATATGACCTTAAACACCAATAAATAAATAAATAAATAAATAAATAAATAAATAAATAAATAAATAAATAAATAAATAAATAAATAAATAATTACTACATAACATACCACGAGACAGGTTTTGGTTACTCAATATGTAGTACCCATAGAGCTAAAGTGAACACAGCCACATCTAGGCAGAAGTGAACTGTAGCTCAGGCTTTTTGTAATTTGCCTCTGGTTAAGTCTTCTAGGTGGCTCTAGAAGATTTTTGGCCCATAGGCCACTCGGTTTCACCCAGTGGCCCATGGGACAACATCCCGTCAGTGCCACCACAAACAGACGGTGAAGATTCTACTTTTCGGGGTGCTGTTTCTGTCATAAACAATAGGAGGAGCAAATAAAGTTACGCATTCCTGTCATAGATTATAGAAATATCAAATAAAATCATAACCCATCTGACACAAACTAAACAAAAAACAACTTAAATTAATCAAATCCCAAGCAGAATCACATACTTTCTCTAACAAACTATACAAACATCAAACAAACGTCCTACGCGTCTGCCACAAACAATAAATAAAATAGAGCACCTCTGTTAAAAAAATGTGCAGACACGAACATATGCTACAAAAACTATACAAATATCAAATAAAATCAAAGAACGTCTATCAAAACCTATAGAAATACCGAACGAGGAATAGCATCCCTTTCATGCTAAATACAACAAGAGGGCCCATGGGGCCTGAAGTACTCATCCTGAACAGAACACAATATAAACAGAGTCCAAGAATGAGTCTACATTAAGCAATCCATATCCATAGGCTACACTGTCAATCCTTGAGTCCCTCAGGAGTGACAAAAATAATCCGGGCATCATGCCTTTTCTTCAGTTAGTTTAAACAATATTTATTACTGAAAGTAACAATTGTATACATCACGCAAACAGATAAAAAGGAACAACTCATGAAATTAATGGCATACAATGTAACAGAACAACAGAATTCAAGAATAAATGTAAGGGATTCAACAATAAGCTACAAACTTTTGGAAGTCGTCTCCCTTGTTGGATTGACTATTTGATTAGGAGATAACGCAAGGCATTTGGTGGACTAATATTGTTTAAACAGGTAGAAAAATAACAGGAAGAAGAAAGTAGAGAATAGAACAAGAGAAGAAACGAAGAGAAGACAAAGATGAGGATGAAGCCAACTTGAATTAAAAAAGAGGAAAAAAAAAGAAAAGAAAGAAGAATTTCCTTGGTGATCTGAGTTAAGCAGACATGAATCGGGTTGGTAGATGAGTAATATACTTATTTAGTGACGAGAAAGAAATTAATAGTTGCTGACGACTGATTCAAGCATTATACCTAGTCAGATGCACACATACCCATACAGGTCACGTAATCGCCGCAGCTAACTGAAACATTTATTAAGTACAATGAAATCCTGGACATATTCAAATATAAAGCGGTTTTCTGCATTATCAAGCAATTCCGAACCAAATAGAAGAGTACTAGGATCAAGAGAAGATGGGAGTAATTCAATTGTAATACTGCGTACATGTTCATGTATTGGACAATATAACACGAAATACTCGACTGTCTCACATACACCACAAACGCAGAGGGTGGAAGGTGATAAGTGGTTATTGCATAAATGTGCGTTAAGGTTGCTGCATCACAAATGTAACCTACAGTGGTAAATCTGACCAGCCCGCGATGTAGCTCCGCCGTAAAATGTCGGTGGTGGTAGATTGCCATCATTTTGGAAGGTCGTAAAATTACTCTGCACGCTAAAAACTAAAGTGTTAAAAACTACACTTGAAGTGCTGTATTTAACACTTATTAAGTGCTGAACTAGCACTTTGTGCAAGTGTAGATATCCCAGAACTTGACAGGTGTTACAATAATACCACTTGAGAAGTGTAATGTCGCGACACTTAAAAGGAAACAACGCAGATGACGCGGATCAGGCTCGAACTCTCGAGCCTGATCCGCGTCATCTGCGTTGTGTCCTTTTAATTATGTACCCACCAAGCGCAAATCAAATTATGGACGATTCTGGAAGAACCACCAATGCTAGACACATGGGAAGTGCCATCCATTCAAGTTTCAGATGTCTGACGATTGTAATGTCTAAGTGCTTAAAGCATTGCACTTTGAGTGTTAAAATCAAACTCTACGAGTTAGAATGGGTTTAACACCTTGAAAGTGTCAGTTTTAACACTTTAGTTTTTAGTGTGTGGGATGAGTTTTCTCTGACAGATAATGGTAGGTTATTCCACTGACCAGTCGTATTTGGGATAAACGAAGATTGGTATAGTTGCGAGTTACAAACAGAACTCGATGATTCTGGTGGGATCATAGATTATCATAAAATGTAGAGCTTCTTCAGTTGATCATAATGTTAAATGTAGAGACCCCTATGAAGCTCCTTGATACAACTTATTTGTATTAATCTTAGTTACACACCTCTTGAGGGTATTGAATACAAATTTTCTAATTCTGCAGCTACGTGGCCAATTCGGGCTCCCATAGAGAGCCCAAATATTAACCCAGGCACTCAATTTGAACAAAGTTGAATCTGACCTCCTTAGAGATGCATACCAAATATGAAAGAATTCTGACTGTTGGATCTGAAAAAGAAACATTTTAAAGATATTTCTTCATATTGTTCTAAGTTAAAACCTAGGCTACCATAGTGCGCCCAAATATTAGTCTACGGATCGAAAGCATAGTCTTCAGTAGAGTAATCACTGTCACCTAAGTCTTCAGTGCAGTAATCTTAACTCTTAGAACACTGATGGTGTTTTCCCTTTCAGTTCAATGACAGCAATTGGAAGAGTCAATGTTCAATACTTGGAGGTACATTGATTAATACAGCCGCTGGGTTGCACGTTGAAAATAATGATTAGAGCACCCTACTCATTCACTTCGCAGGCATCGTACTTAACCCTTTACATAACATGAAAAGCAGACGACACTTGCAAAAAAAATCCTTGAATAACTACAATTTTCATTTTTTGTCTCAAAAACATAGGTTATGACCCCTCATTGGAACGTGCTCGACGAGCACGTTCCAATGAGGGGTCATAACCTATGTTTTAGAGACAAAAAATGAAAAAATAATGCAAATCAATTGGCAAGTTTTGAGAATAGCGCTGGCCCTTTTTGGCCGTTACGTTAGGTGAAGGGTTAAATAAATGAAATTATGAAGAATCGTACCTCTGGGCCGGAAAAAGGGTCCCTCGGGTCCAAAGGTGTTAATATCCACCTGTTTTCGAATCACAAAACAGAAAGTCCATATTGGGTTTATGTTCACTCAACTAAGTTCATTTGGGGTTAAATAAATGAAATTATGAAGAATCGTACCTCTGGGCCGGAAAAAGGGTCCCTCGGGTCCAAAGGTGTTAATATCCACCTGTTTTCGAATCACAAAACAGAAAGTCCATATTGGGTTTATGTTCACTCAACTAAGTTCATTTGGGGTTAAATAAATGAAATTATGAAGAATCGTACCTCTGGGCCGGAAAAAGGATCCCTCGGGTCCAAAGGTGTTAATATCCACCTGTTTTCGAATCACAAAACAGAAAGTCCATATTGGGTTTATGTTCACTCAACTAAGTTCATTTGGGGTTAAATAAATGAAATTATGAAGAATCGTACCTCTGGGCCGGAAAAAGGATCCCTCGGGTCCAAAGGTGTTAATATCCACCTGTTTTCGAATCACAAAACAGAAAGTCCATATTGGGTTTATGTTCACTCAACTAAGTTCATTTGGGGTTAAATAAATGAAATTATGAAGAATCGTACCTCTGGGCCGGAAAAAGGGTCCCTCGGGTCCAAAGGTGTTAATATCCACCTGTTTTCGAATCACAAAACAGAAAGTCCATATTGGGTTTATGTTCACTCAACTAAGTTCATTTGGGGTTAAATAAATGAAATTATGAAGAATCGTACCTCTGGGCCGGAAAAAGGATCCCTCGGGTCCAAAGGTGTTAATATCCACCTGTTTTCGAATCACAAAACAGAAAGTCCATATTGGGTTTATGTTCACTCCACTAAGTTCATTTGGGGTTAAATAAATGAAATTATGAAGAATCGTACCTCTGGGCCGGAAAAAGGGTCCCTCGGGTCCAAAGGTGTTAATATCCACCTGTTTTCGAATCACAAAACAGAAAGTCCATATTGGGTTATGTTCACTCAACTAAGTTCATTTGGGGTTAAATAAATGAAATTATGAAGAATCGTACCTCTGGGCCGGAAAAAGGATCCCTCGGGTCCAAAGGTGTTAATATCCACCTGTTTTCGAATCACAAAACAGAAAGCCCATATTGGGTTTATGTTCACTCAACTAAGTTCATTTGGGGTTAAATAAATGAAATCATGAAGAATCGTACCTCTGGGCCGGAAAAAGGATCCCTCGTTTCCAAAGGTGTTAATATCCACCTGTTTTCGAATCACAAAACAGAAAGTCTATATTGGGTTTATGTTCACTCAACTAAGTTCATTTGGGGTTAAATAAATTAAATTATGAAGAATCGTACCTCTGGGCCGGAAAAAGAATCCCTTGGGTCCAAAGGTGTTAATATCCACCTGTTTTCGAATCACAAAACAGAAAGTCCATATTGGGTTTATGTTCACTCAACTAAGTTCATTTGGGGTTAAATGGGAGCGCGGTGGCTCAGTAGGTAGAGGTGCAGGCTGCAAGCCGAGAGGTCCTCGGTTCGAATCCCACCTGCGGCAACCGCGTTGTGTCCTTGGGCAAGACACTTCATCTCCATTGCCCGCATGGGGGCACGATGACGCCGTGTACTAAGGCGTACTGCACGTCGATGGTACGCATGTCTTCAACCAATCTAACCCTGCCTGTGCCGCAGAGCGGAGTTACGATGTTGGGGAGCTGGCAGCTGCTCGTCGTTGCTCGGTGGTTCTCTCCGGGTACTCCGGCTTCCTCCACCCGTAAAACTGTCACGGTCATGATTAGCCATTGTGCATAAATATGTGACCTTAAACATCAATAAATAAATAAATACTATTTGGGGTTAAATAAATGAAATTATGAAGAATCGTACCTCTGGGCCGGAAAAAGGATCCCTCGGGTCCAAAGGTGTTAATATCCACCTGTTTTCGAATCACAAAACAGAAAGTCCATATTGGGTTTATGTTCACTCAACTAAGTTCATTTGGGGTTAAATAAATGAAATTATGAAGAATCGTACCTCTGGGCCGGAAAAAGGATCCCTCGGGTCCAAAGGTGTTAATATCCACCTGTTTTCGAATCACAAAACAGAAAGTCCATATTGGGTTTATGTTCACTCAACTAAGTTCATTTGGGGTTAAATAAATGAAATTATGAAGAATCGTACCTCTGGGCCGGAAAAAGGATCCCTCGGGTCCAAAGGTGTTAATATCCACCTGTTTTCGAATCACAAAACAGAAAGTCCATATTGGGTTTATGTTCACTCAGCTAAGTTCATTTGGGGTTAAATAAATGAAATTATGAAGAATCGTACCTCTGGGCCGGAAAAAGGATCCCTCGGGTCCAAAGGTGTTAATATCCACCTGTTTTCGAATCACAAAACAGAAAGTCCATATTGGGTTGATGTTCACTCAACTAAGTTCATTTGGGGTTAAATAAATGAAATTATGAAGAATCGTACCTCTGGGCCGGAAAAAGGATCCCTCGGGTCCAAAGGTGTTAATATCCACCTGTTTTCGAATCACAAAACAGAAAGTCCATATTGGGTTTATGTTCACTCAACTAAGTTCATTTGGGGTTAAATAAATGAAATTATGAAGAATCGTACCTCTGGGCCGGAAAAAGGATCCCTCGGGTCCAAAGGTGTTACTATCCACCTGTTTTCGAATCACAAAACAGAAAGTCCATATTGGGTTTATGTTCACTCAACTAAGTTCATTTGGGGTTAAATAAATGAAATTATGAAGAATCGTACCTCTGGGCCGGAAAAAGGATCCCTCGGGTCCAAAGGTGTTAATATCCACCTGTTTTCGAATCACAAAACAGAAAGTCCATATTGGGTTTATGTTCACTCAACTAAGTTCATTTGGGGTTAAATAAATGAAATTATGAAGAATCGTACCTCTGGGCCGGAAAAAGGATCCCTCGGGTCCAAAGGTGTTAATATCCACCTGTTTTCGAATCACAAAACAGAAAGTCCATATTGGGTTTATGTTATGTTCACTCAACTAAGTTCATTTGGGGTTAAATAAATGAAATTATGAAGAATCGTACCTCTGGGCCGGAAAAAGGATCCCTCGGGTCCAAAGGTGTTAATATCCACCTGTTTTCGAATCACAAAACAGAAAGTCCATATTGGGTTTATGTTCACTCAACTAAGTTCATTTGGGGTTAAATAAATGAAATTATGAAGAATCGTACCTCTGGGCCGGAAAAAGGATCCCTCGGGTCCAAAGGTGTTAATATCCACCTGTTTTCGAATCACAAAACAGAAAGTCCATATTGGGTTTATGTTCACTCAACTAAGTTCATTTGGGATAACTTTTAACCTGACTGCTTTTAGAGTGTATTTGTGTAGGGCATGTTCTAGGAAGGCACAAGGGCGCGCGGTGGCTCAGTGGTAGACTGTTGGACTTCAACGCTAGAGGTCCCGAGTTCGATCCCCGTCCGGTACGACCCGCGTTGTGTCCTGTGTGGGATACCAGGAACATTTGTGAAATGTTAACTACTGAGAGCTCATTTCCTCGCTTCTCAAGTGCTGTTAATTTTTGGTGTTTATCCCTTTACCTAACATGAAAAGCAGACGACACTTGAAAACAAAATTCTTGAAAAACTAATTTTTTTCATTTTTTGTCTCCAAAACATAGGTTATGACCCCTCATTGGAACGAGCTCGACGAGCTCGTTCCAAAGAGGGGTCATAACCTATGTTTTGGAGACAAAAATATGAAAAAATGATGAAAATTAATGGGCGATTTTTGAGAATAGCGCTGGCCGGTTTTGGGCGTTACGTTGGATAAAGGGTTAAAGGAGGATGTATGTCAGAGAGGAAGATGTTAACCTGTTGAGCGTTAAATCAGTCAGTTACATCGGCTACCAACTTTTCTATGCATTGCAAATGGTGTAGATCATACAGTTTTTATGTGCGCCTGTATGATGTAGAATATGCAGATGTATGTGGTTATTTTCGTGTAGATACTAGATATGATTCACAAAGTCCAGGAAATTTGGGTGTGTGATTAAATACCCACCTTACCCCCCCCCCCCCCCCCCACCCAACACCCCCACCCCGACCCCACCCCCACCCGGTTCCTATGCTGAGATCAAACACTACTCGTGGCAAACATGGACATGAGTACACTGTTTCAATTCAAGTCAAGATGTGAGTTGATCAATAGAAATTAGTGGGCGTCCGGAAAGATATGTGCTTTAAATTTTAAACAGTATGTGTCTGTGATAAAGTTCTTTGTATCCAGAATGAAAATGCAAGTCGAGAAGACAGAATTTACATCAATAAATAAATTCGAATATGTGTAAAAATGATGAAATCCTCAGAACTAAACTATACAGAAAGAGAATTTATGAAGGCTGATTTTCGTGAGAAAAACATCTTTAAAGAAATCAGAAATGGGCCTTTGTAAACAGCGTTCAAACAATTTCATACAGGAATCAGATAAATTTTTTTCAAGAAACCAGAAATAACTTCAGTCCATACCATTTAACGTGCTCTGTAAATGAATCAGAAATGGGTATTGAAGAAATCGGAAACACACTGTTGGGTTCTGTATTTGAATGGTTTAGCACAAAAGTGAAATTCTGCACTGAGTGCCCCTCCGAATCGATTTTTCAAACTTTGTATTGGGGCCACGTCATTATGTCTGACATGCAATTGTGTCCTTCTTTCAAAATTTTGACTCTAATTTCACGCCCAGCCCTCTGTTTGGGACATTTAAATTTACATATGAACTGTATGAATGTATTAGAGGGTCTAAATTGTGATTATACAACTGTAGTATGCAATCAATAACCAATCGAAAGAACTTGGCACATATTTTGAACCTTCAGTGAGTTTCTACTTGATTTTCAAGATTGCAAATTGAGAATGTCATATTATCATATGACCTGTCCGTTTTGTTCACTTTAAAACATTTGATATTTTGTTCTCATATTAATTAGTGATAAATAAAGCCTTCTGCTAAGGTTTTAGTGTAAAAATACATGTATGATCTTCCGAAAGGCATTTGGGGTCAAAAAGGAGATTTTCAGCAATTCTAAAAATTGTGTTCAATTATCCCAGGGTGACCTCAGTGATCTTAACCCATATTTGTAAACTTCATTGAGTTTCGACTCATTTGGTGTTAGTCCCAGGTTTATAGGTCGCATCGAGGCGCGGTGGCGTCGCGGTAACCGGTTCTCATCAGAAAACCGAAGTTAAGCAACGTCTAGCGCGGTTGGTAGTTGGATGGGTGACCATTTCAGCGACTGATTCGCGCTCCCGCGTTGTGTCCTTGGGCAAGGCACTTAACCCCAATTGCCTACATGGGGGCACGATGATGACGCCGTGTACTAAGGCGTACTGCACGTTGATTGTACGCATGTCTTCAGCCAATCTAACCCTGCCTATGCTGCAGTGCGGAGTTACGATGTTGGGGAGCTGGCAGCTGCTCGTCGTTGCTCGGTGGTTCTCTCCGGGTACTTCGGCTTCCTCCACCCGTAAAACTGTCACGGTCATGATTAGTCATTGTGCATAAGTATATGACCTTAAAAACCAATAAATAAATAAATACTAAAGGTCGCATCTTGCTTGAGATATGAGCGTGGTGCACTTTCAAAACACCCCTAAGAACACCCCAAGTCCCAGGAGCCTACCAAAACACTAACCATAACACTTATATCAGCCCTCTCCATGTCACGATGTACATGGCACCAGGCGAGAAAATTTAATACCATGTAACCAATGCTAATCCTGCTTGTGTGGAGTTTGTTCGTTGGGGAGTCTGGCAATTGCTCACCGCTGCTCAGTGGTTCTCTGCGGATACTCCGGCTTCCGCCAACCCCAAAAACTGTCCGATAGGAGGTTACCCTGTTGTCTAAGTGTCGTCAATCCTCAGTAAATAAGCTAATAACATCTATGTTTAATAATAGGCTCATAGAATTTGATTAATTTCAGTAATAGACTTCAGGGAGCAAAAGATGAAACAGAAAGGGGGAAAGGTAATGGGGCGCTCTAGAAGAATGAAAAGTTAACTGCCATCACGGAAATCTGGATCTGAAACAAGCGACCGATCTCTAAACATAATTGAATAGCGACGTATCTATACTGAAATTGTTGTAGTCATTCCCTTTTAACTCTCGTCCTGCTGCAGGTGACTTTCCTTGCCCAAGCGAGAGACACTCTGTTACCTATTAGAAGTATGTTACTGGCTCTAGTCAAAACAATGCGCCTCTACGGATAGGAGTAGTCTTCTTAACAATGATTTTTTGATGCTAGACTTGGTCAGAAGTTTGAGGACATGCTTGTCCGTCTGTTCGTCCGTCCGCGATATAATACGGGATCTACGAGGATTTTACCAAATTATTGGCGACGGTAAAAGTCCCTATAAGAATTTCCAACATCCCACCAGTTAAGATCGATAACGTTCTTTAATGGCGTATACAAATGCATAGAAACATTGAGTAACGTCAAGCATCCTGATTCTCGGTCCATTCCCGCAACCAAACACATGTTAGTTTTTATCTTGTCGTGACGACCGATGTGGCCTCACTGTCTTGCCAACACCACACCTTCCCCTGCCCATTCCACCACACTCTTACAAATTGTTCTCTACCCTTGCCCTGCCACTTTTAAAAAAAAATATTAAAAATAATGTTCAAATATGGTAACTAAACTGGAAGTGTATATATTGTACTTAATTTGTATACTTTTTTGTACATTTCTTTATTATGTGAAAATAAAAATTTGAAAAAAGTACCGCAAGCCGCATTGGTCATGATGTGTCCCTAACAGTCCCATTCGGGTTTGTATAACCGACTGTATGTGACTTTAGTTAAAGTAGCAAATCTTGTCTGGTCTGGTCTGGTCTGGTCTGGTGTGGTGTGGTTAGAAAATATATGATTACTAGCAAGACATCAATCCAGACTAAAATGTTCCGATTGTAAAATTATTCAGTGGTGTCTCCAAATCCTCTCTTAGCCACGCCTCTGAGCATGTTCGAAAAGAGGGTGTACAAACGGAACATAATTCCTTCTCAGTCAACAATCATTATGGTCAACGGAAAAATAACGGTTTCCTCATAAGGCGATCCGTTTCCAGGCCTTAGAATAATTTTAGCAATTTGGTTTTCCCAGGAGACCCCGGTCTTGAAGAATAATCCGAGTTGTTTTTATTGGCGAATGTTATTGAGGTTGATGTCTTACATCATGGGGAGTGAGGGGGGTGGGGGTGGCGACGTTTCGTTAGTTTTAATGGATACTATTGTAGATTTTGTGTTTAAATCAACGAGGGAGGGACTTGTCTCTCGCCGGGTTTTCGCCCGTTTGTGGCCAACTCATTCCTTTTCCTATTTCTTGTTTTTATTATATTCGGAGGAACAGAATTTTTTTCTGAATTTTATACGAATATTTCCAATTATATTACGACAAAATATAGATTGGCGGAAATGGTGGATCTGATGACTTGCTTCTTTTTTTATTTTTTTTTTTATTCTTTTAGACATTTCGTCTGATAGCATTAACAAATATACGAAGTGTCATCGATTGACTGGAATTATTGTCTTGATTCAGAATTTACTTACGAGTAATCAGGCGGTACAGTGACAGCCAGAATAATTTTTATTTCAACATAGATCAAAACGAAAAGAAGGAATACAATTGCTTGATAGACTTCATCATAACATTGAAGACTTTAATCCTCTTTATTACTTTCCAAAGTGTGATTTACTGGGATTTCCGGGTTTGATTTATTAACGATAACTTTCCAAAGTGTGATTTACTGGGATTTCCGGGCTTGATTTATTAACGATAACTTCGTGAATTATGCAGTCAACAATTATGTCATGTATCCGTGCGCGCAAACGAAGACGCTTTGCCGTGGGGTGTAATGGGGACTTCATTGTTTTGTTTTGTTTTTTTTTTCCTTTTTTTTTATCCCTTTACCTAACATGAAAAGCAGACGACACTTGCAAAAAAAAATCTTGAATAACTATTATTTTCATTTTTTGTCTCAAAAATATAGGTTATGACACCTCATTGGAACGAGCTCGATGAGCTCGTTCTCATGAGGGATCATAACCTATGTTTTAGAGACACAAAATGAAAAATAATGAAAATTAATTGGCGATTTTTGAGAATAGCTTTGGCCGGTTTTTTCCGTTACGGTAGGTAAATGGTTAAATAATATAATTTATCGTTAATAATGAAAAGTAATAAACAGAGTAATCGCTTGACTGGACTGGTTACGTGAAATAATTCATTCGAGGCGAGGGACTATATTGTAAAACACTCGTGCGCATTTGCGCACTCGTGTTTGTACAACGTCCCTCACCTCTCATGAATTATTTCACGTAACCAATCCAGTCAAGCGATTACTCTCTATATAATTCCCAACAGCAAATTCTTTCCATAATGTAAATACAGACTCATTTGATAGGTCTTATTTGTTAAATTCCTCATTGTATTGTGGAAAAAGATTATTTCTTGAAATTTCAATATTTTGCTATTAGTGTGCATGCAGGAGGTTAATCTCTTGTTTAACGTCAGTGGGGCATTATTCAGAATACTGTGGTCACAAAAGCAGTCTCTTCCGCGGTCTGAGTGCGATCCGCTACCTACACAAATAAAACCGAGAGCTGAGACTGCAAACATAAAAAACAGCAAAATCACGCCAGCATACAAAAATCAAAATGAAAATTACATCTGATATTAAATATTCTCGCGCTTTTCTTTTAGATAGGTAAAATTCTAGCCCCACGGGGAGAAAAACGGGTAGAGAATTTAGACCGGTTGTGATTGTGTAACGATCGTGAATGTGTGGCGATCGTAAATGTGTGACGGTCGTGATTGTGTGGTGATCCAATCGAAAGTATTGTTTGCTCTTTTTGTCACAGAACCGTGTATAACACTAGGGATAGAAAGTTGGCATAATTCTGTTGATGCTCATAGAAAGTTGGTATATCTTTGTTAGTGCTTAGAGAAGGTTGGTATATCCCTGTTGGTTCTGAGAGACGGTTGGTATATCTCTGTTGGTGCTTAGAGCAGGTTGGTATATCTCTGTTGGTGCTTAGAGCAGGTTGGTATATCTGTGTTGGTGCTTAGAGCAGGTTGGTATATCTCTGTTGGTGCTTAGAGAAAATTGGTATATCTCTGTTGGTTATTTATTTATTTATTGATGTTTAAGGTAACATATTTATGCACAATGGCTAATCATGTCCGTGACGGTTTTACGGGTGGAGGAAGCCGGAATACCCAGAGAGAACCACCGAGCAACGACGAGCAACTGCCAGCTCCCCAACATCGTAACTCCGCACTGCAACACATGCAGGGTTAGATTGGTTGAAGACATGCGTACCATCGACGTGAAGTACGCCTTAGTACACGGCGCCATCGTGCCCCCATGCGGGCAATGGAGATGAAGTGTCTTGCCCAAGGACACAACGCGGTTGCCGCAGGTGGGATTCGAACCGAGGACCTCTCGGCTTGCAGCCTGCACCTCTACCTACTGAGCTACCGCGCTCCCATCTCCGTTGGTGCTTAGAGAAGGTTGATATATCTGTGTTGGTGCTTAGGGAAGGTTGGTATATCTGTGGTGGAGCTTAGAGAAGGTTACTATATCTCAGTTGGCGCTTAGAGAAAGTTGGTATATCTGTGTTGGTGCTTAAAAAAGGTTGGTATATCTCGGTTGGTGCTTAGAGAAGGTTGGTATATTTGTGTTGGTGCTTAGAGAAGGTTGTTATATCTCTGTTGGTGCTTAGAGAAAATTGGTATATCTCTGTTGGTGCTTAGAGAAGGTTGATATATCTGTGTTGGTGCTTAGGGAAGGTTGGTATATCTGTGGTGGAGCTTAGAGAAGGTTACTATATCTCAGTTGGCGCTTAGAGAAAGTTGGTATATCTGTGTTGGTGCTTAAAAAAGGTTGGTATATCTCGGTTGGTGCTTAGAGAAGGTTGGTATATTTGTGTTGGTGCTTAGAGAAGGTTGTTATATCTCTGTTGGTGCTTAGAGAAAATTGGTATATCTCTGTTGGCGCTTAGAGAAGGTTGATATATCTGTGTTGGTGCTTAGGGAAGGTTGGTATATCTGTGTTGGAGCTTAGAGAAAGTTGGTATATCTCAGTTGGCACATAGAGAAGGTTGGTATATATGTGTTGCTGCTTAGAAAGGTTGGTATATCTCGGTTGGTGATTAGAGAAGGTTGGTATATTTATGTTGTGCTTAGAGAAGGTTGGTATATCACTGTTGGTGCTGAAAGACGGTTGGTATATCTCTGTTGGTGCTTAGAGAAGATTGGTATATCTCTGACAGTGCTGAGAGACGGTTATGTTAGTGCTTAGAGAAGTTTGGTATAGCTCTGTTGATGCTTAGAGACGGTTGGTATATCTCTGTTGGTGATTAAAAAAAGATGGTATATCTCTATTGGTGCTTAGAGGAGGTTGGTATATATCTGTTGGTGCTTAGAAAAAGATGGTATATCTCCATTGGTGCTTAGAGAAGTTTGGTATGTCTCTGTTGGTCCTTAAAGAAGGTTGGTATATCTCTTTTGGTGCTTAGAGAAGGTTGGTGTATTTCCGTTGGTGTTTAGACAAGGTTGGTATATCTCTGTTGATGGTTAGAGACGGTTGGTATATCTCTGCTGGTGCTGAGGGACGGTTGGTATATCTCTGTTGGTACTTAGAGAAGGTTGGCATATCTCTGTTTGTGCTTAGAGAAGGTTGGTATATCTATGTTGATGCTTTGAGAAAGTTGGTATATCTCAGTTTGTCCTTTGATGAGGTTAGTATATCTCTATTGGTGACTAGAGAAGGTTGGTATATCTGTGTTGGTGCTTAGTGAAAGTTGATATATCTCTGCTGCGCTTAGAGAAGGTTGGTATATCTCTATTGGTTACTAGAAAAGGTTGGTATATCTCTGGTGGTGCTTAAAAAAGGTTGGTATATCTCTGTTGGTGCCGAGAGAAGGTTGGTGTATCTCTGATGTTGTTGTGAAAGGATATACCTTCGTTGGTACTGATAGAAGTTCGTATTTCCATTGGATCTGACAAAGGGTTGATACACCTTCTTTGGTTCTGATAGAAGTTCGTATTGCCATTGGATCTGGCAAAGGGTTGGTACATCTTCGCTGGTACTGATAGACGTTCATGTGTCTCAATTGGTATTGATCGAAGGTTGATATATTTCGGTTGGTACTAATAGAAGTTCGAATATTTCTGATTGCATTGATAGAAGTTGGTATATTTCTGTGGGTGCTGATAGGAGTTGGTAAATCTCTGCTGGTCCTGACAGAAGTTGGCATATCTCCATTAGTACTGATAGAAGTTGGTATATCTCCATTGAAACTATCAGACGTTGGTATTTCTTTGATGGTGTTGATTAGAAGTTGGTATATCTCGGTTGCTACTGACAAAATTTCGAATATCTCTGTTGGAAATGACAAAAGTGTTGGTGTATCTTGTTTGGTACTAATAGGTACATCATCACTGAAACTGATAGAATTTGGTTTAACGCCGTTGGAACTGGTAAACGGTCTGTATATTTCCGTTTTCATTGGTGTGGATAGAAGATGGGTATATCTCAATTGGTGACGAAAGAAAGTTGATAAATCTCCATTGGTACTGATGAAAGGTTCATTTATTTCCAGACGAAACAAAATACTGTGTTTTGATTCGCTTACAGTGTAACTTGAAATCCACAGTGGCTTTTTTACACCGTGCTTAACCACGGTGTAAAAACAAGAATATACAATGGCGGACTATATGGCTAAACAAGTACCCATTTATATTTATTAATTCATACTTTCTGCTCGGTTATGTTAGAACAAAAATAAAAATACAGAAAATTTAATATTTATGTGCAATAAAATATTACAGATATGGATGCCATTGGAAGTGGCTCATTAAGCCAGTTCCAATGACATCCATATTTGTCTGGTTTTATTTATTAAGAAACTTCCAAAGTACAAATTTTCTATCAGTTTTTGCCCACAATGTAGGTTAAAGTATTAAGTACACCAAAATTCTTGGAAATAAACCCGTTATCCTTAGGGTGTGTGAGTTCCCAAACCGATGTAACTTCCCATAAACCCTGGAAAACACAAGGATAACTAATAATATTTCCGCTGATACTGACAGAATTTTCATTTTTCTCCATTGGTGCTGATAGATGTTGGTATATCTTCGCTAGTGCTGATAGGTGGTTGATCTGTATTCATTGCTGCTGAAAGAAGTTGGTATACCTTGGTTGGTGCTTACACAATTTGGCATATATTCGAGCTGATATAACTTCGTATATCTCCTTTTAATACTGACAAAATGTTATATCTTTTGTTACTGAAAGGAGTTCATATATCTCTGTTGGTATTGATAGAAGTTGGTATATCTTCGTTGATGCTGATAGAAGTTGGTATATCTCCGTTTTAACGGAGCCAAAGTTGGTATTCACCATTGGCATTGATAGATGTTCGTATATCCCCGTTGGTGCTGAAAAAAGTTCGCATATCTCAGTGTGTGCTGATAGAACTTTGTATATTTCGTTGGTGCTTATAGAAGTTGGTATTTTTTCGGTCGTGCTGATAGATTCGTATATCTCTGTTAGTGCTGATAGGAGTTGGTATATCTCTGATAAAAATTCGCACATCTCCATTGAGATAATAGAAATTGGAATATCATCTTTGTGTTAATAGAAGTCAGTATACCTTCGTTGACGTTGGCTGAACTTGAAATATTTTTGTTGATGTTGATAGAAGTTCGTATATCTCCTTTGGAAGTGACAACATGTTGGTATATCTTTGTTACTGGAAAAAGTTCGTACATCTTCGTTCGGACAGATAGAACTCGTATATCACCGTCAGTAGTGACAGAAGTTTGTATATCTCCATTGGTGGTGATAACAGTTTGTATATTTTCGTTGGTGCTTATATAAGTTAGTATATCTCCATTTGTGCCAATAGAAGATACTATATCCCCCCTGGCACGGATAGAAGTTCGTATATACCCGTTGCTTCTGAGAGTAGTTGGTATATCTTCACTGGAACTAACAGAAAGTTGGCATATCTCCGTTCGTACTGATAAAGGTTCGTATATCGCCGTTAGTAACGATGGAAGTAGATATATATTCATTGGTACAGTTACAAGGTTAATATATCTCCATTGATACTGATAAAAAGTGGCATATCACCTTTAGAATTGATTAAAGGTTGGTATATGTCCGATAGTACCGACAGAAGGTTGGTATATGTCTGTTAGTACTGATAGAAGGATGGTATATCCCCGTTAGTACTGATAGAAGGTTGGTATATCTCCAATATATAGACTGGGGATAACAGGAAGACAGCCAATCTGGCTTTGTTATTCCCCACAATAAACATATGTGTTTTCATGTAATTTTATCATTGTCATTATTGTTTATTATTGTGTATATGTTTTATTGTGACATAAAGAATCAATCAATCAATCAATCTTCATAAGTGCTGAAAAACATTGGTATATCTCCATTAATACTGAAAAAGGTTGGTGTATTCCCTAAGTTCTTACAGAGAGTTGATATATCTCTCATAGTGCTGATCGAAGGTTGTTATATCCTAAATGCTCATGCTAGAAGATTGGAACAGCTCTGTTAGTACTGACAAAAGGTTGGTATATTTCCATTAGTTCTGATAGAAGGTTGGCATATGTCCGTTAGTACTCGTAGAGGGTTGGTATATCTATGTTAGTACTGACAGAAGGTTGGTATATCTCTGTTAGTTCTGATAGATGGTTGGATAAATCTCGGCTAGTACTTATAGAAGATTGGTGTATCTCCATTAGTACTGATAGAAGGTTGGTATATCTCCATTAGTACCGATAGAAGGTTGGTATATCTCTGCTAGTACCGATACAAGGTTGCTATATCTCCATTAGTACCGATAGAAGGTTGCTATATCTCCACTAGAACCGATTGAAGGTTCCTATATCTCCATTAGTGCTGAAAAAGATTGGTATATCTCCATTAGTACCGATAGAAGGTTGGTATATCTCTGCTAGTACCGATACAAGGTTGCTATATCTCCATTAGTACCGATAGAAGGTTACTATATCTCCATTAGTACCGACAGAAGGTTGGTATATCTCCATTAGTGCTGATAGATAGTTGGTATGTCTCCATTAGTGCTGATAGATGGTTGTGTATCTTCGTTGGTGGGGAGCGCGGTGGCTCAGTAGGTAGAGGTGCAGGCTGCAAGCCGAGAGGTCCTCGGTTCGAATCCCACCTGCGGCAACCGCGTTGTGTCCTTGGGCAAGACACTTCATCTCCATTGCCCGCATGGGGGCACGATGACGCCGTGTACTAAGGCGTACTGCACGTCGATGGTACGCATGTCTTCAACCAATCTAACCCTGCCTGTGCTGCAGTGCGGAGTTACGATGTTGGGGAGCTGGCAGTTGCTCGTCGTTGCTCGGTGGTTCTCTCCGGGTACTCCGGCTTCCTCCACCCGTAAAACTGTCACGGTCATGATTAGCCATTGTGCATAAATATGTGACCTTAAACATCAATAAATAATAATAAATAATCTTCGTTGGTGCTGATAGATGGTTGGTATATCTTCGTTAGTGCAGAAAGATGGTTGGTATATATCTATTAGTGCTGATAGAAGGTTGCTATATCTCCATTAGTACCGATAGAAGGTTGGTATATCTCCATTAGTTCTGATAGAGGGTTGGTATATCTCCATTAGTGCTGATAGAAGGTTGGTATATCTCCATTCGTGCTGATATAACTTTGTTATATCTCCATTTGTGCTGATAGATGGTTGGTATTTCTCCATTAGTGCTGATAGATGGTTGGTATATCTCCATTAGTGGTATATCTGAATTAGTACTGATAAATAGTTGGTATATTTCTGCTAGTACCGACAGAAGGTTGCTATATTTCCCTTAGTACCGATAGAAGGTTGGTATATCTCCGTTTGTAATGATAGAAGGTTGGTATATCTCCATTAGTGCTGATAGATGGTTGGTATATCTCCATTAGTGCTGATAGATGGTTGGTATATCTCCCTTAGTGCTGATAGATGGTTGGTATATCTTCGTTAGTGCTGATAGATGGTTGGTGTATCTTCGTTAGCGCTGATGGAGGGTTGGTATATCTCCATTAGTGCTGATAGATGGTTGGTATATCTTCGTTAGTGCTGATAGATGGTTGATGTATCTTCGTTAGCGCTGATGGAGGGTTGGTATATCTCCCTTAGTGCTGATAGATGGTTGGTATATCTTCGTTAGTGCTGATAGATGGTTGGCGTATCTTCGTTAGCGCTGATGGAGGGTTGGTATATCTCCATTAGTGCTGATAGATGGTTGGTAGATCTCCATTAGTTCTGATAGAAGATTGGTATATCTGAATTAGTACTGATAAATAGTTGGTATATCTCTGCTAGTACCGATAGAAGGTTGCTATGTCTCCAACAGTACCAATAGAAGGTTGGGATATCTCCGTTAATACTGATAGAAGGTTGGTATATCTCCATTAATGCTCATAGGTGGTTGGTATATCTTCATTAGTGCTGATAGAAAGTTGGTATATCTCCATTAGTGCTGATATAACTTTGGTATATCTCCATTTGTGCTGATAGATGGTTGGCATATCTCCATTAGTGCTGATAGATGGTTGGTATATCTCCATTAGTGCTGATAGAAGGTTGGTATATTTCCATCAGTGCTGATGGAAGAATGGTATATCTCCATTAGTACAATAGATGGTTGGCACATCTCTATTAGTGCTGATAGAAGGTTGGTATATCTCCATTAGTGCTGATATATGGTTGGCATATCTGCATTAGTGCTAATAAAAGGTTGGTATATACCCATTAGTGCTGATAGATGGTTGGTATATCTAGATTAGTGCTGATAGATGGTTCGTATATCTCCATTAGTGCTGATAGAAGGTGGGTATATCTCCATTAGTGCTGATAGAAGGTTGCTATATCCCCATTAGTACTGATAGAAGGTTGGTATATCTCCATTAGTACTGAGAGATGAATGGTATATCTCCCTTAGTACTGATAGAGGGTTGGTATATATTCGTTAGTACAGATAGAAAGTTGATATATCTCCGGTGGTGCTGATGAATTGCTATTATTATAACCTGTGGAAATACATCTCCAAGCGCCATTTTCAACAGCTTACCACATGGAAAATACGTTAATATTTCAATCCTCTGGAATGGCTTCGTCTCAGGAACATATTTTGCCGGGTCACGAACAGCAGATCTAGTGTTAGAAGAAGAGATCAAAGAGGTTCCCCTTCCGAAACTACTTAGATTTCATTCTGAAATGTATTACATTTTAACTCATTAACCCAAGCAGACCAGTTTCCGTTGTCAACATACCTTCGAGGGGAATGACATTGTACGGTTCGAAGGAGACCCAGTATCTACAACTCGAAAAACAATGAGATTCTATTGGAGATTCGATTCGAAATCCTCTACCTGTGTCAATTCGGGATTCGATTAGACTCGAAATTTACAATTCACAGATCCCTACTATATTCACGTCATTAGTACTAACAAAAACAATGACCAGAAATTTGCAATCCACAGGTCGATACTGTATTGACGTCATTAGTTTTAACAAAAACAATGACCAGAAATTTGTAATTCACAGATCGCTACTGTATTGGCGTCATCGGTTTTAACAAAAACAGTGACCAGGAATTTGTAATTCACAGAACCCTACTGTATTGACATCATTCGTGATAACAAAAACAATGACCAGAAAGTTGGAAATGACAGACTGCTATTGTATTGACGTCATTGGTATTAACAAAAACAATGACCAGTAATTTGTAATTCACAGATCCCCACTGTATTGACGTCGTTAGTTTAAACAAAAACAATAACCAGGAATTTGTAATTCACAGATCCCTGCTGTATTGACGTCATTAGTATTAACACAAACAATGACCAGGAATTTGTAAATGACAGACCGCTATTGTATTGACGTCATTGGTATTAACAAAGACAATGACCAGAAATTTGTAATTCACAGGTCACTACTATAGTGACGTCATTAGTATTAACAAAAACAGTGACCAGATATTTGTAATTCACAGATCGCTACTGTACTGACGTCATTAGTATTTACAAAAACAATGACCAGAAATTTGTAATTCACAGATCGTTACTGTATTGGCGTCATCGGTTTTAACAAAAACAGTGACCAGGAATTTGTAATTCACAGAACCCTACTGTATTGACGTCATTCGTGATAACAAAAACAGTGACCAGAAAGTTGTAAATGCCAGACTGCTATTGTATTGACGTCATTGGTATTAACAAAAACAATGACCAGTAATTTGTAATTCACAGATCCCCACTGTATTGACGTCGTTAGTTTAAATAAAAACAATAACCAGGAATTTGTAATTCACAGATCCCTGCTGTATTGACGTCTTTAGTATTAACAAAAACAATGAACAGAAATTTGTAATTCACAGATCGCTACTGTATTGACGTCATTAGTATTAACAAAAACAATGACCAGAAATTTGTAATTCACAGTTCCCTACTGTATTGACGTCAGAGGAGAGATTGGGAAGAATCGGGCAAGGGAAATCAACAAGCAGTTCGTCTCCGAGTGTTGGGAGGAGAGAAGAAGCGTGGGAATAGGGCGGCAGTTGGGAGTACGGGGGTAACCAAGGCCTTCTCACCCGAGAACCGCGACAAATCAGCGGCCGGCCAAAGTTGTATTGTATTATATACAGGCTACTTGTAGACAATTACGAATCACCACAGAAAACAATTCCAGTAATTCAATAATTGTTAATTCTCGAATAACGGTCTCGAGGCTGGTTGTAAATGTGAACGAACATACCGCCTGAGTTAATTGCAACCAGTTTGGGGGTTGCCGTCAGTTTAGTTGGTATGGTGACAGAACAATTATGGCTAGGCGATTGTGTGCCGTGGACTCGGGATCGACTCCCGTCGGGGCCACCTTCGGAAAAACTTCAAAGTGTTCAGTCCAGTGGCTCGATCCAAGGACTATAACTGGTGGAATTCCTGCTTGACACAGGCGATAAGAAATTAAATTCAAGCAGTTTAATCTTCACAGATCTTCCATTAATTGAGATTCCTATGTTTAAAACTGGGACCACAGATATATATTACAGTTTAAAGTTTAATTTTGAGGAAAGCTTGGAAAAATAATTAAAGCTGAACGACGATTTAGTTTAAACAATATTTATTGGAAAATTTGTTACTTGTATACATTACATAGCAAATAATAAGAAAGGCACAACACAAAATGCACAATAATACACAAGATGACAAAGATGAACAAATAGATGGGCTACAATGTAAAGAAGGGATTCGACAAAAAACTGACGGCTTATGTAAGTCGTCTCCCTAGCTAGTTTATTAATTCAATCAGGCAGGTGGTAACAGTTAGTAGGTAAACTCGCACATCGTCACCCGAGGACCCCCACCCGCCCCTCGTAACCTCCTTCACTACATGGATAAAGGGATGACAGTTACAAAAAGGATTTCATTGGGCATAGACAAATTTATGCCTTCAGAGACAGCCCACCACCCCCATTGGAACGCGCTTGATGTGATCGCTCCAACGGGGGGGGGGGGGGGGGGGGGTTCATAAGACAAGTCTCCTAGATCAAAACTGAAAGCAGAATAAAAATATAGGTGGCGAGCTTTATTAATAGCACTGTTCGTACTGACCATCACGCGCTGTAAGGGTGGGCGGGGGCAGACCACCGGGCAACGATATGCAAGCCTGTTTGGACTACAACAGGAATGGAATAAGACAGATTTGAAAGGAAAGAGGAAGAAAAGAAAAAAAAATAAAGTAAAAAACAAGAACCAGATGAAAGAAAAAAAAAGAGTAGGTCAGTTAGAATACATGATGTATTAACTACACTCGAAGAGTGCTTAAGTGAGTAGGTTAAATCATTCAATTCATTTAGTAAAGAGTAATGAATAAAGTCTACGAATAGAGTCCACGAATAGAGTCGACAAATAGAGTCAAGGTGGCGTTAAGGTGGTTTTGGGCTGCAGTGAAATTTGACAGGTGTGGAGGGAAATATTAGTGTCGCTGTGCTAGTTTGGTACTGTTATTATTAAGTAAAACTGAACGGGTCATTGTTCTGTTACACGTAGGTCAATCACTGGAATCGCTTACTCGATAAGATGAAGTCATGTACCACTTCAAAGATAAGGCGATTGTCTTCGTCATTCAGGAATTCTGAACCAAATAAAAGTGAGGATGTGGCTGCCTCAAAAGGGAGAAGATTGATGGTATAATTACGTACGTCTGAGAAGAATGGACAGTGAAGAAGAAAAATGATCAGGAGTCTCGTGCTCGCCACACTGACATAGAGGGCTTGGTGATAGATGATTATCGTATAGGTGGGAATTGAGGTTACTGCACCCTAGTCGTAGCCTACAATGATATATTTGAGCTGCACGAGATTTTCATTACTGTAAAACCCTGGTGGTGGATGGTTTCCCTTATTTAGGAAAGTCAGTGGCGAGTTCTCGCGGACAGGCAGGGGCAAATTATTCCATTGGTCAGTAACGCTAGGGATGAAGGAAGACTTGTACAATTGAGTCCGACAAAAAGGAACTCGGTGGTTTTGATTTGATCGGAGACTGAGTGACGAAATAGTCGAAGAGGCAGGCGGGGGACCTTATTGGATAGGTAAGGAGGTAACATGCGATGATACATTTTAAAGAACTGAACTAGCTTGTGTTTGCGACGTCTTACTTGCAATGGGTCCCATTGCGTTTCACGATAAAGCAAAGTCTTACTGGCACTAACGATTGCCCCCGTAATGATTCTAGCTGCCGCAGTTTGTATTTTTTCCAGTTCCACCGATTTGGTTTCAGAGCAGTTATCCCAAACAGTATCAGCATATTCAATAAGTGGCCTAATAAAGGCAAAGTATATTTTTTCTAAAACACTACGATCCAGATTAAATTTGTGCCTCCTCAACAAGTCCAAACGGTACCAGGCTTTATATGGTCGATGTGGTCGTTCCATGTACATGTACTATTCAGTATGACTCCTAAATGTTTATGGTTGGACACTTCAGATATCTGAGAATCGCCTAAAAATAAGGAGGGTGGATGGGTGCTACTTTTACGCGAAATTAGCATACTCTCTGTTTTATTGGGATTGAACTCACCCAGCCATGTTTTAGCCCAATGTTCAATTGTGGCTAAATCGCGATTGATTAAGGTCAAGGCTTGATCTGGGTGCTCTATAATGAGATATAAGAAAGTATCATCTGCAAAGAGGCGTATACTGCTAAGCAGGTTATCGGTTATGTCATTAATGTAAATGAGGAACAGAAGGGGGGCCGAGAATCGAGCCTTGGGGAACACCGGCCTTGATGGGTCTGCACGGAGATGCCTCTGACGCTACCACAACATGTTGCAACCTATCTGCAAGATACGATTTTAAAAACAACAGGAGTTCTCCAGAAACGCCAATGCTCTCCAGCTTGTAGATAAGACCAGTATGCCATACTTTGTCAAAGGCCTTACTTACATCACAGAACACTACCCTAACTTCTTTGCCTTCATCGAGTGCGCGGCAGAATTCATCATCTATGTCAGTCAGTTGGAGGACAGTTGAGTCGCCAGGTCGAAAACCTGACTGAAATTGACTGAGGACATTATTTTCAATCAGAAACGCCCACAGGCGTTTAAATACACACCTTTCGAAAAGTTTGCCAACACAACTGATCAGGGATATTGGGCGATAATTCACAACAGAATTTGAGGGTTGCTTTTTCAAGATTGGGAAGACGTTTGCCTTTTTCCACAGTGACGGAAAGTAAGAGTTGTTCATCAGTATGTTAAATAAGATTGAAAGTGGCTCACATAAAGAAGTTTTACATTCTTTAAGAAGACGCGGGCTTATCAGATCTGGGCCGGACGCCTTGGACACTTTTATCGCAGTATATACTTCGCTACAATGGAGGGTGATACTATCAATACTTTCAGAAGCACGGACCGGTGGGTCAGGCAGGGAAGCATTCGAATCGTCAACTGTTGAGATAGAACTGAAATATTCGTTGAACACTTCCGCTTTCTCAGCACTTGATGAGTATATTTTGTTGAAGTGGATGAGAGCGGAAATTCCTACTGCATTACTGCTACCGATAAATGATTTTAAGGTCTTCCACCAGCGTGATGGTGGGGTTTCATTGCTCCTTAGAGTGGACTGGATTTTGGACATATATAACGCTTTGGCCTTCTTGACAGCCGACACAACTTCGTTCCGTTTCAGTTTATATTTTACCCAGGCATGTGGAAGATCGGTGCGTTTAGCAATGCGATACAAACGTTTTCTCTGTCTAATCAGTAATCTTATTTCGTTATGCATCCATTTAGGTTGGTCTATTCGCGTGGTAATAAATTTGTTGGGTAAGTGGATGGATGTAGTATCGAGTATTTTGTCGGTGAAATCAGAAACTATACTATCAAGACATGGATTATCGAACAGAGAGTCCCAGTCAGTGTTAGAAAAAGTATCATTCAATGCTTCATAAATACCCTGGGAATAGAGCCATATCCTTCTTTTAAATGAGAGAGGTGGTGATTTTAAAAATTCGACTTCGACTGAAATTGGACAGTGGTAACGAATCATGTCTGGGATAATTGGTTCCAGGACCTCACAAGTTTTCATGTGGATTGTATCGCTGAGAGCAAAGAGGTCCAGTATCGAAACCGACGACTCGGTAAAACATGTTGGCTCACTCACAACCTGTCTTAAATTGAAATAATGTAAAATTTCAGAAAAACTGCTTCTTGAGTGAACCACTTGATTGTCATTGAAGTCACCTGTAACAATTAAGTCGACAATTGACGTGTCTCTGGCTTTTTCAATGGATGCTGATATGGCTTCCCATGCATCGGGAGGACTGTTGGGTGGCCGGTAGAATACCCCCAACAATAACGATCTACTCTGTTTTGTATATACTTCTTCCCAGAGGCACTCCGTATTCAACGTATTTAGGTCCGGTCTTGGTCGAAATCAGATATCGTCTTTAATATAAATTGCGATCCCCACCTCCCTTTGTCGTGCGGTTAAATCTCAATGGTTCTTGAAACCCATGGAGAAGGAGATCGGATGTGGGGTCATTGCTACACAGCCATGTTTCAGACAATGCCATGATGTCAGTGGTGCGAATTCACATTGAACGATATCCAGTTTGGGTTTTAGACGCTGGATTTTAAGATGAACAATTTTCAATGTATTCAATTTGTGATCCGAGTTAAACGAATTTGGGCCAGGGTTGGTTTCGATGTCGCCGGACAATAACAATGTTCGGGCCAAGTAGAACAGCGAGGTGACAAGGAAAGCTGAAATCAGTACTACTAGTGTAGGCACAACCTTTGACGCGTTCACGTCACTGTAACGATAGGGAATTTCATCAAGCGGATTTACTAAATCAGAAGTAACGGACTCACTGAAGGAGCCAAAGAACAACGTAACCATAGTAGTGAAGCTTTCATGCAGCCCACCCCCACTGAGACGTAGGAGCAGATAAGTTAAAACACAAGTGGAACTCTTTCTTGGCAGACAATACTTCAAGTTACTACAATACATTTTAAGATTGAAAGTGCCTATCCGAGCACGATATGATTCAAGGGAACACATTGTGAACTACTATGTAACCTGTTGATATAGATAAAAAATTATCTTCGGAAGTAAAATTGTATTCAAGCAGCTGGCTAGGCGAAAGAGGATGAGGTGTAGAATAAGGGGAATAGGATAGTTGAACTTAAGACTAAAGAATACATAAAACACTAAGAAAAGTAGAAGGTAAATATATACAGGATATATGTAAGTGCTTATATATAAGTTTAGGATGGAATCTGCTTAACTGAGGTCGAGAATTGCTGTAACTAAGCGATGTGGATGTTCCGTATATTAATGCATTAGTTATCAGATCGGTGAAACAACATGACGGATATTGAGGAGTGCTGAGGGAGAGGCGCGTGACACCAAGACAGAGTATATGAATGGGTTTGGGGAGGGTGGGGGGTGAAGAGCGGGTGGGGACCCTTATGTTATAGCTCACAAATACGTTGAAGCATTGGTGAGGTTCACAGCTTGACAACTGAGAAGATACTTGTCACATCGCAAGCATATGTTGGCAAGGAAGAAGATACCTTACGGAAAAAAGTTACCGTGATTGATCCTCCACCTAACGCGAAATGCAGATACCACTTCTATGAACAATTAGTTCAACACTCAACTTTTTCACCCTAATCTCAAAAGCACAACCCATGATCCCCCAAAGGAACGAGCTCATTGGGCTCGTTCCAATGAGGGGTCACGGACCATGTCTTGGAGACAGGGAGTGAAGGCATAATCAAATTTGAACGGCTATAAATGTAAACTGCCTTGATCGCTCCTGGCCGCAACGCTGAGCAAGGGCCCAACAAGTACGATATGACATAGGAAAGCTAGAAGGAACAATAGAAGGAAAAACACAAGTCACAGGGGTGTAAAATGACCTTGGTTATTACTGTGTAGATTAATAATGCTTCTACCATTAAGTGGTGGGTCGTAGAGTTTGTGAGGAAAATAGAGAGAAAATAGAGGAAATAGAGGTCTGTTTATAATAACTGGGTGTTGCGCGGGAATCATCAAGGAATTGGTACCATTACCACAAAGCAGTCACATTTGGAACGACAGACAAACCCTTCTTGCCACGAAAGTGTCGAAAATTGGAAAGAAGGGAATGTTGTTGTGTTTGAAGTACAATGGCATGGGTGAGGGGGATTCACCCCTGAATAGGCTCGATCTTACAACTTTTATACTCGAACGATGTCATCCTGCAGAAAAAAAATAAATAAATAAATAAATTGCAAGACGGAGTCAAGGGTGTCCCACCTGACAGGATGAATCTGGAGCAAGGTTATAAATTGTATGTAGCAGCCAGCTAGGACTCTATAAACCTCTTTAGATTTTCAGTTGTTATTACAAAGATAGTTGCCTATGCCCACCAAGCTCCTTTTCTGAAAGATTAAATATTTCAACACATGGCTTGTGACCTCGCATCGGAATGAGCGCGGCGAGCACGCTCCAATGAGGGGTCACAAGACATGTGCTCTGGGCAATTAATAAGCAAATACAGTAGCTTGGTTAGCAACTTTTGTAATTGTCAATAGGCAGTCTTTGCCTAGGTTGAGGTTGGATGTAGGTATTACACTGTGTCTCCAATATGCCAAGTCTCAATGTAAAAGGGATAGCTAGGTTCGCCAGAATCACTGAGCCAGGCAAGAATTATCTACAAATTATCAACCCAGAACAAAAATAACACTGTAAACTTTATCGAAAGGTGCCTTTCTTTTTCCAGCAAATACGATGTAATACAACGAGGTGAAAAGCGTCAAAACGGAGATAAAACTTCGGCCGGATCTCGAAAAAATCACGATCCAGTCGAAACTTTCTGACCGGTTTTGCGAGAATAGCACTGGATGTTGGTAGCACGGGGTAGATAGGGTAAATCGTGATATAGTATCAATACATTAAGTACCACCAAGGTACGCTTATGATCACGCAGAAGGTATTTCGATCGATCAGATCGCAAGTGAAGCGTGATACATTGCACACCGGTTAATTGTAATTTTTCGTAATTTGAAAATCGCAAGAGCAACGTTAGAAAATCATAATGCCATGACCGAAGCAGGGAACAGCGCATTTGTTCCTTAGCAAGACTTAAGATTGAAAACTAGACCCAAAACTGAACATTCGCAAGTGCATATACCCATATATACATATCGAGCAGACAGTCATTAGTGAATTTATTTTTCTACATAAACCCGAGACAAAAATGTTAAAGAATCTTTTTTTGTTTTCCTTTTCTTTTTTTTTTTGGTGGGGGGAGGGGGGGTAAAATCTAGACTCATAGTCAAACATTCTCAAGTGCAGGTACGCATATATACATATTGAGCAGACAGACATAATCAGGCAACAATAGACAAATCAAGAAATTTATGCAAGTGTCGTTCACTATCCGGGTTGGGCAAGGGTTTTTTACAGAGAAAAGGGAGCAAGCCGTGTGAAACACAGCCTTTAAAACAAAGCTCGCGACCCCCCACTGAAAGAATCGAGCTCATCGAGCTCGCTTCAATGAAGGATCACAAGCCTTGATCCTGAGCCCAAAACTCAAAACGTTCAATTATTAGGGAATGTCTTTTTGTAAGAGGCAAACTGCAGTTACAATTGCAATTATGACAAGTTTCTCGCCAGGAAGCGGTCGTCCAGTCGGCGATGAGGACCGACACAGGAAAATAAAAAGAATTGAAAGTATACACTGGTATCACATTGGTTCCAGAACCATCTCGTGGGTTAGGACAAGAAAGTATATCGGATCTTACCGACGGCTTGAAAACAGGCGCAATTCGAATTAGTCCTTTACCCAACGCAACGGTCAAAACTAGAAAAGGGTTCGGAGATATACACTGGACTCATGTAGGTTTCAGAACCATCTCATGGGTGAGGACAAGAAATTATGCAATATTTTTCCAACGGCTGAGGGCAGTCACTATCGAAATTAGACTGTTAACCAAGGCAATGGTCAATACCGGTCAATTCCACTCATAAGAATTCGAATCCCACCATGTCTTCATCATTGGATCCAGAATTTCAGCCTACAAAACGTAGCCTATGACATAGCCTATGACTCCTCATCGGAGCGAGCTCGGTGAGCTCGCTCAGGTGAGGCATCACAAGGCATGTCCTTGAAACCGAGAACGGTGGTTTCGTCACCGGAGACTGCTCGCAGTTGGTGGTCGAGACCGATACTGAAGAAAGTAGAGGATACCTGCTGCTCACAGCTGGGTGACACATCTATCTTAAGAAAGTAGAGGATACCTACTGCTCTCAGCTGGGTGACACATCTATCTTAAGATCAGTGACAGGGAAATAATGATACGATCTCTTTGACGGTCGAAGGCACATTATACATTCGTACTACCTTATAAGGTAGAATATATAAGCGGTAAACAATTGTGTAGCTCACACTTACATCTGTATATGTATGGTTTTCACAAATCAAGATTCCTCAGTAATCTTACAGTTGCAGGGAGGAAAAAGTGGACAGAGATTTTCAATCGGATCGCAACCCAGTTGTAATCCGATCGAAACTCCCAGTACACCGCCATTATGGTCTTAAAATTGTAAGATAAATGTCAGATAGAAGGCCTAGCCGCGGTTTATAACCTGTGACGTGTTTAGGTCAATGTTCATAAGAAGGCGGCCAAATTTGCTCTCTACCTCAGAAATTTGGGGGAAAAGAGGTTGTCACGATGTATAAGTGCTAAATGTTTGTTCACATTGAATAAAGTAAGCATCCCTTTAACACGAAGGCTTTAAGGTTTTTTTTTCTTTTTTGTGAGGGTCAGATTTATATGAGGTTTACGTGGCAAATCACGCTCATTTTGTCGTTTTGATGTGTACTTGCTGTAACCATAACATTGCTTTGGTGATCGTTCTGTATGGCGGAAAACTTTATTGTTGTATGGCAGTCGGCTTTCTACTTTAGTTCCATGCCAGTCCCGCGCACCCAGGTTTCTAAGTGACATACAAGAAAAATAACAAATTATAAATATTTTGTCATGACACTTCTGGCCAATCAAGTGAATCAATTAGTTCCACTATTGTTTAAATTTTTGAAATGTTGGCTTTAGTTGTCTCGTGTATTAACTCCAATGTCATGCAGATTGTTGGCATACAATAAATGGTTATTCATTTTTAAACAGCATTATTACCACTTTTGCGGGCGTTCCTAGCACATTAACAATGTTTTACCGGGCGTTGAAACCTCGTAATGCTCAACAAGTACAAGTCATGTGACGTGTTGGGCCGTTATTGACAATAACAGCCCAACACGTCAATAAAGCCCGACACATCTAAATATAGACAATGACGTCACATCTCTCAGCCGATCAACAATATTTTCCCCAGATTTCCATTGGGATCGAAATTTAATTCGGATTTTTTTAATTAGTAAACACAATTAACACATTTGTTTCAAGTGTTTCCCTTTGTGTCACGGATAGATAATGTATCAAATATAGGAAGCGATACGCACAAAGTAAGTGATGACATCTTTGATGAATAAACTCCTTGCCTAAAGTTCACATTTCGAAGATATATTTCATCATCTTACTTCCCAAATTTCGCCGTAGACTGATCAGACGATAGTCATGTTACCCGGTTTGTTTGTCAACAAATCAGACGATAGTGTCGCTGTTTTTTAATTCTAAAATGTCAAACTTCATTTATTTATCTTATTTCCCACATAATTTAATTGTAAAGTACCCGATGTACGAAAGTGGCAATAATAGAAATAACATGACTTTGTCGGGCATTACAGTGTATCAACGGCTCAACAGAAATGGTTAACAGCCCTTCGTCGCGGGCCGCTAATAAACTCTTGGGCTGTTAACCATTTCTGTTGAGCCTTTAATACACTGTAATGCCCTTCAAAATCATGTTATTGCTATATTAGACAATCCTAACCTAAGTTGTATTAACGTAGACTTTCAGCTTCAGAAAATACAACTTGGCCAGGTCTCTTTAATCACGAACGACCTCATTTATACTCAATAACTCTAATTATAACGAATGTTGGTGTTTGGCGAGACATTGAAAGACATTACTTTATGCTTCATTCAAATTAAATTTGCACGAATCGCCAGTCCTCCACACGAAATAATGCTGAAAGCATTTTAGGAACCCTGTACTGTTAAAACTAGAAGTCCTGTCACGAACAGTGCGCTTATCTAGGCTTAATTGCGCGTAGGAATTGCGCGCAATTGCCATATCGAATGGCATCCAAAGCACGGCAGGTTCTCCTGGGTACTCATAGCAAACGCAGGCAATGTTTCTGCCAATGGACCTCCGGGTTACCCGGAGGTCCATTGGCTGAAACATTGTATGTGCACAGGCCATATATACAGAATTTGATAGCCTTACTTTGGTCATAACGCGTATGTTAACGCGCAGATGAACGTGCTATTTGTGCGTAATTCATGACAGGACTTCTAGTTTTAACTGTATATACTTAGCAAGAATTCTAACTGGGTTTCCATTTGCTCATTTTACATGGTGGCCGCGTATTTATGGCTAGACACTACCTGGGTGCCGTAGACCAACTGTTTTCATTTTAGTGGCTCGGACCCTGAACCCTGGACCCCCGATGTAATTCCTGTTGGACATTGGCGATATAAAATTAAATTCAAGCAGTGGCATCTTCACAGATCGTCCATTACTTGAGATTCATGTGTATGAAAACTGGAACCATAAACATACTAAGCAAGAATGTTATATATCACATGAAACGTCGTTAATTTTGACGTAACAACCCATGTCTTATTTCCTGGTTATCAACTAGTGTCTAATCGGCGCGTGCTCCCATGGCAGCAATATCGAACAAACCAGCGTTTTCCATTCACACAGGACCAACAACTGTCAGAAACCGTTGATATAACATGCAGTTCCATGGCGAAGTCAGAGAATAACATCAAATGTGTCAACAGTTTATTCAGAGATGTTTATGGTGGAAACTTTCAAATTCACTTTCACAACAACCCATCAGCGAAACGTGCTCGCGTCCTTGACCCAGATTCTGAGAACGAAGAATGAATGTTCAGTGGAACTCTTTCTTGTGTTTAATGTTTCAAATTGATTAAATATTACTTGTTTAATGTGATATTAAATGATCTGCCTGGGTCCTATTTCCATTAATGTCAACGAAAAGAGGGTAACATTTGAAATACTCGGGGAACTATATTACGACAACAGGTGCAAGTAAAGCGCATTCATGTCGTCTTGGTGTGAAGCATCTGAGCCAACGAACTGATTGTCGGTTGTTGTTTTGGGAGAATTTGGCGACAATGAATTAAACAAAAAGTGTAAAAAACATTCGAAAATTCATGTGATATACAGAATCTTTAACTCGTGATGTTTGGATATAAGATTTTTTGAAACTCGTTTGATGAATTCGATTCACAACTCGCCTAAAGGCTCGTTGTGAATCAAATTCACCAAACTCGTTTCAAAAAATCTTATATCCAAACATCACGAGTTTGAAATCATCTATATCAGTTCAAGGTACTATATATAAATAGAGTTTTGATCAGAGAGAATTTTACTACAGTTGAAACTATAAGACCTGTCACACTATTCTGAAATAATTGCGTGCTGGATAAGTGCACTCCAGTCCCTGTCAATATCACAAGAAATACTTGCAAATTTTCATCACATGGACCACCGGGTGCAACCCGGTGGTCCATGTGATGAAACTTTGCATACTCTTTATATTTTGTATTACTTTGTGAAACCATCCTTGTGTATTTCAGTGGATTATTTCCTTTTACTACAGTAAAGAGCGAACTAACTAACGAGCATGTTCTGCGCTAACTGTCACAAGACTTCTAGTTTCAACTGTAGGTGGATGTTTTTATTAGTTTAAACAGTATTTATTCCCGTAGTATCAAGATACAAAAAGACAAAAAAGTACAAGTATAGCTTACATAACAATAGATACAGGAGGAAATGGATTCAGCAACACGACATTTCATTAAGTTTACATTCAGGCAGCTTTGGCGTTTAGACACAAGGGACCCAAGGCAGGCGTAGAACAAAACAGGCACATACACGCGCCCCCACATACACACGCACATTCACGTATGCACGCAAACAACCTGCGCCAGCACATGAGTCCCTATTTTATAACTGAACAGTATTAAGTATGATACTACTATTTGAATGATGGGAGAAACATGGGGGTATGAATAGGTAGACTGTATTGTTGGTAGTGACAGTAAACCTTATAAGGACACCTACATGGGAATCAATGAAATGGGCAGAAATGGGCAGCTCAGCCAGGGATGGCCAGTTGGCTTTCATATTTCATGATAAATAAAGATGACTGGGCTGGAGAAAGTTCTGAGGCATCAGGGAGCTCACATAACTTCGCTAACTCCTTGGTGGGGGAAGGGAGGAAAGACGGTTGACATTTTTAAAAACTGATCGTGTTTATATAGCGACTTAATGGAGTGCCTTGTACAGGACGAATTACATCTGAATTTGGATGGATGGGTTTCTGGTTAAGAAGCGTTTGACCGAATGAGCTTTTGACAACCACTGGGCACCGCACAGCACATTATTTACCTTTCAGAAGGAACTGTTCAATTTGATCAAAACTGTATATGTTCACCTCCTTCTCTTAAAAAATGTCATCATGTTGTCTTCATCAACTTGGAATGGCATTGATTTCCCAGGTTACGTTAGCAAACATGATCATTAACTAATGATTCGATAATATTAGATTTGAATAAAATCCCCCCGCGATAATACATACTATTATTTATTAGAACCTTCATTTTATTTGCAAGTAAAGACGTCTTTGGATGTCGTCCCATTGTACGCTGATGTTTGGGAGAAAATCCAGATTACACACTGGTCGAATCCGTCTTTTATAAAGCACAGCGGTCCAGGATGATCACTGTTACCAAGTTTTCGCTCTATTGATATTTTCATGGGTTTATTGACTGTGTCAGAAAACACCGTCAATGTTTGATTGTTTGTTGGGGAACCATATCGATTCGCTTCTTATTTGAAAATTATTGAGCAAATTCTGTTTGTAATCGTGTCGATGTCTATATCATGCGTCTACAATTAGAGCTGTATCTCTGCCAACTTTGTTATTGATGCAGCTATAAGAAATAAGAAGAAATCTCAAGCTTTGTGGTTTCCATAATATTCAGGTTAATCTACCTTTATCCAATTACCAAAAGTTCACGTACCAGGCTAAAGTCACGTTTTGTGGTCAGAATATGTCTGGATTATCACCTTTCGCGCTGTCCATTTCCCTTCCCCGATTACATCAGCTCTTAAGAGACGCGCTTCGTGATTTAAATTCTCCCATCCTCAACGAATCTTTGTTAGGGTTTATTTACATAACTAGCACGTAGAACACATGCCGTTCTACGCGCGTTGGTTTCTGTTATTATTGACACTTTGACGCTGTGAAGGACAATGGGCGATACGTTCATATTTTCAGTGATGAGGTTTCTTGTCTTTGTTAGGTTTCTTTATAAGGGGAGGATACTCGGAAGAAACGGCTGCCAATACCTGTCAAACTAAATACAAATTACATGTTACATATTACATGCCCAACGCCCTCAAGGAAATCTTAGCCGTTTTTTTAAGTATTGATGTGAAATATTGGAGATTTTTCTACGGCGGAGATGGATTTTGAATACACGTCTCTAACCCTTTAAACTCGAGAGACCGATTTTACGGCCAGGAACACGATATGCCATAGTATCATTGAGTATCGTGGCTGCTAAGTGAATGTATGGATAGACCCATCAATATTTTCAACGTGCAGCCTTGTGGCTGCACGTTGAAATATTAATTGGTCTACCCCCAAATAATGAATATGGACTCTTCTAATTGCTTCAATTGAACTGACAAGAAAGATGACACCAGGCTTCAAAGGGTTAATCCTTTACAAGTAAAGGAAAAAATTGGTATGCTTGTTGAAATGAAATGAAAAATAACATGCAATGCCAAAAGCGGATTAGTAATAATTCAACCTTCAACCCTGTGGGGCTGTTTAGTTAAACTTGTCCTTAGTCTCCTTACAAATAAAAAAAAGATTCCTCTATTTTGTTGAGGATACCAGTCGGGTTAATGATCAATTGTTCGACCTTCGAACTGACCATCGCACAATAGGGATGAATACATAAATGATCGTTATTCTCATCCGCAGTACACAATAAAATGGTGCATTATAAATATATTGTGTATGGTAAACATCTTCGAGTATTGTATAAAGGCATAGATATGTGGCATGGATATTGCATAGGCAGAGCCCCCAAGGTGACGGAATGGCTCGTGCACGCTGCAGGATGCATTCAATATGTCCAATGTTACGGTCAATCAATCTACTCGAAATTGATAAAATTGTATCGCGTTGCTTCCGAACAATGCTGAAAATTGGGATTTATCCTTTTACCCAACGCACACGGTATCCAAATTTATTATTTCAAATATTTTTTTTCAATTTTAAACAAAAATTTAAACAAAACCATATCATGTGATCCCTATCTTGAATGAGCTCTAAGAGCTCGTTCCAATAAAGGAGCACGTGTATGATTTTGAATAAATTTTGTGATTTTTTTTTTCAACTTCTCAATTTTTATATTAAGCCGGCGGATGTGGTCAACTCGGTAGGTAAAGGGTTAAGCACAGATGTTAGGATAAAATATTTCAAATCAAACGTCTCTGCTGTCTCGATTCTCTTTCAACGCCACATTGTTCAAGAATGAAGAACTTTACAATAAAGGAATTCATGTCCATTAGAATGAGTTCTGTTTTCCCAGTCGTGTTGACTGCTGCGAATAACAAAATGCTTGATTTGTTGGGAAGAGAAACTCAAACGGCCGCGAAAGTGAAATGAAGCTTATTTCCTACATCAGGTCTGCGATTCGTTCCCAAAGGAGGTGCATTGCTCTGAAAGCGAAATCGCAGAGGACGAGTCTGACACTTTGCAGGCCGTATAGACAGAAGCGGAAGCATTACAAACCAAGAAAACTTATCGTTTTTTATGCATAGCGCGCATGTGTACACAGGTCTTTACTATCCTTTCTATATCAAAACGGGGAATACCACTCACATCAATATTGAAAACAGCTTGCATCGGCGCCAGGGCTAGAAGAAAAGATCTGAGTTTATAAAGAAGTTAAATGGTTTGATCAGTAAAGTCTAATGTCTGGTATTTTGAGAATATTGACATCCGGAGACGATAAGGGGGGTACAATATTGACATCTAGAGACGATGGGCGTGGGCAACAATACTGACATCTAGAGACGATGGGAGGGGCAACAATACAGACATCTTGAGGCGATAGGAGGAAGGCTACAATATTGACATCTAGAGACGGCGAGAGAAGGGCTACAATATTGAAATCTTGAGACGATGGGAGTGGGGGCAATTAATATAGACATCTAGAAACGATGGCGGCTACATTATTGACATCTAGAGACGATGGCGGTTTCAATATTGACATCTAAAGACGGTGGGCTGGAGCTACAATATTGACATCTAGAGACGACGGTGGCTACAATATTGACATCTAAAGACAATGGCGGGTACAATATTGATATCTAGAGCCGATGATGGCTACAATATTGACATCTATCGAAAGTGTCGTTAAACCAAATAAATAAATAAATAAATAAATAAATAAATAAATAAATAAATACTTCTGTAGTAACATTTTACTGTGATATCTACAGTAGAAGTAACAGCAACTATTTGTCAATACCTCTACCGTAATTTTAACGGTACTTTTTTACTGTGTGCTAAAGTCTGTCAGCATTTACTGATAAATTTGCAATTTGAAACATGTTGTTCAAAAAACCCGTTTTTTGCCGACCCCCAAAATGATAGCATATTTTCAACATTATTCAGGGAGAGAACCAACCTAGAACAGCTTACCATGTTTTCGTGACTCCGGCGGCTGACTGCCGATATTTTCAATTAAAAGAAATTCAGTCCCAACAACACCACTCCTCTTTAAAGAACGTTCCGCCGCCCCCAAGTTACGAATTGCGTTCATTGTGCCCAAGGTTTAAAGGCATCTGTAGAAAGTCCTAGCCTCGTGTGGTTGTCTTCATGTAGAGTTAAGCATGATGGCCGTTCGACTGGTTTGATAGCCACGGCAGTGGGGTAGACATGGGGGAGCCTGGACCCCCAAAAAATCCCCACCGCCCCACTAAAAATCCTGAATTCTACCATCAGCATGGAGCCTCGTCTGATGCAATTAGAGATGATATAGATGTTCTTTCGCGACTCAAAATGTCTCCGCATAATGTATATTTTTCCAAATTTCTCTGGGACGGCCCAAACATGGGACTTCCACGGAGAAGTTTAGAAAAAATATACTCTATCTCGTCTCACCAACGCGAGAGGGACAATACCTTTTGTACCTTTCACTCACTCAAGACTTCGATTTTCGTGATATATCTGGGGCATAAAAATGCTTTGATCCGCCGAAAAAGCCATGAACTCCCCCATCCGCCCTTAGTATAGGTGCATGGCTACGCGTCCTGGCCGGGATGACAGGGGTTTGAATTCCTAGCCATTCTGTTGCATGCCCGCGGCTATTGTATTTTTCAATCTTTATCAGAACAATGGAAAGTCAATGACGCAGAAGACCATCTGATTGAAAGCCAGTATCCGGAGGCGTGAAGAATGTTAAACATGATAATATTGGATCATTTATTGGGAGTGACCTATTGTTCAGTTCGACGATCAACTTAATTCTACCTTACAAACTTTTTCTGCAAGGTCTGTTCTGGACAATAACCTTTCTACATTAAATCATTTATTGCTTCAAGAGATATGAGAGACATCTGCTGTTAAATTTTGGAACTACCGTCTACAGTTGTACCGCCCACGGGCCATTATCGGTCTTTGTGAGAGTGTGTGCATCATTTAACTGTGATCAGTCTGCGGACTGTTTTTTTATGTCTATCTCCAAATCCGTGTTATGCCGACCCTTGCACTCCCATGCACAGAAAAGATTAATTTAACATTTCAGCCACATGTACAGTGCATCCGTAAGTAGTAGAACCTGACGTTATCACCGTGCCAGATTTCTTAACCCTTTATCTAACGATTCGGCCTCATGTACCCGCGTAATTTAAACATTAAGAAGTCGGAAAAAAACTAAAATTATATCATGTGACCCCTCATTGGAACGAGCTCGCCGAGCTCGTTCCATTGTGGTGTCACATGATATGGTTTGGTTGATTTTTTTTTATTTACAAAAAAAATAATGAAAATAAGAATTTTGATATCATGTGCGTGAGGTAAATTGTTAACCCATTATGTTCACAGCGGCATATCCAGCCAACGCTAATCACCAAAGTAGCAGTGTTTAATTAAACATATTTTTATTTGCCATTAAGAAAATGTGAATGGGGATTGAAAGACACTTGTTTTCCACTCAATACACCTTTCTTTCCACTGCAATAATACGTTATGGGACTGAACTGGGAGTTAAAAGTATACATATAAGTACACATTGACCAAAATAAATATACAGTACAAAAAAGTAAAATATACACCAAATGTAATTCAGTCCGCGTTTGGTGTTATTCACTATTGAATTCACTCGAAAAATAGTAATAATAATAATAATAATAATAATAATAATAATAATAATAATAATAATAATAATAATAATAATAATAATAAAAGTCCGTTTAAGTTCATGTTTCAGGTCATGTAATCCTTCGTCCAGTGGGAGGTAAATATATTTTTAGAGTGATTAGCCCTTTGAACCCGTTTTTGAGCTAGGAAAATGATATGTCATAACATCATTATATAGGATGGCTGTTCAGTAAATGTTTGGAGTAGACCAATCAATATTTTCAACGTGCAGCCCCGAGGCTGCACGTTGAAAATATTGATTGGTCTACCCTAAATAATGAATATGGACTCTTCTAATTGCTGCTCTTGAACTGACATGGAAGATACCACTAGAGTTCACAGGATTAACAATGATCAAATCTGTGGGTATCTCGTATATACTTCTTTATACAATGATTACCTGTTCTACTATATATAAAAAGCCTGTGACATAAATTTTAGCTTTACACACCAACCGTGGTGAACACGCCAGCAATGTGATTTCAATAGCAAAAAATTTACACCTACAGTGGAACTACATCCAAGTTAACCTTTGGTGACCTCGTCTTGAATGCAACTTGTCCAAATTTATCGCTCGTGAAGAATTAAATGAAACCGGTAATTATTTATTACGTTTTTAAATATGTTTACCTCTTAAGATACCAAAAATTAACAAACATACGTTGTCTCGTGTTAATAAAGCATTCATAACTCGAAATAGTATGTTCTTATGTTATTAAAGTGAAAAGAAGGTCCCGTAAGTTGCGCGTTTCGTTTTCCGTTTGGTTTCGGCTATAAAATTGCTCATGTAAACAAATACAGAATCGCACGTGTGAATATTGATGTATTCAACATTTAAACTCTTATTAATCTGACGATCAGGGTATAAATAAAATATACCCAAAGTAGCTTACCGATCCAGGTCTGTACTGTGGTTCGGACCAGAGCACCCTTGTTGTACCGGAGCTGGCCGGTCCAGGGTAATGCAGGGTGACATTGCGACGTGAAATATTATCGCTAGTTGGGAACCCAACGTTCATTTTTTGAACTTTAACTTGCAATAACTGAACTTGTGAACAATGCTAGATGCTAGGCGTCTCAGTGGTGAGAGCATGTGGATGTAACAGGGTGAGTGCTACAGTTAAAGCTAGAAGTCCTGTCATGAAATGCGCACAAATAGCACGTTGATATGCACGTTAATGTACGCGTTATGGCCCAAGTAAAGCTATCAAATTCTGTACATATGGCCTGTGCGCAAGCAATGTTTCAGCAAAAGGATCTCCGGGTAACCCGGAGGTCCATTAGCAGAAACATTGCATGTGTTTGCTATGAGTAACCAGGAGAACCTGCGGTGCTTTGGATGCCATTCGGTGTGGCAATTGCGCGCAATTCAAACGCGCAATTAAGCCTAGATATGCGCACTATTCGTGACAGGACTTCTAGTTCTAACTGTAGATGACATTATCATGAATTTCAGAAAAATGAAGCCATATCATGTGACCCCTTCACTGGGACGTTATCGGGTTCACCCAAGTTTTCAAGCCACCGGTCTAATTGTGTAAGTTATTTATTTATTGGTGTTTAAGGTCACATACTTATGCACGATATCTAATCGTGACCGTGACAGTTTTACGGGTGAAGGATGCCGGAGAGAACCACCGAGCAACGACGAGCAGCTGTCAGCTCTCCAACATCGTAACTCTGAACTCTGCACCGCATCACAGGCAGAGTTAGATTGGTTGAAGACATGCGTATCATCGACGTGCAGTACGCCTCAGTACACAGCGTCATCGTGCCCCCATGTAGGCAATCGGGGTGAAGTGTCTTGCCCAAGGATACAACGCGGTTGCCGCAGGTGGGATTCGAACCGAGGACCTCTCGGCTTGCAGCCTGCACCTCTACCTACTGAGCCACCGCACCCCCGGCTAATTGTGTAAGAAAATCAACCCTGTCATGCATGACCTGGAACCAGTCTAGCTCTCACGACGGTCCGGTACGGTCCCCATTGCTAGTGGGTTTTCTTAGGAATAACCGCTTGAACCCTCCTTTCCTGGAATTGTATCTTCTTTGTGTAACTTACAGTGGGATGGGTGAGTCCAATATCAGCATACAGGGATGATAGAATAATGGCTACAGACTGCAGTTATTATTTCATCAGTAATGCCCCATGTATAGATTTCTTATAATAAGACAATAATGGGACGAAATTTAGACTTGGACCGAAAATTCGGTCTTACGAGTTCGAATGTTTAATACTGAAACTGAGTCAAAAAACTGTGCCGGGTCTTAAGCGCAGTAAGCGGACAAATAATTTCTACAGAACGCGACTGTAACATCTCACCTGTCGAAATAAAAAGCAGGAACATTGAATTTCAGACGTTTTTTCTCTTGACTTGGCCTCGACTTCGTAGCATTTATTTTTAAAGTATCTACCCCAACTAATGTAACTATGTTCCGACGGGATTTCGATTAGGGACCACTACTATAAAATTTCTAAAATTGTATTTTCCCGAATTCTTTTTCCTACAAGTGAATATAAATGACGGAAATGAACCATTAGCATTTCAAAAGATATGGCAATTTGCCAGTTGGCAAATTGCCATATCTTTGAAAATGCTGATGGTTCATTTCAGTTTGTTATTTCCATAAATAGAAAATACAATTCGGAAAAATACAACTGTAAAAGTTTTATATTATTGGCCCCAGGTCGACATCTTTTGCGGACAAAGTACTCTATATGCATTGTAGAGTAAGTACTGTACTTTATGGGTTCAACTTAGCATGGAACGAGTACACTTTCGTTTTGTATGGAAAAATCGAGTGTCAAAACGGCCATGTGTGTCGCATAAGTATGCCGTCATGTTTACCAACAATCAGTGTCATATGTTTCCTGGTTTTTAAGCTAGAAAATCCCTTCATCTGCACTGAACTCCTTTACAAATACCAGCTGCTAGAGGTTTACGTCAGTATTCAAATTCGCAGTTCCGGTTCTAACCTAGTATATTATCTCAGCCCAAATGATCAAATGGCATTACTGTTTGAATTATCAATTATGAACAACTACACAATTAAAAGCTTCTGTCGGAATAAATCAAACACTGTCACCGAATGATGAGTCAGTCTACACAAAATGACAAATCAAGCGCGAAGATAGTTTTATGTCATTGTCGAGAACATTGCATGCACTAACCCATCAACACATAAGGTACTGAACATTTATTTATTTATTTATTTATTTATTTATTTATTTATTTATTTATTTATTTATTTATTTATTTATTTATTTATTTGGGTTTAGCGACACTTTCGACATCCATGGTCAACTCGTGTCGGACAGTTTTACGGGCAGAAGAATCTAGAGTACTCGGAGAGAACCACCGAGCAATGTCGAGCAACTGTCATACTCCACACAAGCAGGTTTAGCGTTGGTTGAAGGCGAGTGCACCATTGACGTGCAGTAACGCAGTGGCTCAGTAGGTAGAGGTGCAGGCTGCAAGCCGAGAGGTCCTCGGTTCGAATCCCACCTGCGGCATTCGCGTTGTGCCCTTGGGCAAGACACTTCACCCCCATTGCCCACGTGGGAGCACGCTGACTCTGTGTACTAAGGCGTACTGCACGTCGATGGTGCACCTGTCTCCAACCAATGCTAACACTGCTTGTGTGGAGTTAGTATGTTGGGGAGCTGACAGTTGCTCGCCGTTGCTCGGTGGTTCTCTCAGGGTACTCCGGTTTCCTCCACCCGTAAAACTATCGAGGTCATGATTAGCCATTGTGCAGAAATATGTGACCTTAAACACCAATAAATAAATAAATATTGACGTGCAGTACGCCTTCGTACAGGGCGCTATCGTGCCCCCGTGTGTGCAATCGGAATCAAGTGCAATGCCCAAGGAAACAATGCATTACACATTCATATTCACTCAACCCAGTTGAATAGGGTTGATTTTTAACACAACTCATTTCAAAGTCTATTAACGGCCACACAGTCACCAAGCCATCATTCCGACCGGTTTCCTACAAGATTCCCATGCCAGAAGCCTTTCGGTGAACCCTGTTGCCCTAATACCCAACTCATTCAACTTTTTGTATTAAGTGTACTAAGGCAGTTCTATAAGTACTCAACTTAACCCTTTGCACCCTAGCGGCCGTTTTTCCTGCCGGGAACATGATACGTCATAACGTCATCATATAGGATGGCTGTTCAGTAAAGATTGTGGGGAAGACCAATCAATATTTTCAACGTGCAGCCCGAGGCTGCACGTTGAAAATACTGATTGGTCTTCCCCAAATAATGAATATGGACTCTTCTAATTGCTGCCATTGAACTGGCATGGAAGCTACCACTAGAGTTCAAAGTGTTAAGAGCAAAAAATAAAGAAACACTTAAGGCTCCTTTGCTTGGACAAGCTTCGCAGCAGTACGACAACGTTCACGACAAAAAGCCCTATCTGTAAGTTTCATCACTGGGTTCAGCCTAACTTTCTTTTGATTAATCTTAGGGTTTCTATAGGATCAGTTTCTAAGCCCATTCACTCAGAAAGAAGCACAAATTAGGACAACAATTATATAACGTTCATCTTATCTGTGCTGTGTTCACATTGTCACATCTTCTCTCTTATTGATTCGCCCGGTGGAGTCTGGAGTCTGGTGGAGTCCGGTGTCCGGTGGAGTCTGGAGTCCGGTGGAGTCCGGTAGAGTCCGGTGTCCGGTGGAGTCTGGAGTTCGGTGGAGTCGGGAGTCCGGTGGAGTCCGGTGTCCGGTGGAGTCTGGAGACCGGTGGAGTCCGGTGGACGAGTCAAAACGGAAGAAAATGTGACAATGAGAACGCAGCGTATTCTCCCCTTTGCTGGATAGATAAAAGTGACGACAAGGGCCAGTAGACCAGTTTCTTCCCAGCAAAATAGTTTGGCGAGTTTATTTATTAACACAGTAAAACCGTTCGGCTGGTTTTTGCTGGTCTTGCGTTTCGGTTTTCCGGTTTGCCGTAAAAACAGGAAACGAACCGCACCACCACCCCCCCCCCCCCCCCAAAGTGCAGCCTCGGATATTGATTGGTCTACCCCCAGATAATGAATATGGACTCTTCTAATTGCTGCCATTGAATTGGCATTGAAGATACCACTAGAGTTCAAAGGGTTAATTCCAAAATAAATATGTATAACATGATCAGATATACCTTGTAGATTTTAACTTTCACATCTGTTTGCTATCACAAGAACATAAATTTTAACCATTCAACACATATTTTAACTGTTATTAGACTGTTGGACTTCAACGCTAGAGGTCCCGAGTTCGATCCCCGTCCGGTACGACCCGCGTTGTGTCATGTGTGGGATACCAGGAACATTTGTGAAATATAAACTACTGAGAGCTCATTTCCTCGCTTCTCAAGTGCTGTTAATTTTTGGTGTTTATCCCTTTACCTAACATGAAAAGCAGACGACACTTGCAAAAAAAATTCTTGAATAACTAAATTTTTTCATTTTTTGTCTCAAAAACATAGGTTATGACCCCTCGTTGGAACGAGCTCGTTCCAACGAGGGGTCATAACCTATGGTTTTGAGACAAAAAATGAAAATATTTTGAAAATTAATTGGCGATTTTTGAGAATAGCGCTGGCCGGTTTTGGCCGTTACGTTGGGTAAAGGGTTAAAACATGAAAGAAAAGGCGTTTTATTATATTGTAGTTTCAATTAGACATTTTTCAATAAGAGAAAAAACTTGCGCATCCCCACTTCTTTTAACTAATGTTAAGAAACGTTTTTTCGTTGCATTTCGATCGTTTCTGGAGGCCATCTTGGATGTTTTTCTGCCTTCTTGAAAAATGGAAAGACTGAAGATGGCTCCCAGGCTAATATTAAATGTACCATGAAAAAGAGTGTGTATACCAAATTTGACACTTTTATTCGCCAAGTAACGTTTTGTAACTCTGTTAAACCACCCAACTATTAATTAAAACCTTCTCAGCCAGTACTCTTAATTCGCCATGCTGGCCGCACAACAGTCGAACTTAGGTAATATAGTCTACCATTTTTTATAATTTCTTCTGGTCCGGAAAAGTTGAAAAAATTAAACGTACAACAATTATTAGCCTTTTTGAAAACGGTGGAATTAAATTTCCCCACGTTAAAATTTTTAGTCTTGCTTTAAAAATGATTTGGATTAAGAAATTATTGGACTCCACCTCATTGGCTGAGTAGAAAACCCTTGTAATTGACGAATTAGAAATGTTCGGAACTTACAAACTTTGGCACTTACATAAAGAAGGTTTAAAAGTAGTTGGAAAACATGTGAACACTTTCTGGAAGAATGTTCTTTTGGCCTGGGCTCTTCTGGACAATAACAGCAACACAACCCCGCAGACATATTAGGTGAAACTATTTTCTTAAATAAACAAATAAAAATTAACGGACAACTTTTTTTCAATAAAACTTGGTGTAATAAAGGTATTTACTTCGTAAATGACCTAGTATCTGACAACAACGGCCTCCTAACCTTCTCTGACTTCTCCAACAAGTATTACATCAACACCCCATTTACAGTTTTTCAGGGTATTATAATTGCATTACCCAAAGCTTGGAAAACGGCGACCAGATCCAATAAACCTTTGCCTAATATTTAGCACAGAAACGTTAAAATCTACTAATAAAGTCTCCCGAGCCTTTTATTTTAATTTTTTAGAACTGTACACAACACCCCCATTCATACGCAGAATAACTGGAATGAGGTTTTGGATATAAATCTGCACTCAGATGACTGGAACTTTATATATAAAATCCCATTTACAATCAAGGACGATACATATTCACAAAGTTTGCATTTCAAAATTGTCCAGCAAATTATATATACGAATTCAAAACTTTGTAAATACAAACTCTCTGAAACGGAACTATGTAATTTCTGTGGCAAAACAAAGGAGTCAATACTTTACTTGTTATTTGAATGTTCTGTTGTGAAAACAGGTCTTCTGAATTTTTTGGAACATCTGAATGACAAATGTGATGTTGAGTTTCCCTTCACCCCAGAATATATTATTTTTGGTTGCAAAAATTTCCATGCTCCTCCCAAAAACATAACAGACTTCTATATGTTGATCTACAGAAAGTTTATTTATTCCTGCAAAGTGAATAATAACCTACCAACCTCTACAGAATTTATTGAACAATTAAGAAACTACATAAATCTAGAACTCATGTCCAAATATGCATACTCGAAAAAACGTACAAAGGAAATGAACTTAAGGTGGGATACAATCAGTTCACTGCAAACTGGTTAACCCCATTTGCATTTTTCATATACTGTTTTGTCACGATAATGTAGTGACATCGCAGATTGCGATCGGCGTTTATAACACCACGATATGTTTCTATGTTCCTTGTAGCGACGTTGCACTGTCTGGATGAGTGCTGTGCGTTGCTTAGGTTGATGAATCGCCTTGACCCTTTACCTAACACAACGTTTTGATAATATGATGTTGCATGCTTAAAATGACAAAATGTTCCCATTTTTTCCTTTAAGACCGCAGCTTTTGTCCCCTCGCGAAGCGACCACGATGAGTTCGTCCTAGTGATGGGTTATGGGCTGTGTTTTAGGAGAGGAGTATTTGAAAAAATAATGAAACTGCAGATTGTATTTTGCGTACGGTGCAGGTCGTGTTTAACCATTACGTTGGGTAAATGTCTAAAGTATTTCTGGTAATTTCACGTCTCTTCATTTCAGTCAAACAGTAAGGTGCACCAGTTGGTGTACAGAATGGCTCAATCGGTGCATGTTTTGGTTCATGTTAAAAGGGGTCTCCCTCCAGTACTTCACACAGAATCAAACAATCAACCTACAGAGGTCATTACAGAGATCAGTGCACAACAGCAACTCAGCCATTCTTACAATTTCATGGAGGGTGGAAAGGTTGCGACACTGGATTTTATATAAAATGACATTCATGAACCGACGTAGTCACATTTTTGTACGTATACGTAAATTGATAGGCATGTACCACCTCGATCCCCAACCAAAACACAGACGGCAGCTTCCTGCAACACAGTATATCTGCAAATGAAACTTGATATCATTATGAATAAATAACAAACTTTGCTATTGTTTGTGTCATGTACAACACCTCTTTGTAAAATTAGTTCATGAAAAAAATGTTTTTGATTGAAATTAAAAACCTAAGATCTGAATAAAAAATATGAAGAAAATATATATATAGCCCACCAGTTGAATGAATGGGTGTTTCACGAATTCATGTATCAAGCCCTTAAACCTTGTATGCAACGAATCGGCCACACCCGCCCGTATAATATGCAAATTCATCATCTGAAAAGAATATTATTTTTCAAAAAACTTCAACAAAACCATATCATATGACCCCTCTTTGGAACGAGCTCGTCGAGCTCGTTCCAATGAGTGGTCACATGATATGGTTTTGTTGAAATTGTTAGAAAAATTAAAAAAAATGATATTTTAAATAATAAATTTTGACATCGTTTGCGTTGGGTAAAGGGTTAAACGCCGAAGTGAACAAACCGCGCCCAGTGGTAGTGCGCAGTACAGTCGCCGTGAACTGGTTGCAATCCACGCGTGGGCAATGAAGCCCACGCATGTGTTTACCAGGTAACACAAATCATCATAAACAAAATTTTAATTAATGAAGTATCGGCTGTCGTGGGACTTTGAAAATGTCCGTGTTCTGACATTTTGGAGCAATTAAATCACTGAGTGAAACGCGATGCAGGGGCTTGTAGCGCCGAGTCAATGTTTTGTTTGAAGGCATCGCTTCTCATATTTATAATAATAATAGTGTTATTCAAAGTCGAATATCCACGAATTTAATTTCGAATAGGATACATTGCGTGAAAGTTCCTTATCGAATGACATCCAAAGCACGACATACGACAGATTCCAATGGGTGTCAATAGAAAGCACACGCACTGTTTCATCCAAAGAATCTCCGGTTTAAACCCGGAGGTGCGCTGGCTGAAACATTGCTTGTGCATAAGGCATATGTACAGAATTTTCTAGTCTTACTCTCGCCACAGCACGAGGGCAATTCATGATAGGACTTCTTGTTTTATCGCTAAACTGAATGAAAATGAATGAATGTCATCGCCAAAGATTTGTTCACCGGCGATTATCATTACAGATTTTGCATTCAACTTTAGCGGTTGTGATCAAATGTATTCGACGTTTGTCATCGTTGTGATTAATTTAAATTTAGGGCGGGTAGTCCCACATGCGTGATAGAAAGTGGATATCAAGGGACATAAGTAGCGGACCCTAATTCTAGATGGACAAGCATTTAACACAGATTTTCCATACCCGAAAATGACAGTGTTATTTATTTAGTTATTTATTTATTTATTAAGGTTTAACGACACTTTAATAGCCAAGGTCATACCGTGTCGGTGGCAGTTTTACGGGTAGAGAAAGTCGGAGTACCCGGAGAGAACCACTGAGCAACAACGTGCAGCTGCTACCTCCGCAACATCGTAACTCAGCACTGCAGCACAGGCAGGATTAGATTGGTTGAAGACAAGCGCACCATCGAGGTGCAGAACGCCTTAGTACACGGCGTCATCGTGCCCCCATGTGGACACTCGAGGTTAAGTGCCTTGCCTAAGGATACAACGCGTGAGTCCGAATCGATCGCTCAGACGGTCACCCATCCAAGGACTAACCGGGCTCGACGTTGCTTAACTTCGGTGATCGGACGAGAACCGGTGACCGCAACGCCACCGCGCCCCCGAAAATGACACTGTATATACAAGATTTGCTATCTATTACACGCCTGTTCTATGAAATCCCCATCCACAGCAACACTAAACCATGATGAAAATGAAAATCTGTTCCGCACCTATGTGTGGAACGGAAATCATTGACGGACTATTTTTAAATGGAAGCGAAATTTCACTGAAATTTTCTACAAATAGCGCAATGCAATTACAATTTGAATCGCTTGCGATAGTGGAAAATCGTCCCCTGAGTTCCAATGTGTTCTATGTGCCAGTAGGCACATAGAACACATTGGAACTCAGGGGATGAAACAGTAACACGGGTTGCCCTCCCAAATTTGGCTGGCGATAAAATGTGTTGTTTCTCTTGATAGTTGTCAAATGAATTGCTGAGAGTTCTTCTAATAATAGTTTGTTTTTTTTATAGACAGGAAGGCGTGTAATAAACACAGAACGACACGCGCGCGTGAATGGGTTAATCAATATGGCACTTGTGCCATCGCGGAAGGTTAAAACTCGAGGCCGGGGGCCTCTCTTTCTATCCTTCCGCGCTGGCACTCGTGCCATATCAATTAACCCATTCTCACACGTGTGTCGTTCTGTGTATATAGGAATTATCACAGACAGCTTGTCCTTACTCTGGCAGGGAGATTATAGGGACGAAAGTCCAAGCTTATAGGGGGAGAGATCAGTCCTATGGGAAGTTATAAAATTTTGCAGTCGAGTGATATGTGCTATGAGATGATTTGTACAATTTTCGCACACCACCATACAACCAGCAGGTTTCTTTCCATTGCAATACAACTCACTTAAAAAATCATTCACAGTTTTTTCGATTTTCAAAATGGCACGCGCCCTGTATACTACACGCTACAATTTGAAGTAAAGCGCGCCATCTGGAAAAAGTTTTCATGAAAAACATCAACGAACATCTGGACACCTTTCACTCCACTGCTGCACAGTTAGTTGTGATTCCAAAAATATTTCCGGATGTTTCGAATAAGCTTTCTGCAGAAATAATCAAATTTAGTTGAGTTCGGTATAATACAGGAAATGCAACTTCAGTGTAGGGAGCACGGTGCCTCAGTGGTCATGGCTTGGGCAGCAAACCGAAAGGCTCACGGTTCCATCCCCGCCAGGGGTTACTGCTTTGTGTTCTTGGGCAAGGGACTTCATCTCGATTGCCCATGTGGGGGAACGATTGCGCTGTGTTCAAAGGCGTACTGCACGTCGATAGTGCACATGTCTTCAACAAATGCTAACCCTGCTTATGCGGAGTTGGTACGTCGGGGGTCCGGTAGTTGCTCGCCGTTTCTCCGTGTTCTCTCCGAGTACTCCGGCTTCCTACAGCCGTGAAATTGCCCAACACGAGATGACCCTAGCTGTCGAAAATGTCGTTGAACACAAATAAATAAATATAAATAAATAAAAAACGTCAGTGTGCCAATACTAAGCCAATCAGGTGATTCTCTATGGAATGCATGAGAGAAAAAGCAGCAGTGAGTAGCATTACTGGCGTTTGAGGTTTGTCGAATTATCTTGTTTACGTAGTAGTATTGAATAAGTAGTAGATAGACGATGATAATCCGAGTCTTAAGAAAATAGACCGTCATTTGTAGTGTGAAGTGAGATTGATTGCAGATTGAGGCACTTCACACTACAAATGACGGTCTGTTTTCTTAAGACTCGGATTATCATCGTCTATCTAACTTAGGCCACGTCAAACAAAATTTTGTCAGTTTTGTGAATTTTATAGATATAGATAGACCTGTTGAAGCTCGGTTATCTTAATTATTTGGTAAATCTCCCCGACAGCCGATGGTGTAAAGTAATGTTCCTGAGAATTTTCAACTCAAATATCAAAACGGGGTGGATGGTCCAAATTAAAGAGCTAGTAGAGAACTACTCATTGGAGATCTCGGACCTGGACGTTGGGGCAAACCAGGGTAAAAAAATCGTCAGAGAAAGAGTCATGGAGGATTGTAACCGTAATTGGCGAGAGGGGGTCAAATCAAAGAGGTCTTTGGGTGGCCTGCGTGATAAAGAGAAGCCAGGTTTTGAAGAGTACCTTGATGGCACCTTTGGGGGGTCACTGTTGTTCAAGCTGAGGTCGCGATCCCTGGAGCTGAGGGGAAAAATTGGGAAAGACGGTGAAAGGGAGTGCCAGATGTGTAACTTGGACATGGTGGAGACCCTGGAACACTTTCTTCTAGAATGCCCAAAGTATCAGCCTAAAAGAACGAGATTCACTGGGAGTATAATGGGGAAGTGGGATGGGAGAATGAAGGACATGTGGTCAGGGGGAGACTCAAAGGAGAGGGTTAATATGCTAATCGGAGAGATTGGGAAGAATGGGACAAGGGATATCATCAAGCAGTTCGTCTCCGAGTGTTGGGAGGAGAGGAGAAGCGTGGGAATAGGGAGGCAGTTGGGAGTACAGGGGTAACCATGGCCTTCTCGTCCGAGCACCGCGACAAATCAGCGGCTGGCCAAAGTGTTATTATTATTATACGGATATTTCTCAACAGACAATGGAATCGGAATCGGAAAATTTGAATGACGACAATAGAGGTAATTTTGAAATTTTCCACAGTGAAATCTCAAACATTTCGGTCGAAGATTTATGTTGCGACTTTTTTTCTGGAGTTGAAAAAAACCCAAATGACTCTAATTCCTCGTTAAACCCCCGTTATTCGGAGCCAATTAGTGACACGCAATTCTCGTCTTTGCAAAAAGGGGATGAAAACGAAAACTGCATGGTTATCCATCTCCCACCTTCAATTAACTCAATTGTGATTGTGAAAGGTGACAAAAGAATTAAGGTACAAATTTGAATAGAGAAACCCCAAGTGGTATCCACAGCAGACGAAAATGTTAATATGTGGTCAGTTCAATAAAGAAAGTAACAATTAATTTTGAGTGGCCTTTCCTTGTCACTTCACTGGTTACTTCGTTTCATAACAATAGCCCAGCAAACTGTGAATGTTTTTTTCTTTTGTTGTCATTTATAAACCGTAACATAACGGTACATCCATTAAGACTACGGTGTTCCCTGTCTATGCAGTTTAGACGAAGAGTGGAACAAAGGCTATTTTAGCTCGTCATGGTCTAAATGAAGATTGATCAGTTTGATGTCTTGGAATGCGACCGCTTATAATCTACTGTTTATTACACGACTGTTCTATATAATCCCCATCTACAACAACACTAAATCATTCAGAAAAAGAAACATGTGTGCCGAACGGAAATCGTTGAGGGACTTTTTTTAAATAAAAGCGAAATTTCACTGAAATTTTCTACAAATCGTGCAATGCATTTACAATTTGAATCGCAAGCGATAGTTGAAAATCATTGTCTGAGTTCCAATGTGTGCTATGTGCCAGTAGACACAAAGAACACATTGGAACTTGAGGGACGAAATAGTAACACGGGTTCCCCTCGCAAATTTGATTGGCGATAAAATGTGTTGTTTTTGTTGATAGTTGTCAAATGAAGGGCTCCGTTTCCATCTAATAATTGTTTTTAAAGACACGGTGGCGTGAAAAAACACAGAACGACACACGCGTGTCAATGGGTTAATCGATATGGCACGAGTGTCAGCGCAGAAGGATAAAACGAGAGGCCACACATCGATATAGCACTTTTGCCATCGCAGAAGGATAAAACTCGAGGCCTGTGGCCTCTCGTTTTATCCTTCTGCGCTGACACTTGTGCCATATCGATTAACCCATTCACACGCGTGTGTCATTCTGTATATGTATTGTTCATAGTAACCCATTCACACATGTGTGTCGTCCTGTGTATGAATTGTTCATATTAACCCATTCACAACCGTGTGTCGTTATGTGTGTAAATTGTTCATATTAACCCATTCACACCCGTGTGTCGTTCTGTGTATGTATTGTTCATATTAACCCATTCGCACGCGTCTGTCGTTCTGTGTATGTATTGTTCATATTAACCCATTCACACCCGTGTGTCGTTCTGTGTATGTATTGTTCATATTAACTCATTTACAACCGTGTGTCGTCCTGTGTATGTATTGTTCATATTAACATATTCACACCCGTGTGTCGTTCTGTGTATGTATTGTTTATATTAACCCATTCGCAACAGTGTGTCGTTCTGTGTATGTATTGTTCATATTAACCCATTCACACGCGTGTGTCATTCTGTGTATGAATTGTTCATATTAACCCATTCACACCCGTGTGTCGTCCTGTGTATGATTTGTTCATATTAACCCATTCACAACCGTGTGTCGTTATGTGTGTAAATTGTTCATATTAACCCATTCACACCCGTGTGTCGTTCTGTGTATGTATTGTTCATATTAACCCATTCGCACGCGTCTGTCGTTCTGTGTATGTATTGTTCATATTAACCCATTCACACCCGTGTGTCGTTCTGTGTATGTATTGTTCATATTAACTCATTTACAACCGTGTGTCGTCCTGTGTATGTTTTGTTCATATTAACCCATTCACACCCGTGTGTCGTTCTGTGTATGCATTGTTCATATTAACCCATTCGCACCAGTGTGTCGCCCTGTGTATGTATTGTCCATATTAACCCATTCGCATTAGTGTGTCGTTCTGTGTATGTATTGTTCATATTAACCCATTCACCACTATAAAAGTTCTAAAATTGTATTTTCCCGAATTCTATTTCCTACATGTGAATATAAATGACGGAAAAGAACCATTAGCATTTCAAAAGATATGGCAATTTGCCAACTGGCAAATTGCCATATCTTTGAAAATGCTGATGGTTCATTTCAGTTTGTTATTTCCATAAATAGAAAATACAATTCGGAAAAATACAACTGTAAACGTTTTATAGTATTGGCCCCTGGTCGACATCTTTTGCGGACAAAGTACTCTATATGCATTGTAGAGTAAGTACTGTACTTTATGGGTTCAACTTAGCATGGAACGAGTATACTTTCGTTTTGTATGGAAAAATCGAGTGTCAAAACGGCCATGTGTGTCGCATAAGTATGCCGTCATGTTTACCAACAATCAGTGTCATATGTTTCCTGGTTTTTAAGCTAGAAAATCCCTTCATCTGCACTGAACTCCTTTACAAATACCAGCTGCTAGAGGTTTACGTCAGTATTCAAATTCGCAGTTCCGGTTCTAACCTAGTATATTATCTCAGCCCAAATGATCAAATGGCATCACTGTTTGAATTATCAATTATGAACAACAACACAATTAAAAGCTTCTGTCGGAATAAATCAAACACTGTCACCGAATGATGAGTCAGTCTACACAAAATGACAAATCAAGCGCGAAGATAGTTTTATGTCATTGTCGAGAACATTGCATGCACTAACCCATCAACACATAAGGTACTGAACATTATTTATTTATTTATTTATTTATTTATTTATTTATTTATTTATTTATTTATTTATTTATTTATTTATTTATTTATTTGGGTTTAGCGACACTTTCGACATCCAGGGTCAAGTCGTGTCGGATAGTTTTACGGGCAGAAGAATCTAGAGTACTCGGAGAGAACCACCGAGCAATATCGAGCAACTGTCATATTCCACACAAGCAGGTTTAGCGTTGGTTGAAGGCGAGTGCACCATTGACGTGCAGTAACGCGGTGGCTCAGTAGGTAGAGGTGCAGGCTGCAAGCCGAGAGGTCCTCGGTTCGAATCCCACCTGCGGCATTCGCGTTGTGTCCTTGGGCAAGACACTTCACCCCCATTGCCCACGTGGGGGCACGCTGACGCTGTATACTAAGGCGTACTGCACGTCGATGGTGCACCTGTCTCCAACCAATGCTAACCCTGCTTGTGTGGAGTTAGTATGTTGGGGTGCTGACAGTTGCTCGCCATTGCTCGGTGGCTCTCTCCGGGTACTCCAGCTTCCTCCACCCGTAAAACTATCGAGGTCATGATTAGCCATTGTGCAGAAATATGTGACCTTAAACACCAATAAATAAATAAATATTGACGTGCAGTACGCCTTCGTACAGGGCGCTATCGTGCCCCCGTGTGTGCAATCGGGATCAAGTGCAATGCCCAAGGAAATAATGCATTACATATTCATATTCACTCAACCTAGTTGAATAGGGTTGATGTTTAACACAACTCATTTCAAAGTCTATTAACGACCCGACAGCCATCAAGCCATCATTCCGACCGCTTTCCTACAAGATTCCCATGCTAGAAGCCTTTCGGTGAACCCTGTTGCCCTAATACCCAACTCATTCAACTTTTTGTATTAAGTGTACTAAGGCAGTTCTATAAGTACTCATCTTAACCCTTTGCACCCTAGCGGCCGTTTTTCCTGCCAGGAACATGATACGTCATAACGTCATCATATAGGATGGCTGTTCAGTAAATATTGTGGGGAAGACCAATCAATATTTTCAACGTGCAGCCCGAGGCTGCACGTTGAAAATACTGATTGGTCTTCCCCAAATAATGAATATGGACTCTTCTAATTGCTGTCATTCAACTGGCATGGAATATACCACTAGAGTTCAAAGTGTTAAGAGCAAAAAATAAAGAAACACTTAAGGCTCCTTTGCTTGGACAAGCTTCGCAGCAGTACGACAACGTTCACGACAAAAAGCCCTCTCTGTAAGTTTCATCACTGGGTTCAGCCTAACTTTCTTTTGATTAATCTTAGGGTTTCTATAGGATCAGTTTCTAAGCCCATTCAGTCAGAAAAAAGCACAAATTAGGACAACAATTATAAAACGTTCATCTTATCTGTGCTGTGTTCACATTGTCACATCTTCTCTCTTATTGATTCGTCCGGTGGAGTCTGGAGTCTGGTGGAGTCCGGTGTCCGGTGGAGTCTGGAGTCCGGTGGAGTCCGGTGGAGTCCGGTGTCCGGTGGAGTCTGGAGTTCGGTGGAGTCGGGAGTCCGGTGGAGTCCGGTATCCGGTGGAGTCTGGAGACCGGTGGAGTCCGGTGGACGAGTCAAAACGGGAGAAAATGTGATAATGAGAACGCAGCGTATTCTCCCCTTTGCTGGATAGATAAAAGTGACGACAAGGGCCAGTAGACCAGTTTCTTCCCAGCAAAATAGTTTGGCGAGTTTATTTATTAACACAGTAAAACCGTTCGGCTCGTTTTTGCTGGTCTTGCGTTTCGGTTTTCCGGTTTTCCGTAAAAAACAGGAAACGAACCGCACCACCACCCCCCCCCCCCCCCCCCAAAGTGCAGCCTCGGATATTGATTGGTCTACCCCAAATAATGAATATGGACTCTTCTAATTGCTGCCATTGAATTGGCATTGAAGATACCACTAGAGTTGAAAGGGTTAATTCCAAAATAAATATGTATAACATGATCAGATATACCTTGTAGATTTTAACTTTCACATCTGTTTGCTATCACAAGAACATAAATTTTAACCATTCAACACATATTTTAACTGTTATTAGACTGTTGGACTTCAACGCTAGAGGTCCCGAGTTCGATCCCCGTCCGGTACGACCCGCGTTGTGTCCTGTGTGGGATACCAGGAACATTTGTGAAATATAAACTACTGAGAGCTCATTTCCTCGCTTCTCAAGTGCTGTTAATTTTTGGTGTTTATCCCTTTACCTAACATGAAAAGCAGACGACACTTGCAAAAAAAATTCTTGAATAACTAAATTTTTTCATTTTTTGTCTCAAAAACATAGGTTATGACCCCTCGTTGGAACGAGCTCGACGAGCTCGTTCCAACGAGGGGTCATAACCTATGTTTTTGAGACAAAAAATGAAAATATTTTGAAAATTAATTAACGATTTTTGAGAATAGCGCTGGTCGGTTTTGGTCGTTACGTTGGGTAAAGGGTTAAAACATGAAAGAAAAGGCGTTTTATTGTATTTTAGTTTCAATTAGACATTTTTCAATAAGAGAAAAAACTTGCGCATCCCCACTTCTTTTAACTAATGTTAAGAAACGTTTTTTTCGTTGCATTTCGATCGTTTCTGGAGGCCATCTTGGATGTTTTTCTGCCTTCTTGAAAAATGGAAAGACTGAAGATGGCTCCCAGGCTAATATTAAATGTACCATGAAAAAGAGTGTGTATACCAAATTTGACACTTTTATTCGCCAAGTAACGTTTTGTAAGTCTGTTAAACCACCCAACTATTAATTAAAACCTTCTCAGCCAGTACTCTTAATTCGCCATGCTGGCCGCACAACAGTCGAACTTAGGTAATATAGTCTACCATTTTTTATAATTTCTTCTGGTCCGGAAAAGTTGAAAAAATTAAACGTACAACAATTATTAGCCTTTTTGAAAACGGTGGAATTAAATTTCCCCACGTTAAAATTTTTAGTCTTGCTTTAAAAATGATTTGGATTAAGAAATTATTGGACTCCACCTCATTGGCTGCGTGGAAACCCCTTGTAATTGACGAATTAGATATGTTACGAACTTACAAACTTTGGCACTTACATAAAGAAGGTTTAAAAGTAGTTGCAAACCATGTGAACACTTTCTGGAAGAATGTTCTTTTGGCCTGGGCTCTTCTGGACAATAACAGCAACACAACCCCGCAGACATATTAGGTGAAACTATTTTCTTAAATAAACAAATATAAATTAACGGAAAACTTGGTATAATAAAGGTATTTACTTCGTAAAGGACCTAGTATCTGACAACAACGGCCTCCTAACCTTCTCTGACTTCTCCAACAAGTATTACATCAACACCCCATTTACAGTTTTTCAGGGTATTATAATTGCATTACCCAAAGCTTGGAAAACGGCGACCAGATCCAATAAACCTTTGCCCAGTATTCAGCACAGAAAAGTTGAAACGTTAAAATCTACTAATAAAGTCTCCCGAGCCTTTTATTTTAAATTTTTAGAACTGTACACAACACCCCCGTTCATACGCAGAATAACTGGAATGAGGTTTTGGATATAAATCTGCACTCAGATGACTGGAACTTTATATATAAAATCCCATTTACAATCACGGACGATACATATTCACAAAGTTTGCATTTCAAAATTGTCCAGCAAATTATATATACGAATTCAAAACTTTGTAAATACAAACTCTCTGAAACGGAACTATGTAATTTCTGTGGCAAAACAAAGGAGTCAATACTTTACTTGTTATTTGAATGTTCTGTTGTGAAAACAGGTCTTCTGAATTTTTTGGAACATTTGAATGACAAATGTGATGTTGAGTTTCCCTTCACCCCAGAATATATTATTTTTGGTTGCAAAAATTTCCATGCTCCTCCCAAAAACATCTATATGTTGATCTACAGAAAGTTTATTTATTCCTGCAAAGTGAATAATAACCTACCAACCTCTACAGAATTTATTGAACAATTAGAAACTACATAAATCTAGAACTCATGTCCAAATATGCATACTCGAAAAAACGTACAAAGGAAATGAACTTAAGGTGGGATACAATCAGTTCACTGCAAACTGGTTAACCCCATTTGTATTTTTCATATACTGTTTTGTCACGATAATGTAGTGACATTGCAGATTGCGATCGGCGTTTATAACACCACGACATGTTTCTATGTTACTTGTAGCGACGTTGCACCGTCTGGATGAGTGCTGTGCGTTGCTTAGGTTGATGAATCGCCTTGACCCTTTACCTAACACAACGTTTTGATAATATGATGTCGCCTGCTCAAAATGACAAAATGTTTAGGGCTGTCGCGATTATTCGATTAGTCGACTAACCGTCGACTATTGAAGTAGTCGACGTTTTTTATTTTTAGTCGATCGTCGTTCATTTTCAAGGTAGTACACGTGTACTACACGTCAGGGCTAAATTGCATTGTTTTGTGAGGTGAATGATCAATGAAGGTGAATAACTTTAAATATCTAACCATAGTTAACATTCATATCCGGAAGACTGTACGACTGTCACTGACTGTGTGAGAAAGAACACTCACAGTTACTCGAGAAGAATAGATTCTTCTGAATTTCTCCAGTCTTGTACACACGAATGCACCCATTGGAAAACCCAAAGCGCGGAAGTGACAAAATTATGACGAACGTCAGAACGTCAGATCACTTCTCAAAGTTCGGAACTTCAGACTAAGATCCAATTTTAACAACTGACGAGGGAATGCATAGATCTCAATGTTCAAAATTTCGGGAAACTTATTGCAGAAAGGAAACATATGCAGGAACGTTCTTTGGTAAATTCATTTTAATTCATCGGCTTCAATCTAGTTCAAACTTGGACCCGCAGTCAGTAATATTATTTTTGGGGTTGGTACGTCCTACAGGACGTACCAACCCCAAAAATTATATTACGGACTGTGGGTCCAAGATTGGACTACATGTAGCTTCAGTCGGGACCGATTTGTTGTTCCCACAACCCCACTTCGTCTGAACACACTGGTGCCATTGTCATTTTCAGAGTTTTACGAACAGAAGAATGATTTGCTAAAAAATCATGGGAAGCGACTATTAATCGACTAACCGTCGATGACTGGTCACGATTAGTCGATTATAAAAAATGATAGTCGCGACAGCCCTAAAATGTTCCCATTTTTTCCTTTGAGACCGCAGCCTTTGTCCCCTCGGTGGAGCGACCACGACGAGTTCGTCCTAGTGATGGGTTATGGGCTGTGTTTTAGGAGAGGAGTATTTGAAAAAATAATGAAACTGCAGATTGTATTTTGCATATGGTGCAGGTCGGGTTTAACCATTATGTTGAGTAAAGGTCTAAAGTATTTCTGGTAATTTCACGTCTCTTCATTTCAGTCAAACAGTAAGGTGCACCAGTTGGTGTATAGAATGGCTCAATCGGTGCATGTTTTGGTTCATGTTAAAAGGGGTCTCCCTCCAGTACTTCACACAGAATCAAACAATCAACCTACAGAGGTCATTACAGAGATCAGTGCACAACAGCAACTCAACCATTCTTACAATTTCATGGAGGGTGGAAAGGTTGCGACACTGGATTTTATATAAAATGACATTCATGAACCGACGTAATCACATTTCTGTACGTATACGTAAATTGATATGCATGTACCACCTCGATCCCCTACCAAAACACAGACGGCAGCTTCCTGCAACACAGTACAGCTGAAAATGAAACTTGATATCACTGTGAATAAATAACTAACTTTGCTATTGTTTGTGTCATGTACAACACCTCTTTGTAAAATTAGTTCATGAAAAAAATGTTTTTGATTGAAATTAAAAACCTAAGATCTGAATAAAAAATATGAAGAAAATATATATAGCCCACCAGTTGAATGAATGGGTGTTTCACGAATTCATGTATCAAGCCCTTAACCCTTCTATGCAACGAATCGGCCATACCCGCCCGTATAATATGTAAATTCAGCATCTGAAAAGAATATTATTTTTCAAAAAACTTCAACAAAACCATATCATATGACCCCTCTTTGGAACGAGCTCGTCGAGCTCGTTCCAATGAGTGGTCACATGATATGGTTTTGTTGAAATTTTTTGAAAAATTTTTAAAAAAATGATATTTTAAATAATAAATTTTGACATCGTTTGCGTAGGGTAAAGGGTTAAACGCCGAAGTGAACAAACCGCGCCCAGTGGTAGTGCGCAGTACAGTCGCCGTGAACTGGTTGCAATCCACGCGTGGGCAATGAAGCCCACGCATGTGTTTACCAGGTGAAACAAATCATCATCAACAAAATTTTAATTAATGATGTATCGGGTGTCGTGGGACTTTGAAAATGTCCGTGTTCTGACATTTTGGAGCAATTAAATCACTGAGTGAAACGCGATGCAGGGGCTTGTAGCGCCGAGTCAATGTTTTGTTTGAAGGCACGCGGGGCGTCAACGCTTCTCATATTTATAATAATAATAGTGTTATTGAAGTCGAATATCCACGAATTTAATTTCGAATAGGATACATTGCGTGAAAGTTCCTTATCGAATGACATCCAAAGCACGACACACGACAGATTCCCATGGGTGTCAATAGAAATCACACGCAATGTTTCATCCAAAGAATCTCCGGTTTAAACCCGGAGGTCCACTGGCTGAAACATTGCTTGTGCATAAGGCATATGTACAGAATTTTCTAGTCTTACTATCGTCACAGCACGAGGGCAATTCATGATAGGACTTCTTGTTTTATCGCTAACCTGAATGAATGTCATCGCCAAAGATTTGTTCACCGGCGATTATCATTACAGATTTTGCATTCAACTTTAGCGGTTGTGATCAAATGTATTCGACCTTTGTCATCGTTGTGATTAATTTAAATTTAGGGTGGGTAGTCCCACATGCGTGATAGAAAGTGGATATCAAGAGAGATAAGTAGCGGACCTTAATTCTAGATGGACAAGCATTTAACACAGATTTTCCATACCCGAAAATGACAGTGTTATTTATTTAGTTATTTATTTATTAAGGTTTAACGACACTTTAATAGCCAAGGTCATACCGTGTCGGTGGCAGTTTTACGGGTAGAGGAAGCCGGAGTACCCGGAGAAAACCACTGAGCAACAACGTGCAGCTGCTACCTCCGCAACATCGTAACTCAGCACTGCAGCACAGGCAGGATTAGATTGGTTGAAGACAAGCGCACCATCGAGGTGCAGAACGCCTTAGTACACGGCGTCATCGTGCCCCCATGTGGACACTCGGGGTTAAGTGCCTTGCCTAAGGATACAACGCGTGAGTCCGAATCGATCGATCAGACGGTCACCCATCCAAGGACTAACCGGGCTCGACGTTGCTTAACTTCGGTGATCGGACGAGAACCGGTGACCGCAACGCCACCGCGCCCCCGAAAATGACACTGTATATACAAGATTTGCTATCTATTACACGCCTGTTCTATGAAATCCCCATCCACAGCAACACTAAACCATGATGAAAATGAAAATCTGTTCCACACCTATGTGCGGAACGGAAATCGTTGACGGACTATTTTTAAATGGAAGCGAAATTTCACTGGAATTTTCTACAAATAGTGCAATGCAATTACAATTTGAATCGCTTGCGATAGTGGAAAATCGTCCCCTGAGTTCCAATGTGTTCTATGTGCCAGTAGGCACATAGAACACATTGGAACTCAGGGGATGAAACAGTAACACGGGTTGTCCTCCCAAATTTGGTTGGCGATAAAATGTGTTGTTTCTGTTGATAGTTGTCGAATGAATTGCTGAGCGTTCTTCTTATAATAGTATTTTTTATAGACGTGAAGGCGTGTAATAAACACAGAACGACACGCGCGCGTGAATGGGTTAATCGATATGGCACTTGTGCCATAGCGGAAGGACAAAACTCGAGGCCGGGGGCCTCTCTTTCTGTCCTTCCGCGCTGGCACTCGTGCCATATCAATTAACCCATTCTCACACGCGTGTCGTTCTACGTATATAGGAATTATCACAGACAGCTTGTCCTTACTCTGGCAGGAAGATTATAGGGACGAAAGTCCAAGCTTATAGGGGGAGAGGTCAGTCCTATGGGAAGTTATAAAATCTTGCAGTCGACTGATATGTGCTATGAGATGATTTGTACAATTTTCGCACACCACCATACAACTAGCAGGGTTCTTTCCATTGCAATACAACTCACTTAAAAAATCATTCACAGTTTTTTTCGATTTTCAAAATGGGACGTGCCCTGTATACCACACGCTACCATTTGAAGTAAAGCGCGCCATCTGGAAAAAGTTTTCATGAAAAACATCAACGAACATCTGGACACCTTTCACTCCACTGCTGCACAGTAAGTTGTGATTCCAAAAATATTTCCGGATGTTTCGAATAAGCTTTCTGCAGAAATAATCAAATTTAGTTGAGTTCGGTATAATACAGGAAATGCAACTTCAGTGTAGGGAGCACGGTGCCTCAGTGATCATGGCTTGGACAGCAAACCGAAAGGCTCACGGTTCCATCCCCGCCAGGGGTTACTGCTTTGTGTTCTTGGGCAAGGGACTTCATCTCGATTGCCCATGTGGGGGAACGATTGCGCTGTATTCAAAGGCGTACTGCACGTCGATAGTGCACTTGTCTTCAACAAATGCTAACCATGCTTATGCGGAGTTGGTACGTCGGGGGGTCTGGTAGTTGCTCGCCGTTTCTCGGTGTTCTCTCCGAGTACTCCGGCTTCCTACAGCCGTGAAATTGCCCAACACGAGATGACCCTAGCTGTCGAAAATGTCGTTAAACACAAATAAATAAATATAAATAAATAAAAAACGTCAGTGTGCCAATACTAAGCCAATCAGGTGATTCTCTATGCAATGCATGAGCGAAAAAACAGAAGTGAGTTGCATTACTGGCGTTTGAGGTTTGTCGAATTACGTTGTTTACGTAGTAGTATTGAATAAGTAGTAGATAGACGATGATAATCCGAGTCTTAAGAAAATAGACCGTCATTTGTAGTGTGAAGTGAGATTGATTGCAACTCACGATTCCGAGCGCGAAGCGCGAGGATCGTGAGTTCCAATCAATCTCACTTCACACTACAAATGACGGTCTATTTTCTTAAGACTCGGATTATCATCGTCTATCTAACTTAGGCCACGTCGAACAAAATTTTGTCAGTTTTGTGAATTTTATACGGATATTTCTCAACAGACAATGGAATCGGAATCGGAAAATTTGAATGATGACAATAGAGGTAATTTTGAAATTTTCCACAGTGAAATCTCAAACATTTCGGTCGAAGATTTATGTTGCGACTTTTTTTCTGGAGTTCAAAAAAACCCAAATGACTCTAATTCCTCGTTAAACCCCCGTTATTCGGAGCCAATTAGTGACACGCAATTCTCGTCTTTGCAAAAAGGGGATGAAAACGAAAACTGCATGGTTATCCATCTCCCACCTTCAATTAATTCAATTGTGATTGTGAAAGGTGACAAAAAAATTAAGGTGCAAATTTGAATTGAGAAACCCCAAGTGGTATCCACAGCAGACGAAAATGTTAATATGTGATCAGTTCAATAAAGAAAGTAACAATTAATTTTGAGTGGCCTTTCCTTGTCACTTCACTGGTTACTTCGTTTCATAACAATAGCCCAGCAAACTGTGAATGTTTTTTCTTTTGTTGTCATTTATAAACCGTAACATAACGGTACATCCATTAAGACTACGGTGTTCCCTGTCTATGCAGTTCAGGCGAAGAGTGGAACAAAGGCTATTTTAGCTCGTCATGGTCTAAATGAAGATTGATCAGTTTGATGTCTTGGAATGCGACCGCTTATAATCTACTGTTTATTACGCGCCTGTTCTATATATTCCCCATCTACAACAACACTAAATCATTCAGAAAAAGAAACATGTGTGCCGAACGGAAATCGTTGAGGGACTTTTTTTTAAATAAAAGCGAAATTTCACTGAAATTTTCTACAAATCGTGCAACGCATTTACTATTTGAATCGCTAGCGATAGTTGAAAATCATTGTCTGAGTTCCAATGTGTGCAATGTGCCAGTAGACACAAAGAACACATTGGAAATTGGGGGACGAAATAGTAACACAGGTTCCCCTCGCAAATTTGATTGGCGATAAAATGTGTTGTTTTTGTTGATAGTTGTCAAATGAATGGCTCCGTTTCCATCTAATAATTGTTTTTAACGACACGATGGCGAGAAAAAACACAGAACGACACACGCGTGTCAATGGGTTAATCGATATGGCACGAGTGTCAGCGCAGAAGGATAAAACGAGAGGCCACACATCGATATAGCACTTTTGCCATCGCAGAAGGATAAAACTCGAGGCCTGTGGCCTCTCGAGAGTTTTGTCCTTCTGCGCTGACACTTGTGCCATATCGATTAACCCATTCACACGCGTGTGTCATTCTGTGTATGTATTGTTCATATTAACCCATTCACAGCAGTGTGTCGTTCTGTGTATGTATTGTTCATATTAACCCATTCACACGAGTGTGTCATTCTGTGTATGAATTGTTCATATTAACCCATTCACACCCGTGTGTCGTCCTGTGTATGAATTGTTCATATTAACCCATTCACAACCGTGTGTCGTTATGTGTTTAAATTGTTCATATTAACCCATCCACACCCGTGTGTCGTTCTGTGTATGTATTGTTCATATTAACCCATTCACACGCGTCTGTCGTTCTGTGTATGTATTGTTCATATTAACCCATTCACACCCGTGTGTCGTTCTGTGTATATATTGTTCATATTAACTCATTTACAACCGTGTGTCGTCCTGTGTATGTATTGTTCATATTAACCCATTCACAAACGTGTGTCGTTCTGTGTATGTATTGTTCATATTAACCCATTCGCATCAGTGTGTCGTCCTGTGTATGTATTGTTCGTATTAACCCATTCACATTAGTGTGTCGTTCTGTGTATGTATTGTTCATATTAACCCATTCACACCCGGGTGTCGTTCTGTGCAGGTATTGTTCATATTAACCCATTCACACCCGTGTGTCGTTCTGTGTATGTATTGTTCATATTAACTCATTTACAACCGTGTGTCGTTCTGTGTATGTATTGTTCATATTAACCCATTCACACCCGTGTGTCGTTCTGTGTATGTATTGTTCATATTAACCCATTCACACCAGTGTGTCGTCCTGTGTATGTATTGTTCATATTAACCCATTCACACCAGTGTGTCGGTCTGTGTATGTATTGTTCATATTAACCCATTCACACCCGTGTGTCGTTCTTTGCAGGTATTGTTCATATTAACCCATTCACACCCGTGTGTCGTTCTGTGTATGTATTGTTCATATTAACCCATTCACACCCGTGTGTCGTTCTGTGTATGTATTGTTTATATTAACCCATTCACACCCGTGTGTCGTTCTGTGTATGTATTGTTCATATTAACCCATTCACACCAGTGTGTCGTTCTGTGTATGTATTGTTCATATTAACCCATTCACACCCGTGTGTCGTTCTGTGCAGGTATTGTTCATATTAACCCATTCACTCCCGTGTGTCGTTCTGTGTATGTATTGTTCATATTAACCCATTCACACCCGTCTATCGTCCTGTGTATGTATTGTTCATATTAACCCATTCACACCAGTGTGTCGTTCTGTGTATGTATTTTTCATATTAACCCATTCACACCCGTGTGTCGTTCTGTGCAGGTATTGTTCATATTACCCATTCACACCCGTGTGTCGTTCTGTGTATGTATTGTTCATATTAACCCATTCACACCAGTGTGTCGTTCTGTGTATGTATTGTTCATATTAACCCATTCACACCCGTGTGCCGTTCTGTGCAGGTATTGTTCATATTAACCCATTCACACCCGTGTGTCGTTCTGTGTATGTATTGTTCATATTAACCCATTCACACCAGTGTGTCGTTGTGTGTATGTATTGTTCATATTAACCCATTCACACCAGTCTGTCGCCCTGTGTATGTATTGTTCATATTAACCCATTCACACCAGTGTGTCGTTCTGTGTATGTATTGTTCATATTAACCCATTCACACCAGTGTGTCGTTCTGTGTATGTATTGTTCATATTAACCCATTCACAACTGTGTGTCGTTCTGTGCAGGTATTGTTCATATTAACCCATTCACACCAGTGTGTCGTTCTGTGTATGTATTGTTCATATTAACCCATTCACACCCGTGTGTCGTTCTGTGCAGGTATTGTTCATATTAACCCATCCACACCCGTGTGTCGGTCTGTGTATGTATTGTTCATATTAACCCATTCACACCCGTGTGTCGTTCTGTGCAGGAATTGTTCATATTAACCCATTCACACCCGTGTGTCGTTCTGTGTATGTATCATTCATATTAATCCATTCCCACGCGTCTGTCGTTCAGTGTATGTATTGTTCATATTAACCCATTCACACCCGTGTGTCGTTTTGTGTATGTACTGTTCATATTAACCCATTCACACCCGTGTGTCTTTCTGTGCAGGTATTGTTCATATTAACCCAGTCACACCCCTGTGTCTTTCCGTGTAAGTATTGTTCATATTCAAAGCATTCACAATCGTGTGTCGTTCTGTGTATGTATTGTTCATGTTACCCCATTCTCACCCGTGTGTCGTTCTGTGTATGTATTGTTCATACTTACCCATTCACCCGCGTGTCGTTCTGTGTATGTATTGTTCATATTACACCATTCACAAGAGTGTGTCGTTCTGTGTATGTATTGTTCATATTAACCCATTCACACGCGTGTGTCATTCTGTGTATCTATTGTTCATATTTTCGTGCACGCATTCTATTATTTGGTCTATTTCCCACGAGGAGATTTTAACCCTTTACAGAAAACACATGGTATCAAAATTTATTACTTTAATTTTTTTACCCCCAGTTTGTTCCAATCAGTGGGCTTCAATTTGTACATTACGCAACGGATGCAGACCATTCGTTCGGTAAGTGGTAATCCCTCCTTAGGTAGAACCGACGTGCGTTGTTGTGAAAATTGCAGGTGAGATGGCCAGCAAGAGCGACAGTGCGCCCCAAAATCGAAAAGACTGCATTGATTAGAACTCCCGTTCTTCAGAAGTTTTATGCCTAGTCAATGTATGCTTTGTTATTGACTTTTGGTGTTTTTTCACCCCACTGTACATTCTTACCTCTCAGTGGTTTACGCCTTGAAGTTGTTGATAATGGAAATTCTGATCATCTATCTGCTAGGTTAGTGGGTGTGTTGTCTATACATCGATAACTAATACTCACGATTTCCAACGAAGTCATGAGGAATATTTATAATCTTTTAAAACATGTTTACCTCTTCTACTGCAGTTAAAACTAGAAGTCCTGTCATAAAATGCGCACAAATAGCACGTCGATCTGCGCGTTAATGTACGCGTTGTGGCCATAGTAAAGCTATCAAATTCTGTACATGTGGCGTGTGCACAAGCACTGTTTCAGCCAATGGACCCCCGGGTAACCCGGAGGTCCATTGGCAGAAACATTGCATGTGTTTGCTATGAGTAACCAGGAGAACCTGCTGTGCTTTGGATGCCATTCGATATGGCAATTGCGCGCAATTCCAACGCGCAATTAAGCCTAGATAAGCGCACTATTCGTGACAGGACTTCTAGTTTTAACTGTATATATGAAAAACCTATAAATTTTAGCTTTACACACCAACCATGGTGAACGCGCCAGCAATGGGATTTCAATAGTAAAAATGTACACCTACAGTGGAACTACATCTACAAGGACACGCTGGTGTTGACCTTTGGTGACCTCGCCGTGAATGCAAACGTGTCTACTCGTCGCCTTCTGAAGAATGAAATGAAACAGGCAATTATTTATCGCGTTTTTAAATAAGTTCACCTCATAAGATACCAAAATGTAACAAACATACGTTGTCTCATGTTAATAAAGCATCCATAACTCGACATAGTATGTTATTATGTTATTAAAGTGAAAAGGCCCCGTAATTTGCGCGTATCGTTTTCTATTTCGTTTCGGCGATAAAATTGCCAGCGAAAGTACGGCCCACCGGTGCTTATGTAAACAAAAATAGATTGCGCCTGGGATGTAGTAACCTCAACTCACATTTGTACGCCAATCACATATCACTGTCATCCTACTGCCAATGTGGGGAAATTGAGTCAACTGAACATTTCCTGCTAACGTGCCCACTCTACTTCAATATCCGTAACCGAACCATTGGTCAGCTACCATTTATTCCAAATGTGTCAGCCCCACTCTATGGTTCCGAAGTTCTAAGTAATGAAGATAATAGCTCAGTCTTTGGTGAAGTCCAAAATTATATTGCAGCTACAAAGCGCTTTCCGTAAATGTAAGCGTATTTATTTATTCCCATCCTTTTGCGCAGCCGCTTCGCCGGCCACTGTAGTCTTCATTGGGGTGATTGTAGCCAAATAATCATTCAAATTGGTAAAGTTGCCCTGGTGAGGGCGGCTGTGGTGGTCACGACTTTGGTGTGTGGAGCTGTTCTGTTTTACGGAATGGAGTTTGAATTAAACATAAGGATGTGTACGCCTACAGTGCTTGTAGTTGGCTGGAATCGTCATAGGCTTAGTTTACACCCTGGTTGACTTCCTGTTTTTTCTCGTCATACATAAGTCTCTTATTCTTCGATAATAATAACACTTTGGCCAGCCGCTGATTTGTCGCGGTTCTCGGGCGAGAAGGCCTTGGTTACCTCTGAACTCCCAACTGCCTCCCTGTTCCCACGCTTCTCCTCTCCTCCCAACATTCGGAGACGAACTGCTTGATGACATCCCTTGCCCCATTCTTCTCAATCTCTCCGATTAGCACATTAACCCTCTCCTTTGAGTCTCCCCCTAACCACAGGTCCTTCATTCTCCCATCCCACTTCCCCATTATACTCCCAGTGAATCTCATTCTTTTAGACTGATACTTTGGGCATTCTAGAAGGAAGTGTTCCAGGGTCTCCACCATGCCCAAGTTACACATCTGGCACTCCCTTTCACCGTCTTTCCCAATTTTTCCCCTCAGCTCCAGGGATCGCGACCTCAGCTTGAACAACAGTGACCCCCCAAAGGTGCCATCAAGGTACTCTTCAAAACCTGGCCTCTCTTTATCACGCAGGCTACCCAAAGACCTCTTTGATTTGACCCCCTCTCGCCAATTACGGTTACAATCCTCCATGACCCTTTCTCTGACGATTTTTTCACCCTGGTTTGCCCCAACGTCCAGGTCCGAGATTTCCAATGAGTAGTTCTCTACTAGCTCCCTCACTTGGACCATCCACCCCGTTTTGATATTTGAGTTGAAAATTCGCAGGATACGATACATCAGACTTTAATGAGCATTGATTAAACAATATATATTTACCCTTTTGACTATTATTGATCCCGCTATATTGTAACATTGTAAATGTTGTATGTGGAAACGACCTTGTATAAACTTTTTAGCTTTCATTCGGATCCACCATTTATTATGTATAATTTAAAATATTATGAAATATTTTGAATAAATATTGGTTAAACTAAAAATAGATTCTCACGTGTGAATGTTGTTTTATTCAACTTTAAACTCTTATTTATCTGACGATCGTGGTACAATTAAAATATACCCAAAGTAGCTTTGTGTACCAAATGTTCACCACTCGTGGTGAACATTTGGTACATCAAGCTACTATGGGTATATTCTCTATTTAAACCATGACTGAGTATTGCCTACCCTCTCGCTTTGAAACCTTTTTTTGTATCTAGGGATATCATTGACTAAATCAATAATGTTTGAACATTGTATGACTTCTCCACTACAACCCAACACACCCTGATCATCCTAATCCACGTATGGATGAGTTGATAAAAGCAGATGGTAATGAAGCTGATTCACATCTCATTGTAACAGGAACACTTTCTATAATATGATCTCGTATAGATAATGATTTTTATCTGACTCTGGTACATTCAATGTTAACTATAATGGTTTCTCATGTGGCATTTGAATGTTTTCACAGTTTTACCATACTTAGTTCTTTTCTCACTTTCTGATAGCTCTGAATTTCTAACACTGCTGACAAATCATTCTTAAGTTGAAGCGCATTTGTGACATGAGTATTAGTAGGAATCTACGGCGCAGAGCTTTTTTACTTCTGTTACGTTGCATATCCTCCAACATTCAGTTTAGTTTAAACAATATTTATTCAAAGAAAATGCTATATGTTACAAAACTGAACAACAACAAAAAAGTAACAGCACAAGGGACCGCATTTATATAACATATATTTAACACTAAACAAATTACTAATTGAAGGGGGGGGGGGGGGGGATTTGACAGGAGGCTTGGAGTTTATGTGAGTCATCTCCCTGAGTTATTTTTAAATTTTCCCAGTAAGGTGGTATAAAACAGTACAGTACGTGGAGAGTGTATTATCACTAAATCACCCGCAGAGTGGAGATTCAACCCTAGGAATAATTGCAAATTTGTTGCAAAGCATAACCAGAACCAGCAAAGTTTCAGCCAATGGACCTCCGGGTTTAACCCGGAGGTCCATTGGCTGAAACATTGCTTGTGTTTTTTGTCGATATGTACAAAATTTGAAAGTTACAGCTTGGGTGATACTTCCACTCCGCGGGTGATTTAGTTACAATGCACTCTCCACGTAATGTATTGTCTATAAGTTTAGTATGTGGAAAGTGTGTACTGGTTGTACATTTAACTTGTTTAAGGGTTTAAAATTGACTGTATATCCAGTAACCAACTTTGCCTCAACGACCTTACTCAAAAATGTGTTTCGAATATAAACAAGTTTAAATATATTTTGGAACACAGTGATAAATTAAATATATAACCAAATACAGTTTGCACTTCACGGTCTCGTATGAAAACAATTGTTTTCGATATATGTTCAAAGTTACAAAAAAGTGATTCACTTAAAACAGAATCTCATATCATGGACGGGTTTAGGCACATTCAAAGCTGTGAAACATGCCCGTATGGGAATGTTTTCTTTTAGTGGTATATACACAGATCGACACGTGCGTGTGGATGGGTTTATGTGTCGTTCTGTGTTTATTACACGCCTTCCTGTCTATGAAAACAATTATTAGAAGGACACTCAGTAATCACGTTTGACAGCTATCAACAAAAAGAATAATACGTTTTATCGCCAAACAAATTTGCGAGGGGAACCCGTGTTACCATTTCGTCCCTGATTTCCAATGAACACGATAGAACAAATTGGAACTCAGGAGACGATTTTCGCTATCGCTAGCGATTCAACTTGTAATCGCGGTGCACGATTTGTAGAAAATTCCAGTAAAATTTCGTTTCTATTTAAAAATAGTCCGTCAATGATTTCCGTTCCGTACACATGTGTGCGGAAAAGATTTTCATTTTCCACATGGTTTAGTGTTGCTGTAGATGGGGACTTCAAAGAACACGTGCGTAATAAATACTCAATGTCTCCTGCAGGCTGCAGTTGGTTGTGATTTACTCCTTTCACCCCATCTTTTGTTACTAACACACTTTGTACGGCCCCATTGCTTTTCGGTTTCGCGCGATTCGGCCCCAATAACTTCCGTGTGCTATTCGGCCTCGTTTTGGGTCAAAACGCGCAGCATTCGAGGCCGAATGGCGTTCCAAATAAATTATTATACTTCAACTTTTTGACAATTATTTGTTTATTTTTTCATGTTCAGTGATTATTTTCTGTTATTTTTTTTTTTTTTTTTATAAATGCATTTAAAGCTTGTTTACACCATCAGTTTTTCTGCCTTTGCATTTCTTATTAAACTGTTTTAATAAAAGTATAATGAATTTAAAAACCCAAAAGATCATCATGAGTTTGGTACTCACTTTGAAAAGTGCGACCAGTTGATTAAATGATGAATGAAGTTTTCATTCCTTCCTTTCATCTTTTCTCTGTTAATTATTCTGTTCAAAATTCAGGAACTCCTTGATGCATCTTGGGCTAATTATATGGACAATGGTCTGACAACAACGTAGTTCTTGCGTAAAGCTGCCAGTATTTATAGTTCTATCGGTTAGTCATAAAGTACAGTTAAAACTGGAATTATTGTCACGAACTGTGCGCTTATCTAGGCTTAATTGCGCGTAGGAATTGCGCGCAATTGCCATATAGAATAGCATCCAAAGCACGACAGGTTCTCCTGGTTACTCATAGCAAACACAGGCAATGTTCCTGCCAATGGACCTCCGGGTTACCCGGAGGTCCATTGGCTGAAACATTGCTTGTGTACAGGCCATATGTATAGAATTTGATAGCCATATTATGGTCATAATACGTAGATTAACGCACAGATCGGCGTGCTATTTGTGCGCATTTCATGACAGGACTTTTAATTTTAACTGAAGTGCTTAAGAATTTAGAATTATTTTGCAATTATTTACTGTAAAGCACCAATTGGTGTTTTTCAGTAAATAACTGCAAAATAATTTTATAGTTGCAAGTGATCCGGTCGTAGTGCTAATGTATATGTTGTAAGTGTTTTTCAGTAAATACCTCTAAAATAATTTACATCTTAAAGTCACGCCTCCCCAACATAATTATTTTGCAATTATTTACTGTAAAGCACCAATTGGTGTTTTCCAGTAAATAACTGCAAAATAATTTTAGAGTTTCGAGTGATCCGGTCGAAGTGCTAAAGTATTTAGTAAGTGCTTTTAAGTAAATACCTCTAAGATAATTTACAACTTAAAGTCACGCATCCTCAACATAATTATTTTGCAATTATTTACTGCAAACCATGAATTGGTGTTTTTCAGTAAATAACTACAAAATAATTTTATAGTTTCAAGTGATCCGGTTGTAGTGCTAATGTATATGTAGTAATTGCTTTCCAGTAAATAATGATGAGATCATAAGGTTCATCGGTGTTATCAGTTTAGAATTCGTCTACCAGGCTGCAAGAAATTCTTTTCTGAATAGTCTATTAGATAAATTGTTTTCCACCTGCTTGTTTGAAATTCAATGGATGTTGAGACTCGAAAATGACCATGAAAGAACCTGAAAAAATAACCGAAATCCTCAAGGCCGAAAAGCGCCAAGGCACGAGGCCGAAAGGCGTTGGGCTGAAAAGTGTTAGGGCGAAAAGCGCGGGGCCGAAAAGCGCGAGGCCGAAAAGCAATGATCCCCTTGATATACGCTTCAATTGATTGTGTGCTGAAAGACAATATTTGGTCTTTAATCTGAAGTGTAGGTATTACAACTAAAAGGCTTCATATTCTGTGGATTTGCTTCATATTATCATTAAAGTGAAATTATTTAGTCTGTGTGGGATTTGCCAAGTTAAAATTAAAACAAGGCAATGACATTTCTTCACAGTTTGATGATTAAAATTAATTTAAAACTCTACCGGTCAACTAAAGTCGAGATACTTTTTGTTTCTGAAGGTTTCTTACTTGAAGTGTTTTTGTTTTCGGCCGCTTTTGAGCTGGGGGTTTATCAGGTGCGAGTAATAATTTTGTTCGGAATATATTTGGATGCTGTATCGAGTAATTTGTCGGTGAAATTGGAGACAATAGTATCAAGACAAAGGTTATCAAAAAGAGAATTCCAGTCAATGTTAGAGAGGGCCTCATTAAGTGTTCCATAATTACCCAGTGAATAGAGCCATATCCTTCTCTTAAAGGAGAGAGGAGATGGTTTTGAAAACTCGACATCAATTGAAACAGGACAGTGATAGCGAGTCATGTCCTGGGTAATCGGTTCTAGGACCTCGCAGGCATTCACGTTAACCGTGTCACTCACAGCAAAAAGATCTAGTAGAGTGGCTGACGACTCAGTAAAACAAGTTAGTTCACCCACAAGCTGCCTCAGATTAAAAAGATTGCATATTGCAGTAATACCGACCCTCGAGGGAACCAGCTGAGTAGTATGTCATGTACCCGGACACCCCCCATCAGCCGGACCTCGGTGCCGGACCTCGGAAGTGACGTCATGTCACGTGACCTAGTGGCGCCATGTTGTGTTGTCATGGTAACCCGCGTGGGCGGCCATGTTGTGACGTCATCACCATAGTGATACGTGGTGTGAGTGCGCATGGGCAGCTCGTGTTGTTAGGGTGATACGCGTTTCCGTCGTCCATTTTGTATACTGGAGGCCGCCATCTTGGTTTCTATGGTAGCACGTGATTGCTATGTTACCTGAGGCCTACAATAGGACAGGGGTATGTTCGGAGGGTATGTTCGATTGAATCAGAGTATTTTCTGGAACGACTTCCCTGGATAATTACCACAAACAACCCGACAACTTGTATTATTTCGAATTCTTTCAGAATTCTCTGCTTCTATCTATATATGCAATAGTTTACATCTACCTAGGAATGTTCTTTTATTCTAGAGTATACTCCAGTAGCGTAGAAGTGCCTATTAATTGGAACAGCTTTACCTTATTATTACTATATTTAGCAATTTCTGGTCTATTCTTGTTAGTTCTGACCCTATTTCGAGTACTCTTGTTGTTTCATTTATCTAGATTATAACTAACCAATCAGATTGCTTGATTTCCCATAAAATGTATGCAGAGTTATCTCCCTTCTGTATAACAAAAGACTATATCCAATGGCCATATCCCATGGAATCCCATTTTTTGCAAGACACCTGTGGCTATGGAATCTTTTTTTTTTTTTGTCGTATGAGGCCATGGTGGCTATGTAAAAGCCCTCAATGAGTCCTCATTTATTATCCCTCATACCCTCATTGAATTTTGAGGTTATGAGGACCTTGAAAAATCCCTCAATGAGGTATAATTTACTACGACTCTTAGCCTCATTTCAGTATTTAGCAGGTATATCCTATGAAATCCCATTTTGGAAACCGCCTGTGACTGTGGAATCCTTTTTTTGTCGTATGAGGCCATGAGGGCTATGTAAAAGCCCTCAATGAGTCCTCATTTACTATCTCTCATAGCCTCATTGAATTTTGATGTTATGAGGACCATTAAAAATCCCTCAATGAGGCATAATTTACTACGACTCTTAGCCTCATCTCGGTATTTGAGGATACCCATGGCCTGGTATTGTATTATTCGAGGATACCTATCGAGGATACCTTTTATAGGATACTTATCTGAGGATACTACATAGGCTGTACATATCCCTCTAGGTCTCTTGCTGGCCCTTAGTACTACTAATCCACCTGATGCTTTATGTTATCCTATGACTGGTATAGGTAGTATGCAATGCTAGGCATAGGGGTATTGTGGGTAGGGGTACTGCCTGGTAGTTTAGAACGGTACTATAGTATGGCGGTATATATACCTATAGCCCCTGTTAGTGCTTGGTACTATTAACCAACCGATTGCTTTGTTTTATTATATAGCAGGTATATGTAGTACGTTATGGTAGACCTAGTGATTTTGTGGGAGTGGGGGTAATGCTTGGTAGTTTAGAACGGTAGAATAGCATAGGCTGTACATATCTCTGTAGGTCTCTTGCTGGCCCTTGGTACTACTGATCCACCAGATGCTTCATATCATTGAGCGGTATTCTGGGGTGGGGTCAATGCCTGGTAATACAGAACGGCAGCAGAGTATGGTTGGTATATTCCCCTATAGGTCCCATCCTAACCGTTCATAGTATTAACCTACCAAATGCTTTGTATCATCCTGTAACTGGTAAGGTGGTACGCAATACCAGTAGTTCCTACCTTATTCCGAGTACTCTTGTTGTTTCATTTATCTGGATCATTTATATAAATTATAATTAACCAATTGGATTGCTTGATTTCCCATAACCTGTACTTAATCGTACAGAGTTATCTCCCTTCTGTATAATAAAAACCTATATCAATGGCAATATCCACGGCACCCCAATTTCGGCACCCTTTTTTTGAAAAGCATATGGCCTTCGACACCCCTTTTTCTGAAATGAGGATAAGAGTCGTATTAAAAATCCCTCATTGAGGGATTTTTAATACGACTCTTATCGTCATTTCAGAAAAAGGGGTGCCGAAGGCCATATGTTTTTCAAAAAAGGGGTGCCCAAATTGGGGTGCCTTCTGGAGAATCCCTTTTTTCTGAAATGAGGATAAGAGTCGTATTAGAAAATCCCTCAATGAGGTCTAATTTACTACGACTCTTATCCTCATTTCAGAAAAAAAGGAATTCTCCAGAAGGAACCCCAATTTCGGCACCCATTTTTTAAAAAAACATATGGCCTTCGGCACCCCTTTTTTCTGAAATGAGGATAAGAGTCGTATTAAAAATCCCTCATTGAGGGATTTTTAATACGACTCTTATCCTCATTTCAGAAAAGAGGGGTGCCGAAGGCCATATGTTTTTTCAAAAAAGGGGTGCCGAAATTGAGGTGCCGTGGATATTGCCATTGATATAGGTTTTTATTATACAGAAGGGAGATAACTCTGTACGATTAAGTACAGATTATGGGGAATCAAGCAATCTAATTGGTTAATTATAATTTATATAAATGATCCAGATAAATGAAACAACAAGAGTACACGGAATAAGGTAGGAACTACTGGTATTACGTACCACCTTACCAGTAACAGGATGATACAAAGCATTTGGTAGGTTAATACTATGAACGGTTAGGATGGGACCTATAGGGGAATATACCAACCATTCTCTGCTGCCGTTCTGTATTACCAGGCATTGACCCCACCCCAGAATACCACTCAATAATATGAAGCATCTGGTGGATCAGTAGTACCAAGGGCCAGCAAGAGACCTACAAGGATATGTACAGCATATGCTATTCAACCGTTCTAAACTACCAAGCATTACCCCCACCCCCACAAAATCACTAGGTCTACTATAACGTACAACATATACCAGCCATATAATAAAACAAAGCAATCGGTTGGTTAATAGTACCAAGCACTAACAGGGGCCTATAGGTGTATATACCGCCATACTATAGTACCGTTCTAAACTACCAGGCAGTACCCCTACCCACAATACCCCTATGCCTAGCATTGCATATTACCTATACCAGTCATAGGATAACATAAAGCATCAGGTGGATTAGTAGTACTAAGGACCAGCAAGAGACCTAGAGGGATATGTACAGCCTATGTAGTATCCTCAGATAAGTATCCTATAAAAGGTATCCTCGATAGGTATCCTCGAATAATACAATACCAGGCCATGGGTATCCTCAAATACCGAGATGAGGCTAAGAGTCGTAGTAAATTATGCCTCATTGAGGGATTTTTAATGGTCCTCATAACCTCAAAATTCAATGAGGCTATGAGGGATAGTAAATTAGGACTCATTGAGGGCTTTTACGTAGCCCTCATGGCCTCATACGACAAAAAAGGATTCCACAGTCACAGGCGTTTTCCAAAATGGGATTCTATAGGATATACCTGTTAAATACTGAAATGAGGCTAAGAGTCGTGGTAAATTATACCTCATTGAGGGATTTTTCAAGGTCCTCATAACCTCAGAATTCAATGAGGGTATGAAGGATAATAAATGAGGACTCATTGAGGGATTTTACATAGCCCTCATGGCCTCATACGACAAAAAAAAGGATTCCATAGCCACAGGTGTTTTGCAAAAAATTGGATTTCATGGGATATGGCCATTGGATATAGTCTTTTGATATACAGAAGGGAGATATCTCTGCATACAGATTATGGGAAATCAAGCAATCTGATTATTTATTTATAATCTAGATAAATGAAACAACAAGAGTACTCGAAATAGGGTCAGAACTAACAAGAATAGACCAGAAATTGCTAAATAAAGTAATAGTAAGGTAAAGCTGTTCCAATTAATAGGCTCTTCTACGCTACTGGAGTATACTCTAGAATAAAGGAACATGCCTAGGTAGACGTAAACTATTGCATATATAGATAGAAGCAGAGAATTCTGGAAGAATTCGAAATAATACAAGTTGTCGGGTTGTTTGTGGTAATTATCCAGGGAAGTCGTTCCAGAAAATACTCCGATTCAATCGAACATACCCTCCGAACATACCCTCCGAACATACCCCTGTCCTATTGTAGGCCTTAGGTAACATAGCAATCACGCGCCATAGAAACCAAGATGGCGGCCTCCAGTATACAAAATGGACGACGGAAACGCGTATCACCCTAACAACACGAGCTGCGCATGCGCATTCACATCACATATCACTATGGGGATGACGTCACAGCATGGCCGCTCACGCGGGTTACCATGACAACACAACATGGCGCCACTAGGTCACGTGACATGACGTCACTTCCGAGGTCCAGCACCGAGGTCCGGCTGATGGGGGGTGTCCGGGTACATGGCATAATACTCAGCTGGCTGTCATTAAAATCACCCGTAACAATTAAATCGACAAGTGACGTGTCTCTGGCTTTTTCAATGGATGTCGATATGGAATCCCATATATCCTGGGAACTGTTAGGTGGACGGTAAAAAGCTCCTAGCAATAGGGACTTGCTGTGTTTCGTAAATACTTCAGCTCATACGCACTCCGTGTTCAGCACCTCAAGGTCCGGTCGATGTCGAAAAGAGATATTTTTTTAATGTAGATGGCAACCCCACCTCCCCTTGTCGGCCTGTCGCAGCGCAATGGTTCGTGAAATCCACGAAGTAAGACATCAGATGTTAGATCGTTGTTGTGCAGCCATGTCTTGGTTAGAGCCAAAACATCATGTAATGAGGATTCACTTTGAAGTGTATCTAATTTGGGTTTTAAGCTTTGAATATTAAGATGCAAAATCTTCAAAGTATTCTGGTTAGGGTTTGAGTTGATAGAGCTCGGTCCGGGATTGGATTCAATGTCACCCGACAACAACAATAAAAGTGTACTCGTGTAAAGAAAAATCGACGTGGCAAGGAAAATGGAGATTAGTAATTTCAAGATGGACAAAAGTTTTGAGACGGGCACTCGCTTGTGAAGATGCGAGGTTGCTTCAGTAGACTCGGTCACACACGTGGGAGCTGATTCAATGACGTTTTTGTGTAAAAGAGCAGCCATGACAGTGAAGCTTCTTTGGAGTTCAACCCCACCAAGGCGCAGGAGTTGGTAAATTAAGACGCAAACTGATTGATGCTTCAACAGTTTCTGCTCCAGGATGCGAGCATAAAGTGTAGTATTGAAAGTACCTATCCGAGCATGGTATAATTCAATATGACACATTATGTAATATGTTTTGCAAAATATCGACGATAGCGTAAACGTAGTGCACGGATGTAAGTACTAGTCAAGATTGCAGGTAACAGAATGATATTGTCTGGAAAGCAAATTGGATTCAAGCTGGCTTGGAAGAGAATGTTGTAGTGGGAGATAGTTAATGTAGAATAATTAGTCATGAAGATGGAGGGAACATAAAATACTAGGAAAAGGTGAAGGAAAGTAGTATGTACAAGGTAACTGTGTAGCATCTATATGTAAATAGATATATTCTGCTTAATAGAAGTCATAAATTATCAATTTATGGAAGTGGATAATCCGTATTAGAGTATGGAACTAACTAGCTCTCGTAGAAGCGTGACAACATCAAGTAATATTATGACAAGGTTAAATTGAAAAGAGGCAGATAAGGCTAAAAGTTATGCCGTGATAGGTTGAATACTTCAAAAGCTGGAGACAGGAGTAAAAACTTCAACCAGGAGATAGGACAAAAATTATATACTGGAGCACCAATTGTATGAACACAATATGAAGGTTGTTGGAACCTAACAAGATCCATGATATATATATATATATATATATATATATAGTACATGGAGAGTGTACCATAACAAAGTCAACCACAGAACGAGCATTCCACCCAAGCAATAATTGCAAATTTATTCCAAGGCATTGCATAACAATCAGAAGCAAAGTTCCAGCCAACGGACCTCGGGTTCAACCAGTGGCGGCGCTACGGAGGGCATGGGGGGCATTTCCCCCCCCCCCCCCCCCCCCAACGAAGGCTTTGCCCCCCCAGTTGCCCCCCCCCAACCATCTCGCATGCATTTCCATCCATCCACCCTCACACACAAACACATTCAGTCACTCTCTCTCACACACACACACACCCCTCTCTTTTTTTATTCCCAATAATTTCCCATACACACTTAGCCCAAAGCCTCAGGCTAGCTGATGAACACATCCAGGCAGTAGAGATTTAAAGACTCGGATGCAGATACTTATAAGTTATAATTAAGTTATGAGCCAACAAAGGCATGTCTATCCATATCCCTTGTCTAAAAAAAATTCATGGATTTCGCATTATGACAGACGGGCATTATGAGTCTCTCTCTCTCTCTCTCTCTCTCTCTCTCTCTCTCTCTCTCTCTCTCTCTCTCTCTCTCAGATGCGGATCCAGGATTTTTTGAAAGGAGGACCGCTAATTACCATTACATTTAGTCGAAACTTGGACCCAAAGTCCATAATATAATTTTTTGGTTTGGTACGTCCACAGGACGTACCAAACCAAAAAAGTATATTACGGACTTTGGGTCCAAGTTTGGACTACCTCATAACAAAGTAATGATATGATCCTTTACGTATTTGCCCCCTTCATGGGAGTCTGCCCCCCTAGTTGCCCCCCCCCCCCCCCCCCAAAAAAAAAAAAACATTTCTGGCGCCGCCACTGGTTCAACTTGGAGGTACATTGGCTGGAACACTGCTTGTGTCTTTGAACATATGTACAGAGTTTGAAAGTGATCCTTTGGGTGATGACCTCATTCCAAGGACGACCCAACAAGATCCATGATATATATATATGGTACATGGAGAGTGTACCATAACAAAGTCCCCCATAGAATGAGGATTCCGCCCTAGCAATAATTGCACATTTATTCCAAAGCATTTCATAACAATCGCAATCAAAGTTCCAGCCAACGGACCTCAGGTTAAACTTGGAGGTACATTGATTGAAACACTGCTTGTGTCTTTAAACATATGTACGGAATATGAAAGTGATCCTTTGGGTGATGACCTCATTCCACGGACGACCCAACCCACACTCCACACCCCGCATATGGCTGCTGTGTTACGGACATTTCTAAACCTTATATATTTATACACTTTCTATAATGGTAGACTGGGACGTTTCTTTCCACATTCCAAGCAGGAGATGGGAGAAGAAATGTATACTTGAGCATCAAATTATATGTACAAAATAATATATATATTATATACTACATGGAGAGCTTACCATCACAAAATCAATCCCCGCATGCTGGACATTCCACCCGAGCAATAATTGCAAATTTGTTGCAAAGCACTAACAAACTCAAACAAACATCCAGCCAATAAACCTCCGGGTGTAAACTCGGAGATCCACTGGATGAAACATTGCTTGTGTTTTTTTTACCATATGTATAGAAATTGAAAGTGATACTTTGAGTGATAACCCCACCCGAAGGGCGACCAAGCCACATCCCACTCACCACGCACTGCGTATAGCTAGTTTGTTACATATATCTATAGACCTTATTCATTTATAAACCTTATATACTGGTAGACTGAGGCGTTTCTATCACGTTTCAAGCAGAAGCAGGGGGCACGGTGGCGTTGCGGTAACCGGTTCTCGCCAGATCACCGAAGTTAAGCAACGTCGAGCCCGGTTAGTCCTCGGATGGACGTACAAGCCACAACTCACACATATTATACATTTCAGGAGGAAATAAAACGAGTTTCTGATTTAGTGTGGGCACACACATGCCAACAGTAATGCATCGCCCGAGTGTCATGGTGTCCTATTTCTTCTATAAATAATAGAAAACCATAGCACTCGGACAGTGAAAGGGCAAGGTTAAATTAGGCCCAAAGAACGATTCATCAATGACATATACCTATTGTGACGAAAAAAAAAACTCTTGTCGCGAAAATAACAAAAATTGAGTGAAAAGCATATGCTATAATCTGTTCGCCACTGAGGTACAAAGCAAGGTGGGCTCACCCCTGAGTATCCATTCTGTCTTGCAACTGATGGAAGAAAAGCAGGAAACACTCTGGGCCGATCAGTTTATTATACACGCCTTACACTTTACGCACATATTTGTGCCCTCTGACAAATAATTGCAAGAAGGAATCAAGGGTGACCCACCTGCTAGCCATTGATGGATTGATCGCAATGTTCTGTAGAAAAATAGTAAGTTAAGAATACTTGAGCTTGCACTGGATTCATCAATGTTTATGCATGACAAACGCACTGTTGGATTACATGGTGTAAACTGGAACAAGAATAGATAAAAAAAAACGTCTCAAGAGCCAGCCCCTCTTGGCTCGAAAGTGTCGAAAGTTGGCAAGAGGGGCATACATTTAGAATAAAGAAGTGGGATACGAAGCAAGGTGGGCCCACCCCTGATAAGTATATCCATCTTGCAACAAATGTGTTGGAAGAGGTTTTATTTACACTCGCGTACACACATACAGTACATGGAGAGTGGATTGTAACTAAATCACCCGCGAAGTGGAGTTATCACCCAAGCTATAACTTTCAAATTTTCTACCTATCGACAAAAACCACAAGTAATGTTTCAGCCAGTGGACCTCCGGGTTTAACCCGAAGGTCCATTGGCTGAAACTTTGCTGGTGCTGGTTGTGCTTTGCAGCAATTTTGCAATTATTGCTCCGGTGGAATCTCCCCTCTGCGTGTGATTTAGTGATAATACACTCTTCACGTACTGTACGCAGGCGTCATAGAATAATTCCATCCATTTTTATCTTCTAACATATCATCAAACACTACACGATATGGAATTGTAACGTCAATGAAAATTTCATATTCCTCATCAGGAATACCTTCTATTAATATTATATATATCTATACATTATTTCTCGAAACCTTTATTAAGTAATTTTTTTCTTCCAAATGGATTTGTCAAGTTTTTTTTCAAAGAATGAATGAAAGATACCATGACAATGTATCCGTGCTGACGATTTTTATATAACTCATATAAAATTTTAAAAAAACACTACCCTTTTATGGTTTTGTATAACAGTGGGACTACCTTCATCTTTTGTTATTCAGGGATGAGAAATGTCAGCTCTCAATTTGAAAGAATCAGCGGTAGGGTTCTACACATTATTAATTTATTATTATTATTGATTTATTGATTTAATGTAAGGTATACACAATACTGAAGAAAATACATAAAAAACATTTGACACAGTGATAAAAAGTAATAAATAACAATTGGTTTTGTAAAGAAATGCAAATAATAGCGTATACTTTAGGGAGAAGGCAGAGCCAGATTGGCTGTCTACCTGTCATCTCCTTGAAATAGCGTATACCTAAGAGAGATGGCAGAGCCAAATTGGCTGTCTACCTGTCATCTCCCTGTTAGTTGTCCAGCTTCAGCTTGTGTCAGACCAGCAATAGGAAGTATAAACTCGGAGATAGTTATTTGCATGCACTATTTATCAGAGGCCGCGGAAAGCCCCCCCCCCCCCCCCTTCCCCACTTTTTGCCGGGCCATGTTTGTTTTGTATGCATATATTTTAACACAACCACTGACTGGTGAAACAAGGGGCAGATCCAGAGCCTCCCCATGTTTTCGTCAGCTATGTTTCTCTCGTATTGGTTCAGTTTCGATGGATTTCGGATCTTTTTTTTTGCAGTGAGTAGTAGCAAACGCCAAAATGTATGCAGTCTGTTAAAACATCGGTTAACTGAAATTGATCGTAATCTTACAGACATACAAGTACCAAACCCACACCAAGACAAGATAATCCACAGACAGTGTAATTGCTGTTAACGTCTGGTAAAGCATACAGGTGAGGTCTATTTATCAGCTTTGGTCGTTACGACCAAAGCCGATAAATAGACCTCACCTGTATGCTTTACCGACGTTTTTTTAACGGCTCTAAAACTTTGAAACCTTTCAATATATCTGAAAAATCTCAAAATATCCGCTCAGATGCATGGAAATGGGGGTTTTTGGGACCCTGGAATTAAAAATTTTCATACGACGGCCCTATCCATGGTCGGCCCGTCATACCGACCACCATCCATCTTCCGATCCAGCCCCCCCCCCCCCTCCCCACTTTTGAAAATCGTTCCGCCGCCCCTGTGTATACATATATATCTCTGGTTAACCTGTCGATTTGTTCATGGATGCTTCCAGTATTCTTGTAGAAGAATATATGTCATTTTCCATGCTATAACACCAAATGTTTCTGAGGTACATTTTGAACTAATTATGTTTCATATCAACGAGTTTCTTTACAAATGTTGTTTTCCTTGAACTACTAGGTCCTGAGGTAAAAAATATTACAGGGATGTTGAAATAATAAACGGTCACTCGATGCCATGTTTTTTACAAAAAATTGTGAAAACTTAGTAAGCACACTGATTTAAACTTGTTCTGTTTCCAGAGCTTCTTCATATCGTTCAGTTGGTAAACTTTTGATGGTGATTGTAACTCAAATGCAGTTTCTGGAGAACTTATTCTCCGATCTAGTTGTGGTTCACATTCTCTGTACAGATAACCTAGGATTTGTTCTTCACAAATAATATTACCACACAAAACCTTGCTCAAGTAAAAAGCATTCTTTATAGAATACCCCGAACATTTCATCTCTCTACAACTGATTTGGAGTAAGATTTTTTGTTATTGATATATAACCAGTGGTAATCATTTGAAATACATATAACAATACCTTGTGTTCGTGTTCTCTAAAAGACGTCTTGCCTCTTGCATGGTTGAAATCAAGATGAGTTTATTTCTATTCCCATTTTTCTTCAACTTGAGGCGATGAAAATCTGAATAGTCAGGATAACCATTTTCTGGATCGTCTGTGAACATTTTGTCCAAATTACTTTTTAGAATATTTGTAATTGTAGTTTTTCATGCAAATATAGCGATAAATGATAGACTTACATAATCTAAAATCATGAGTGCAAGTAAACATTTGGAGAGTAATCGCTTGACTGGACAGGTTTCGTGAAATAATTCATGAGCGGTGAAGGCAACAAAAATTCTAGAGGGTTAAGCTCGTTCCAATGGGATGTCATTAGCTATGCTTTAGAGGCAAAATACTGAATGTATTTTTAGTTATACCAGAATAATTTTTTAACCAATTGAGCGTTTCTATTCGTGATGGGTAAAGGGTCAAATAATATTAACAATAAAATATTTATTAAAGAGCTTCCATGGGTAATATGTGTCATCAAATGTCGGAGCGGGGGAGAATATATGAGCTGAAAAAGTAGAGGGGATGCCCTTAACTCCCATCCCTCTACCTCATCTCTGTTGTTAATAGTCTGAGCGTCATTTTTTATTATTTTCTTTAACCCCTTGATGCTTTAGTACGTCTTATGACGTACAAAATCAAACAGCGCGTTGATACTTTGCGGTCATTTGTTTTGTTATTATTTTTCGATTTTTTTTAAAGTTTTAACCTCAATTCCTATTTTCTCTCAAATAGTGCTCAGTGACAACCGTTGGGAACAAATGTTATCGCAGCTTAAAATACTAATATAATCCTGCTGTCAAGACTTCTTAAATTGTTGTGCTGGAAGTCACTATCAGGGCTTTCAAAAAAATGAGGATAACAGAGCAAAAGCCAACAATTTCCTTACTTATATTTCATATTCAGTCAAACACAAATAATATTTTGTTTTTGTAAATTTGTTTTATTACAAATTATTGGAGAGTGCCTGTAGGCACTCTCCAATAATTTGTAATAAAACAAGTTTTGAATGAAAAAATAAGATCACCAAAAATAACCTTGCACTCAAACAGATAATCACTAATGTGAAAGATATCTCGTTTATTTGCACTTTCCAACGTTTGACGTCGCATTCTAATACAATTACTATAAATCTCGAAATTTGATTGGTTAATCAATAAAATTTGCGACAGTAAAATCAGCGTAACCTGTCGCAAATTTTATGTTGTCGAAAACTATTTTAGGAAGTCAAGATGTATTCGTGGGCGTTCTATTTTCGTTCCATTTGGAGTCATTGACTACCGTATCCAATGTAAACAAACGCTGTGAACGCGTTGACTTGCTGTAAAAAACGTTCTCTATCTTTCTTGTAATTAAATGTATTTAATACGGATGAAGTTGGAAAGTTTAATATTAATGTGGAATAGGGGTTTGGCAGAGACTGCTGAGTAATGAAATGAGTGTTAAAAAACTGATTTCGACGGTCTTAACGGAAACCGTGTGGAAGCAGTGAGCGATATGAAAATATTATAATTTATAATAGCCATTTTTCGTACGATGAAGAATTTATGGACGCTATGTGCGAAATAGAAAACCAAAATTCCGACAACTGGCAATAATAATTTTAATTGTTCAAGGCCAAATATTTCTGACAGATCCGCTAGCGATGTTATAACATCAACTTCAAGTGCAAGCGGTCCTTTCATTTTCTAATTTGTTACCTGCGTTCGTGGCACCACATCACATGTACAGCTACACCACAGAAACGCATTCACCACTGCTCAAGAGAGGTGAACTATTCGTTCTATAACAATTATGTCAATAGCAGTAGCCCAATTCCACAAGACATCACTTCCCAGAAACAGTTTGAAATGAACAACTGTTCTATAACCATAAGTAATTATAAACAAGGGCTTCCAATCAAAGATATCAATTTTTTTAACTTTAATGGGAAATCCTCGAGTGCTTTCCGACGCCGACTGAAACATCACAAGGTGAACTCTAAACTTTGAATAGAGAAAGCAGCCGGCGTATTTTGTTTTCAGATTTCACAAACATTTAAACATGATAAATGTTGTCAGTACAAATATAAATATATTTTGTTATTGGTGATAAAATGACTAAAACGTTTGGAATTATTTGTTTTGTGGCAGCGTAAAATATATTTCGTGATTTGGTTCGGAACTCCCAAATGACGTCACGAAGACTGTATTTTTAGTTTTAAATTGTTGGCAATGTTGTCTTCAACAAGGCGTTGTTTTACATTTGGGAGATCAAATCTATCTCCGTTTTCAGCCGAATTATATTAGAATGGGGATAACTATGTTGTATTTGATTGTTTGGGGCCGTAAACGATGGTTTTACTGTCGCAAATATCCGTTTTACCGGCTCCGCTAACGCGTCGCCGGCAAAATTCAATTTGCGACAGTAAAACCATCGTTTACGGCCCCAAACAATCAAATACAACATAGTTATCCCCTAATTGTGAAAAGCGTTGAAGAAACTGAATTCCCAGTGACGTTTGAACATCAGGATAATTAAAGTCTCAAAGGGTTAAACTTCTCCTCGCCCCTCCAAAAAATTGCTACAAACATAGCTCATGGCCTTGCTGGAGATCGTTGTAGTTAGAGGTCATAAACTTATAATTTCGAAACAAAAACTCAATTTGTTTTTATTTATTCAAGTGAACAATTTACAAGTTATTTGCTACTGGCGTCAGATAAATGTCGATCCGAGTGTGTTGCAGTAAAATCTTCCTGTTGACTTTGTTTAAAATTCTATCGAGCGACCGCAGACGATTTATCTGTGTTATTCTGGGAAGACACTTGACTTGCCACATAATTAAATAAACTTGGAGCACGAGCCCTCGGGTAGAATAATAGTAGAGCACTTTGTTTCAATTTTGCATGTAATTTCATGTTGTAGTTACAAGTTATAGAAGTGACGCATGAGACAGTCTGAAATACACCAATCCGTGCCAAGTGGCTATAAACAGGAACATACAAACAATGTCGAGTGTAGTCTTCGGGCTATTAAATTCAAGAGGAAAGTATTTCGTAAAGTCTCTCCAACAGTCGCTCCCTCTGATCTCGTTAGTAAACTTCCCACTTGATGACAATCGTGGTGAATAAGGTAATTTTATTATGTTGATATGTACATAGTGAAACACTCTTAACGATAAGATGAGTTCATTCCAATTAAATTCACTTTTCATCAGTTTTGTAAATATTATATCAACGATGCGGAGGAATGAAGTAGTACATGGAATTCGGGTTCTCATGCTTGGAACATAATAATAATATTCAACTTAAAGTTTGTTAAGCACCACATATTTGACACATCATTGTGAAATTTTCATGTGACTCATTTGCGATATTTTTGGTGGATATGATTGAGGGATGTATTCAGATGGTCCCCGGTGTTTACATTAGATCTCTTGACAGGCAGACTTCTCGTGGTAGTCATGGAAAGCATGTACCCCTTGATTTGCATGATGTTTTCGTGTACTGTTAATATGTACATGAGATGTGTAGGGTATTCAGTCTTCATTTCAACACAAACCCTTGTGATTTAATGATTGAATATGGCGAATGCAAATGTAAGAAGACATTTGTCTGAAGCAGAAATGTGGCGGGCTGTAGGGATGGGGGAACAAGGGGCTACCCATCGTCAGGTTGGTGAAGCCCTTGGTGTACACCATATGGTGATCACCAGAGCCTGAGCAAGATTTCAGCAGTATGGCACATCAGTCAGACGACATGGTGGTGGCAGAGACAGGGCAACATCTGCAACATCTGTAGCTGAAGACCGGTTATTGATCATTCAGGACATCAGGAACCGCTTTGACACAGCAACCCACCTTCGCAGTGACCATCAGAATGCATCCGGGGTAAATGTTTCGAGCAGACTATCCAGACAAGGTTTCACGAAGGTGGTCTCCGATCTAGAAGACCATATCTTCGCATTCAGCTGTCCCAGAACAACCACCAGGCACGATATGAATGGGCCATGGATCACGTTGGATGGACCAGAGAAGATTGGCGACCTGTCCTTTTTACAGATGAGTCAAGGTACTGCCAAGACAACACAGATAGACGTTCTAGGGTATGGAGAAGACCAGGACAGTGATTTCATGCAGCCAACATTGCTGAGCATGACCGCTATGGTGGAGGGTCAATAATGGTCTGGGCGGCATCAGCTGGGATGGACGTACAGAGTTCTGTGTCGATGAGATCCCAGATGCCCACGTCCGATTATATGCAGGTGCAGTGGGTGATAGATTCATTCTGATGGACGATAATGCCCGTCCTCGTGTTGCCTATGCCCAATATGGACTGGCCAGCAAGATCTCCTGACCTCAGTCCAATCGAACATCTCTGGAATGAGTTGCAGCTTGCAATTTCAGTCCGTCCAGTCCAACCATGAAGTGTCCAGGAGCTTGGTGCCATGCTGGTCGAAGAATGGAACAACATCCCACAAAGGACCATCTGGAACCTGATTGGGAGCACGAAAAGACGTTGTCAAGCTGTAATTAACAATGATGGGTCCCATATTCGATATTGAACCCATATCAGTTCAACTTTTCGGCAAATTTGAAAAATTTCCTCTTTTACCAATAATATCCATTTTCCATGGTTATCGTATTCAAAAGCTAAAAAATAATGTCAAACACGAACAAAATCTTAATTTCTGTGCTTAAATCAATAAAGATATAATTAAATAAAAAATGTATACACTTTTCATAAAAATATTTAAACTAAAACGTAAAACAGGTAGTTGGATATACTTGGTGCTTTGAGTCGTATAATAACACTTTGGCCGGCCGCTGATTTGTCGCGGTTCTCGGATGAGAAGGCCTTGGTTACCCCTCTACTCCCAACGGCCTCCCTATTCCCATGCTTCTTCTATCCTCCCAACACTCGGAGACGAACTGCTTGATGGCATCCCTTGCACCATTCTTCCCATCTCTCCGATTAGAATATTAACCCTCTCCTTTGAGTCTCCCACTAACCACATGTCCTTCATCCTCACATCCCACTTTCCCATAATACTCCCAGTGAATCTTATTCTTTTAGACTGGTATTTTGGGCATTCTAGAAGAAAGTGTTCTAGGGCCTCCACCACGCCTAAATTGCACATCTGGCACTCCTTTTCATTGTTTTCCCAATTTTTCCCCTCAGCTCCAGGACCGCGACCTCAGCTTGAACAACGGTGACCCCCCCCCCCCCCCCCCCCCCCGCAAGGTGTCATCAAGGTACTCTTCAAAACCAGGCTTCTCTTTATCACGCAGGCCACCCAAAGACCTCTTTGGTTTGACCCCTCTCGCCAATTACGGTTACCATCCTCCATGACCATTTCTCTGACGATTTTTTTACCCTGGTTTGCCCCAACGTCTAGGTCCGAGATCTCCAATCAGTAGTTCACTACTAGCTCCCTCACTTGGATTCTCAACCCTGTCTTGATATTTGAGTTGAAAATTCTCATGAACATTACTTTACACCATCGGCTGTCGGGGAGATTTACCAAAAAATTAAGATAACCTAGTTTCAATAAGTCTATCCTGTCCTTGATCCTCATCCACCCAAGCTCACCTTTGATTGCTTCTAGTGCTGCGGCATTACTCGACCCCTTTATCCATCGGCCTGAATCGTTCTGCGGGATTTCCAAGCTCTTTACAGCCGTCTGGTTTAGGGGTACCACTCCCGTACCGTATGTTATACTTGGCAGACCCATCATTTCCCAAATGGTTTTCCCCACGATAACCTTATTGAAACTGTTTCTCCCTATGAGTTTCATTTGGTCGAGGATTCGCTTCCCCTTCAAAATCAATTTATTTGTGTGGTTTCGGTTGATGTCTCTTCCTGTGATGTTTATATTTACCCCCAGATACTCTAATAATCTCTCCAACACTAAGAAGTTTGCTGCTACCTTCCGGAATACAGAACTCTCCCACTCTCCACCTTCGAGTTTGGTCCACTTTGCGGCCCACTGGTATAACTTTGTTCTTGCTTTCATTAAGTTTGAGTCTCAATTTGATCCCATTTTTCCCAACAATTCCCGGCATTTTCGCTAGCCCCTCTTCGCCTTCTGATACTGGCACCATATCGTCCGCACAAAATAGCCCTGGGGTCTTCAAGTCCCCAACTGCTACCCCTCATCGCTATGCATGAGTTCATCTCCTAAACCTTTGATGCACATTGCAAAAAGAATTGGCGAAAGGATACACCCCTGTTTTAGGCCTATCTCGATAGGCACACGTTTTGTTGTTATGTTTCCCAGGCTAAGTTCACTCTGTACATCTTCATATAATGCCTTCATAATTCCAACAAACTCACCTCAATAACTGCTTTGAGGCAACAACTGTCACTCCTTCCACGCGCAACTCAAACAGCGAACGTGATTGATCAAGAAATGGGCTGCCGTGCCGTCAAGACTCTCCTAATTAGGCTTTGCCAAACCCAGTTTCAGAAAGACTCTTGTTATTCTTTTTCAAAATTTTTCTTCTCTATTTTTTTTCCGCCGTCAATTTTGTCTGTTACACTGCTCAAAAACAATCTGTATGATTTCAACCAAATTTGGCATACTTATGTTATGCCATAAACTCTAGTGAAATGAGGTAACGCCATATCTGTGAAAACGCGTATTTTTTAAATATTCTGCCAAAACATACAAAATTTCACCATTTTTCAACATAGCTCAAAAACTAGCTGAACGATTTTAACCAGAATTGGTAAACTTATTTATTTCACAATATCTAGAGAAATGGGTATCGTCATATTCGTGAAAATGCTTATTTTCAAAATTTTCTGCCAAAATCATCTAAATTTCACCACTGTTCAAAAGTCTCGGAATTGTTTACAGTTATCTAGCTCAAATTTTCAAGACATTTAGAGCATAATATGATACACCAAAATCACCACACAAATATTTTAAAATTAATCCCTGTGGACAAAAATGAAATGAATATAGTAGTTTTGTCTTCAAAATTGACCAATTTCAAGGGCAAATATCTCTATTTGCAAGGTTGTTGTAACAATTATTTTGGTATGATGCAATAATGATTGCAGAAGAAAGTTAATGTTTACTTTCTAGTCTCCGATTTTATCCCCAAACATAATGAGGGCGAGAATAAGAGTGTTGTTTGAAAATTTCAAAATTAGCCAACTTTGGTTGTTTTTTTCTATCATTTTGGAAAGGGTTAATTTCAAACACTATTTTTCCAGAACTAGATTCGACTTTGATAAATCAAGACTTGGCCACAATACAACACTGGGCCAAGACGCGGATGGTTGAGTTTAATCCCCCACAAAAAAGAGAGTATGCTTGTATCACGCAAAACCAATCCCATTTCCCACCCGCCTCTATTCTTTGGTGATACAAGGATATCTGAAGTCAATACAACAAACATTTAGGGGGTCATATTAAATAGCACCTGTACATGGAACGACCATATCGACTACATCTTCTCTAAAGCTTGGCCTCGTTTAGACCAGCTTAGGAAGCAAAAATTCAATCTAGATCGTAGCGTCCTAGAAAAAAATATACTCTGCATTCATTAGGCCTTTACTCGTATACGCTGATGCTGTTTGGGATAATTGTTCAGCTGCTGAAGTCGACGAACTAGAGAAAATACAGATCTCAGCCGCAAGGATCATTATTGGGGCAACTGTCGGTTGTAGTAAGTCTTTGCTTTATTCCGAAACACGTTGGGATTCTCTTCAAGAAAGACGTCGTAAGCACAAGCTGATACAGTACTTTTAAATGTATCATCATATGTTGCCTCCATATATTGCCAATAAAGTTCCCCCGATCGTCTCATCGTCAAATCTATCGCACAATCTTCGGTCAGGTCATAACCACAGAAGTAGTATGTCAGGGGCTTTTGGGGCCTCATTAGCCGGACCTCGGTGACGGACCTCGGAAGTGACGTCATGTCACGTGACCCAATAATACAATACTAGGCTATAGGTATCCTCAAATACCCGTATGTGCCTATGTGATAGGGCATATTGTGTCACATTGTGCCTTTTCACATAAGCATATATCGGCACATAAAGCATGTGCCTATGTGATAGGGCATATTGTGTCACATTGTGCCTTTTCACATAAGCACATATGACAAAAAAGGGATTCTCTAGTAGGTATCCTCGAATAATACAATACCAGGCAATAGGTATCCTCAAATACCCGTATGTGCCTATGTGCTAGGGCACATTGTGTCACATTATGCCTTTTCACATAAGCACATATCGGCACATAAATCATGTGCCTATGTGCTAGGGCACATTGTGTCACATTGTGCTTTTTCACATAAGCACATATGACAAAAAAGGGGTGCCGAAGGTCATATGTTTTTCAAAAAAGGGGTGCCTAAATTGGGGTACCCGGGGATATTGCCATTGGATATAGATGTGATGAGAATCTGATACAACTTCGTTGTAATAAGGGGAGATAACTCTGCATACAGGTTATGGGAAATCAAGCAATCTGATTGGTTAGTTATTATCTAGATAAATGAAACAACAAGAGTACACGGAATAGGGTCAGAACTAACAAGAATAGACCCGAAATTGCTAAATATAGTAATAATAAGATAAACTGTTCCAAATAATAGGCTCTTCTACGCTACTGGAGTATACTCTAGAACAAAGGAACATGGCCAGATAGACGTAAACTATTGCATATATAGACAGAAGCAGAGAATTCTGGGTAAATTTGTCCTATAGCAATACGTGCTATTCTTAATAGGGAAATAAAACGTCATGGGATCCAAAAAAAGGGATTCTTAAAGAATTCGAAAAAATACAACTTGACGGGTTTATTTGGGTAATTAAATGAGGATTCTGGGAAAATCCGAACCAGAAAATTACTCCACTTCAGTCGAATGCACCCCTTGCACCCCTTAGATTCAGATTCAGATTCAGATTCTTTATTCACGGTACACATACATGTAAAATGGTTACAAATAAACATATTGCACAAATGTAATGTGAAGTATACCGTAGGAAGTGGCATAGCCAGATTGGCTGTCTACCTGCCACCCCCTGGAAGAAGATGGGGGTGATTGCAAACAGACTGTGACTGAAAGAATGAACTGAGAGCCAATTATGTGACAGATGATGGAGAATGACGATCGAATCATTACTTTTCTGATATTAGAGTATTAGTGTTTCATTTTCGCCAGCGGAAAGACGGTGATTCAAGGTAGGCAAGAAGCAACCTGCCTATAGGACACCCTCCACTACTTATCATAACACATGAGGGCGGCAACAAGTCCCATCGTGAAGTTCGTATCGTTTAGACTGCGAGAAGGAGGTTGGTCATGATGTTTGGGTGTGGTGTCTACGTTAGCTGCATCATCATCGTAGGATGACGAATGTTATTGATTTATTTGTGTAGACTTTTATTTGCAAGTTCTTACTTATATCCATATAGTATTTTACATAGCACCACTGTAAGGAGGAAGCGCGACAGGTTGCACAAGACGAGGATTCCAGATTTAGACACGGACCACGACTTTGACAATTTACGAAGTTTACGAAGTGCAATCAGGGCAGTAGGGATTGTTGCAGCTGACATAACTGGAATATGAGGAAATGAATGTGGAAGTTAGCTTGTTCTTAAGCATGCTTCTGTCGCTAATATTACGAGTTGTGTCGTCCAGAGCATTCCATAGTTTCGGGAAGGAGTATAAAGGAAATTTATCCAGAGTTTGGGTCCGTGTTTTTTCTATGTACAGGAGGCCTGACTGTCTAGTTCTCCTACCAGATGGATTGTCAGTAATTTTAAATATATCATTGAAAGACACCGGTAATCTGCCGTTCTGCCAGTCAAACACGAACAGTAGTGCATGTAGCCTAAACAAATCATCAACCTTGAGTATTTGGTTTTCTTTAAACAGGGGATCTGTATGAGAATTGTACTTTTTGTTATTAATTATTCGTATTGAACGTTTTTGCAGGACAGCTAGTTTTTTGATAGCTCTTGAGTTGCCCCATGCCTGGATTCCGTATACCAAATGGCTATGTATGAGGGCGTAATACAAAGTTTTTATAGCTCCGTGGGGGAGGATATTTTTAACTTTGTTTAGACTATAGTTTGCGCGTGCTATTTTCGAGCATAATCGGGATATGTGAGCCTTGTAGGATAAATGTTCATCAATGCTAATTCCCAAGAATTTAACAGATTTTTCTGTTTCGGTGGCCCCAACTTTGTTAATGTTTTGGTTATTTATTTTTACCTCTTGACAAAGATTATTGTTCCTACCTTTATTTGGATTAAGTATGATGTACGAGGTTTTCTTAGCATTCAGCATTAACTGGTTCACAGAGCACCATTCGAATAGTTTCTGGAGCTCGTCATTGGAATACGATGTAATGGGATTATTATCGGAGCCCGGGCAGTGTGCAGTGGTGTCATCGGCAAATGATAAAAGATTGAGTGATGTTGAGTTACTTATATCATTTATATATAAAAGAAAAAGAATAGGGCCTAAAATCGAGCCCTGTGGTACACCACAACTCTGTTTGGCTAAGTTCGATTTGTGTTCTCCGTACGTGACATATTGAGACCTGTTGGACAAGTAACTTCTAAACCAATTGTTGGTGACACCTCGGATGCCATATTTTTCCAGTTTACCTAATAGAATTTCGTGATTTATGGTGTCAAAAGCCTTTGACAAATCCAGGAACAGTGCTAAAGTGCTGTTTTTTTCTTCTTTATTATTTTCTATTGCAATGCTTTTAAGGAGCTGAAGAACTGGATGAATAGTACTATGTCGCTTTCGGAACCCATATTGGTGAGGGTATAAAATATTAAACCTATTGAGGAAACTCTCTAGCCTCACTTCCATGAGTTTTTCCATTACTTTTGAGAATACCGGAAGTATACTGATAGGTCTGTAATTTGTAAAGCTGTGCTCGTCACCCGCTTTAAATATGGGTATCACCTTCGCGATCTTCATCCTGTCTGGTACTTTGCCGTTTAGGAAAGAGTTGTTAATTACATGTGTTAGAGGATCCAATACTTCGGTTATCGTATGCTTAAGAAGATAGGTTGTGATGTCATCGCAGTCTTTAGATAATTTTGGCTTCATTTAATTTACTACTCGGTTGACTTCTGTGGGATTTGTGGGTATTAAATAGAGATTATTGGAGACATTGTTGTCCATGTAATCTGTGTAGGACTTATTAGTTTTCTGAATCTGTTCGGATGTGTTTTTTCCAATGTTGATAAAGAAATTGTTGAATTCTTCTGCGATGGCATGGGGCTCGCTTAACTCGATGTTGTCCTGGATGAAGAACGATGGTAATCTGGCTTCAGGTTTTCCTTTATTGATGGCTTCGTTTAAAATCTGCCACGTTCTTCGCATATTGTTTTTGTTTTCGTTTAGGATATCTCTATAATAGGTAGCTTTACATTGTTTTTTTACCTTGTTGAAGATTCTACAGTAGTTTTTATAGTTTTCTGAGTTCCTTTCGGTGGGAGCTTGGAGTTTTTTCTTGTAGAATTTTTCTTTGTTGTTGGAGGATATTACAAGCCCCCTTGTCATCCATGGCTGCTGTTTTTTAATAAATTTTTTGTTCTGGCTAACACGTTTGAGAGGGAATGCTCTTTCATAGGCTTCCATATAGATGTTTAGAAAGGTTTCATATGTCTCATTGGGACAATTCGACTGCATTACAGGATTAAAATCACTTTGCGGGATAAGTGTTTTGAATTCAACTATTCTTTCTGCATTTATTATTCTTTTTAGTGTAAAGTGAGGTGTATCTTTTGGTTTGGGTTTTTCCTCAATATAGAAAACACCAAAATGATCTGACACGTCAGATATGACTATTCCAGGTAATGCTGCTTGTGAAACATTATTGGAGAATATATGATCTATCAGAGTTGCAGAACGACAGGTTACTCTCGTTGGCTTAGTGATATACGGCAGAAAGCCTTGACTGAACATGAGATTAACAAATTCTTCCGTTTTTGAGTGTGTAGTTGCTTTTAAAAGATCCAGGTTAAGATCCCCCATAATATAAACTTTTTTATTTTCGGCATTTAAAACATTCGTTATTTCATTTAATTTTGATAAGAAGAGGTTGATGTCGGCTTTAGGAGGAGTGTTGGGTCTATAAATAACGCCAATAATTCTGGGTTGGTATTTATCTTTAATTTCAATAAACAGAGATTCGAAGACATGGGGAATAAAGAACGAAATATCATTACGAACTCTGTAGGGTATTCCTTCTTTAATATATAGACCAACCCCTCCTCGACCATCATCATTCTCGTGTCTCATACGTTTAATAATCGGGGCATAGCCATCCAGACTGAACGACATCTCTGGAGGAATTTGGAAAATTTCCGTAAGTCCTATTATGTCGAAGAAGTTCTTTCCTGTTTGTAGGTTATATAGCATGTTTTGAAAGGAATCCCAATGGGCCTTCAGGCTTTGGCAATTGAGATAGAATATTGAGAATCCTGCGTCTATTTTACAAACCATTGACTGAAAGTCTCTAGGCGAAAAGTAGTTGCAGTCAGTTGCGTGGTTTTTATATGGGGATTCATCATTTTCTGTCAAGGAACATATTTTCTCATTACATAGCTGTATAAAGTCGTACTCTGCGTCTACCCGCACCTCGTCGAGTGTAATGTTACCCGCCATAATTCACCAACATACTACCATCCTTTCTCGCTGGACAAATATATAAAACATAACTACAATATATTGTTCCAAGATGAAGATAAAAGGACGTTAAGTCCCAGATATAGTTCAACTGTTGGACGAGTTGAGACGTTATTTCTTTTTCATTTCTAGTCACAGTCTGTTGCGGTAATAGTATGTAATTGGGAGTTTGTTTAGAAACGAAATTTTCTGTACAAACAGGATAAAAACACTGTAGTTTATATACAAGTACCTCGGGTGCAACATCACCCTACCTAACATCACATCAAAGTGATATGGTATCTTGGATGAAAGATTGAACAAATAAATTTACAATTAAAGGACTTTACAGTAAAACAATGGATTCAATGAGGATAGAGAATGAGTGAGTGAATTTCTAAAAGACGAGGTGGAGTAATATGAATGAATGAATGAATGAATGAATGAATGAATGAATGAATGAATGAATGAATGAACTATCATCATCGAGGGGGTCATAAGCCTTATTTCAGAGACAAAAAAAAAAAAAAAAAAAAAAAAAAAAATCCCGAAAAACAAACAAAAGTGTACAAATCTTGAAAATTGAATAGTTGTCAATGGCGCTGAGAGTTTTGACGTTACACTTGGCAGACGGTCAATGATCAACCGGGTGAGAATTTGGGATTAAAGTTATTTCACTGGTACTAAGTTGACGAACTAGCGTTGGCTGTATTTCAAGGTGTAGTTTCACTAATTAAAAGTTCATTTGTTAATGAATAATATTGCATAATTACATCATGGAATGTACACTTTAATAACTAACAATTAATAAACATAACAGCCCTTAAAACGACCAACAGACGACATTCATAAGAAGTATTATTGAGAGACCGATTTGTCTTCCAGCTCACGACCCCAATGATGCTAAATTGACGATTTAGCGCAAGAGGGCACTACAGGGTATAAATTATCTGATGAATTGTTTAAGTGCTCTTGATCAAAAATAAATAAGGTGGAGGTACTTTAATTTTTTACCCTAAACAGCAAGTCAGTCACACATCCACACGCTCGATCAGTCAAGCACCCACACATCCATCCATCCGATCGTCCACCCAGAAGGAAGGAAGGAAGGAAGGAAGGAAGGAAGGAACGAACGAACGAACGAACGAACGAACGAACGAACGAACGAACGAATGAATGAGAGAACGAATGATTGAACGATTGAATGAATGACACTAGTAACACTATATATGAATGAATGAATGAATGAATGAATGAATGAATGAATGAACGAAGGAAGGAAGGAAGGAAGGAAGGAAGGAAGGAAGGAAGGAAGGAAGGAATGAAGGAAGGAAGGAAGGAAGGAAGGAAGGAAGGAAGGAAGGAAGGAAGGAAGGAAGGAAGGAAGGAAGGAAGGAAGGAAGGAAGGAAGGAAGGACACTAGTAACACTAATAACGAACGAATGAGTGAATGAATGAATGAATGACACTAGGAAATAGTAAACAAGTTCTATGCTACTTGTCCCATCCGTTATGTCGAGATACACCGCCCACGGCCCCCATAGGAACAGGCTCACTTTGATGAGCACGCAGATTCGGTGGTTATTTGTGAAAAGCGTTGGTCGGTTTTGGACGCTACGCAGAGCAAAGGGTGAATAGCCGAGTGGAAACTATTGTGGGCTAAAGTTATCTTGCTCGAACTAGCTTGACGAACTGGGGCGGAAAGCACTGCGTGTGATGATGATCATTTGCAGAGCCGACGGTTGGTGAATACCCAAGTAAAAACTATTGTGGGCTAAATGTATCTTGCTCGAACTTACTTAACTAGCTCGTCAATGCAGCACACGCGAAATAACTGTCTCAGTTATTTCACTCGTACTACATTGACGAACTAGCGTTGGCTATACTTCAAGGTATATTTTCACCGATTAAAAGTTGATTTGTTAATATAGTATTACTTAATTACATCATGGAATGTTCACTTTAATAACTGATAATTAACATACATAGCAGCCCTTATTCGAGCACGAAGAACAGACGACTCTAATAAGAAAGTTCTTGAGAGACAAATTTGTCTTCCATCCCTTGCGTCAGAAGTACAGCTTATAACCCCCACAGGCACGCGCTCGTTCCAATGAGGGGGCAAAAGCCAAACTTCCGACGCAAAAGTAAGGAAATCATGAACTGCAAATGGCGGATTGATAAAAAATAAACGAGGTGGAGGTACTTTAATTTGTTATCCTAAACAGCAAGTCAGTCACATATCCACACACTCGATCAGTCAAGCACCCACACATCAATCCATCCATCCGTCCCGCCACCCAGAACAAATGAATGAATGAATGAATGAATGAATGAATGAATGAATGAATGAATGAATGAATGAATGAATGAATGAATGAATGAATGAATGAATGACCCTTCATCCGGCATGGATGTTATATGACACTAGTAAATAGCAAGCAAGTTCTATGCTATTTGTTCTATCCGTTATGTCGAGATACACCGCCCACGGCCCCCACTGGAACGGGCTCACTTTGATGAGTGGTCATAATCCTCATTTTCGAGAAAAAAAAACACCTGCTCGTTCCAATAAGGGGTCATAAGCCACAGCCACATAGTCACACCTGCTCGTTCCAATAAGGGGTCATAAGCCACATAACCACATCTCCAAGGCAACAACAAGAAAGAAATCACGAAGATTCGGTGGTTATTTGTGAAAAGCGTTGGTCGGTTTTGGACGCCACGCAGAGCAAAGGGTGAATAGCCGAGTGAAAACTATTGTGGGCTAAAGTTATCTTGCTCGAACTAGCTTGACGATCAAGGGCGGAAAGCACTGCATGTGGTGATGACGATCGTTTGCGGAACCGACGGTTGGTGAATACCCTTTAAAAACTATTGTGGGCTAAAGCTATCTTGCTCGAACTTGCGCAGTTCGTCAATGTAGTACCAGCGAAATAACTGTCTGATATTTCACTGGTACTACATTGACGAACTAGCGTTGGCTATACTTCATATTTTCACTGATTTGTTAACGAATAGTATTACTTGATTACATCATGGAATGTACACTTTAATAACTGATAATTAACAAACAGAACAGCCCTATTCGAGCACGAAGAACAGACGACTCTAATTAGAAAAGTTCTTGAGAGACAAATTTATCTTCCATCCCTTGCGTGAGAAACACAGCTCACAACCCCCACCGGCACGCGCTCGTTGACTTGTTAATGAATAATATTACTTTATTACATCATGGAGTGTACAATTTAATAACTGATAATTGACAAACATAACAGCCCTTGTTCGAGCACAAAGAACAAACGACTCTTATAAGAAAAGTTCTTGAGAGACAAATTTATCTTCCGTCCCTTGCGTTAGAAGCACAGCTCACAACCCCCACTGGCACGCGCTCGTTCCATTGAGGAGGCAAAGCCTTATTTCCGACGCAAAAGTAAGGAAATCATGAACTGCAAATAGCGGGTTGATAAAAAATAAACGAGGTGGAGGTACTTTAATTTGTTACCTTAAACAGCCAGTCAGTCACACATCCACACACTCGATCAGTCAAGCACCCACACATCCATCCATCCATCCATCCATCCATCCATCCATCCATCCATCCGACCACCCAGAATGAATGAATGAATGAATGAATGAATGAATGAATGAATGAATGACACTTCATCCGGCATGGATGTTATATGACACTAGTAAACAATAAACAAGTTCTATGCTATTTGTACCATCCGTTATGTCGAGGTGCACCGCCCGCGGCCCCCACTGGAACAGGCTCACTTTGATGAGTGGTCATAAGCCGCATTTCTCGGGGAAAAAAAAAAAAACCTGATCGTTCCAATAAGGGGTCATAAGCCACATAGCCACTCCTGCTCGTTCCAATAAGGGGTCATAAGCCACATAGCCACGTAACCACATCTCCAAGGCAACAACAAGAAAGAAATCACGAAAATTCGGTGGTTATTTGTGAAAAGTGTTGGTCGGCTTTGGACGCCACGCAGAGCAAAGGGTGAGTGGCCGAGTGAAAACTATCGTGAGCTAAAGTTATCTTGCTCGAACAAGCTTGACGAACAAGGGCGGAAAGCACTGCATGTGGTGATGACGATCATTTGCCGAACCGACGGTTGGTGAATACCCAATTAAAAACTATTGTGGGCTAAAGCTATCTTGCTCGAACTTGCGCAGTTCGTCTATGTAGTACCAGCGAAATAGCTGTCTCAGTTATTTCACTGGTACTACATTGAAGAACTAGCGTTGGCTATACTTCAAGGTATATTTTCACTGGTTTGTTAATGAATAATATTACTTTATTACATCATGGAGTGTACAATTTAATAACTGATAATTAACAAACATAACAGCCCTTATTCGAGCACGAAGAACAGACGACTCTAATAAGAAAAGTTCTTGAGAGACAAATTTATCTTCCATCCCTTGCGTCAGAAGCACAGCTCACAACCCCCACCGGCACGCGCTCGTTCCATTGAGGGGGCATAAGCCTTATTTCCGACGCAAAAGTAAGGAAATCATGAACTGCAAATAGCGGGTTGATAAAAAATAAACGAGGTGGAGGTACTTTAATTTGTTGCCCTAAACAGCCAGTCAGTCACACATCCACACACTCGATCAGTCAAGCACCCACACATCCATCCATCCATCCATCCATCCATCCATCCATCCACCGATAATGAATGAATGAATGAATGAATGAATGAATGAATGAATGAATGAATGAATGAATGAATGAATGAATGAATGAATGAATGAATGAATGAATGAATGAATGATCATCCGGCATGGATGTTATATGACACTAGTAAACAGTAAACAAGTTCTATGCTATTTGTTCCATCCGTTATGTCGAGGTACACCGCCCGCGGCCCCCACTGGAACAGGCTCACTTTGATGAGTGGTCATAAGCCTCATTTTCTCGGAAAAAAAAACAAAAACAAAAAAAACCCTGATAAGGGGTCATAAGCCACAAAGCCACACCTGCTCGTTCCAATAAGGGGTCCTAAGCCACATAACCACATCTCCAAGGCAACAACAAGAAAGAAATCACGAAGATTCGGTGGTTATTTGTGAAAAGCGTGAAAAGCGTTGGTCGGTTTTGGACGCCACGCAGAGCAAAGGGTGAATAGCCGAGTGAAAACTATCGTAGGCTAAAGTTATCTTGCTCGAACTAGCTTGACGATCAAGGGTGGAAAGCACTGCATGTGGTGATGACGATCATTTGCCGAACCGACGGTTGGTGAATACCCAACTAAAAACTATTGTGGGCTAAAGCTGTCTTGCTCGAACTTGCGCAGTTCGTCAATGTAGTACCAGCAAAATAGCTGTCTCAGTTATTTCACTGGCACTACACTGACGAACTAGCGTTGGCTATACTTCAAGGTATATTTTCACTGGTTTGTTAATGAATAATATTACTTTATTACATAATGGAATGTACAATTTAATAACTGATAATTAACAAACATAACAGCCCTTATTCGAGCACGAAGAACAGACGACTCTAATTAGAAAAGTTCTTGAGAGACAAATTTATCTTCCATCCCTTGCGTCAGAAGCACAGCTCACAACCCCCAGCGACACGCGCTCGTTCCACTGAGGTGGCATAAGCCTTATTTCCCACGCAAAAGTAAGGAAGTCATGAACTGCAAACAGCGGGTTGATAAAAAATTAAAGAGTTGGAGGTAATTTAATTTGTTACCCTAAACAGCGAGTCAGTCACACATCCACACACTCGATCAGTCAAGCACCCACACATCCATCCATCCATCCATCCATCCGTCCCGCCATCCAGAATGAATGAATGAATGAATGAATGAATGAATGAATGAATGAATGATTGAATGAATAAATGAACGAATGAATGAATGAATGAATGAATGAATGAATGAATGAATGAATGAATGAATGAATGAATGAATGAATGAATGAATGAATGAATGAATGAATGAATGAATGGTCACTAGTAAAACTAAGAACGAACGAGTGAGTGAATGAATGAATGAATAACCCTTCATCCGGCATGGATGTTATATGACACTAGTTATTAGTAATCAAGTTCTATGCTATCTGTTCCATCCGTTATGTCGAGATAAGTGAAGTGAATAAGTGAGTGAATGAATGAATGAATAACCCTTCATCAGGCATGGATGTTATATGACCCTTAGTACTATAGCACTACGTGCTAAACCGATAAAATGGGGAAATAAAGTCAATTTCGGTGATTTCGGGTGGATTTTGGTGATTTGGAAGGATTGTCGGGTTGTTTGTGGTAATTAGATTTACTCTTCTACAATCGAACACACCCTCCGAACATACCCCGTCTTATTACAGAAAAATTGGGTAACATAACAACCACGTGCTACCATAGAAACCAAGATGGCGACCTCCAGTATACAAAATGGACGACGGAAACACGTACCACCCTAACAACACGCGCCGTGCATGCGCACTCACACCACGTATCACTATGGAGATGACGTCACAACATGGCCGCTCACGCGGGTTACCATGACAACACAACATGGCGCCACTGGGTCACGTGACATGACGTCACTTCCGAGGTCCGGCACCGAGGTCCGGCCAATGAGGCCCCAAAAGCCCCTGACATACTACTCACAGAGTTCCTTTTTGTCGGAGACAATTGTATCAATCGTCTTTTATCCACGGCGTCACAGACCAATGGAACAAGCTGCCCTTATCTGTCCACGAGAACTCATCTCCAACCAATTTCAAGACGTTCCTTAATGTTGGAAATCAACTACCACCGATGTTTTACAGTGGCACGAAATCACGCGCAGCCCAAATATACCATTGCAGATTTTGTCTGCCTTGTAGTAGGCTTAATTCTCATTTATGCGATAATCATCTGTCATCTACCCCTCTCCTGTCAGTGTGGTATGTGCGAGACACCAGAGTATTTTTCCTACATTGTCCAATCTACTCAAATGTTCGTAATAGTACTATCAACCTACTCCCATTTACTATAGACGTATCGATACTTCTTTTTGGATCTGAATTCTTGAATAATCAGGAGAATCATCTTGTTTTTGAAGTGGTGCATGACTTCGTTTTATTAAGTGGGCGTTTTCATTGACTGCTGGGGATTCAATTAACACGTACGATTACTACTATAGGGGTGAATTTACCCCCATTCTCTCCTGCGATCTCACTTCGTTTTCCATTTTCTTCGCGTTCAGCACCACCAAGTCGGCTGTCTCACTTATAACTAAAGGCTCATGTGCTGCTTACTTACGAGTGTGTGTCTTCAACCATTTTGTCTTCCCTTGTTCTCCTTTGCTCCTCTTCATTTTACTCTCTTTCCATCTACTTCTTCATTCGTATGCAAGGTTTAAACAATATCATGTATCGTCGCCTGGTGGCTGGACTCTCCGTGCTCATCCTTCTATGACTAGGGCTGTCACGATTTTTTAATTTAGGAATCGATTAATCGTCGCAAATAATCGATAATAATCGATTAATCGTACCTAGATGGCCTTTCTCTGAAGTAGATAAAAATGAAGTTCAAGTCAACTGACCAACCTCCGATACACAACGAAGACGGTCCTCTTTTAGGTACATTCAAAGCTTGATGTTCTGAAATTTTGAACCGTCAGTGTAATAATCAAGACCGGTCGGCAGTTGCGAACTTCGCAACTGCCGACCGGTCTTGATTATTACACTGACGGTTCAAAAGTTCAGAACATCAAAGCTTCGATGAAATGTACCTAAAAGACAAATGCTTCCAACGGCTTCTTGGGGTTTAACATCGATGTTCTTAACTCTTTACCTTTAGAAACAATAGTTTTTTTCATCAAATTTTCTTTTAATTATTAAACGTCTAAAGCGGGATACAATTTACCGATTATTCGACAATGAAAAATACTAATCGATTTCGCCGTGACCGATCAACAATCGATTAATCGTGACAGTCCTATCTATGACTAGAGCTACCAACTGCCTCCCCAGTTATGTGCCGAGCCGAGCCGGGTCTTTGTGCTCGCAGTTACCCACGTGTGTTGGGTACAGTGTTATTAAGTTAAATATTAATCACCTTGCTAATCATCTTACTGACCGACCAGAGGCGATATATAAGTCCATCTACTATTTTATAGCGCCTCACTGAGAAAATTTAAAAATCACTCAGGGAGATGACTCATAGCTTTCTATCAAATCCCTCCTTCAATTAGTCATTTGTTTAGTGTTAAATATATGTTAAAAATATGAGGTGCCTTGTGCTGTTATTTTGTTGTTGTTGTTGTTGTTCAGTTAAAACTAAACGCTATTCATATCCGTATTCACAATTAACTACCGAGCATATGTGCTGTTGTAAGTTTGGTTATAAAGTTTAACGCTATTCCATTCTGGTTGCATAAATGTAGGTACCATCCAAAACAACTTCCATTTTTTCAGAATTTGGTAAGTTTATGCGACAATTTACTCCATTTCTAATTGATTGAATGTTTTCTATGGCTGCATGGAGCAGTCAAAGTATGAAATATTTTGTTTTATATGTTATTATTAAAAGTTTTAACCCTCACCCACTTGTCAGGCCTTGAATTTGAGTACCCTCAACCTGTACATGTTCATTCAAATACCAAGATTCAAGATTCCCCCATGTCTCTTATCAGACACTCAGTCTGTGATTGATGTCCGCACATTTAGAGCATAACATAATGCACTAAAATCATCACACAAATATTTCAAAATTAACCACTATTGGCCAAAAATGATATGAATATAGCATTTGATCTTCCAGATTGACTAACTTCAAGGGCAAATTTCTCTAATTGCAAGGTTATTGTAACAATTATTTTCGTATTTGTAGATGCAACAGTGACAGTGACTGCAGAATATAGTTACTGTTTACTTTTTAATCTCATCTTTAACCCTCAAGCACAATGAGGACGAGCATAAAAGTACCGTTTGAAAATGCCAAAATTAGCTAACTTCGGTTCCTTTTTCTATCATTTTGGAAAGGGTTAATTTCAAACACTTTATTTTGCTATAGACCGAGATGCTTAATAAATAAATACGCTGTTGTACGTTATGATCTGGGGCTTAACCCAACATATGCTTTGGTCACTTAAAGAATGCTACTGTCCAAACAGAAGTTATTTGCAGTGAATATCGCAAATTTCTGTACTCATTTGTCCACAAACAAGAAAGAAATAGCTCATTGTGCTTTCCATAACTGCATCAAAAATCAATGGCGAACAAATTTTGTGTTATATGTTTTTGTGTCCCGCTTTATCCAATACAAGTTTTTGCTGTACAAACATGAGTCCTGTCAGACAAAATGTATTTAACGAATAATTTCGTACTTTTCTGTACCCAGTTTCCCTGGGTGGGATTGGAATAGTCTATTTTCCTTTGCATATGTGTACACATAATCAAACACATATTTTGACAGCATTATCCAGAAAACAAACTTGCATTGTCCTTAATTCTACATGTATACTCATTTTGCCTGTCATTAAATCCAAACCCACAAAACTTTATTCATGCTGAAATGACTATTAAAGTAACTAACTCTTTGCCAAAAAATATTTTGCACATGTAGAGGAACATTGATGTTCATGTTTTAGTCTCCCATTTAACCCTCAAGGACACAGATTGCTATAAAAAGCGTATCATTTGAAAATGTCAAAATTGGCCAACTTTGAGTGCTTTCGTTCTATCATTTTGGAGAGGGGGAATTTCAAACACATTGCTTCGCTATATGCAGTCTGTCTTATCACATTAAAAAGTTGGGAAAAGTCCGTAATTTGTCCAACAAATTACAATTCTCTAGTTTTTATATAGAATTGTTCTCATGTATAGCATTAGTGAATGCGGCTACTCTGTGTACAAGCATTTAACACTGAATTCCCCATACCTCAATGGGGCCACTTGAAGTACAAAATTAACATAGAATTCTCCATAGGGTTTTGGACCTCAAGTTTCATTGTACCAGATTGGCCACATTGAAGGCAGGAAAAAGATTTTAAAAGCTACTTATTCTGCACAGACGGCTCAATGGCTCTGAGGGGAGGTTCACATACAGCCCCCCTCCCCCCCCCCTCTCTATCTCTCTCTCTCTCTCACACACACACACACACACACACACACACACACACACACACACACACACGCACACACACACACACACACACATACAAACACCCTCACACACACACACATTATTAGATTATATTGTTAATTTTTTATAACTTTCACTTAATGTAGATTTTTCGAAGGTAAGACACACAATTTCTACGTTATGTAAAGTATTTCCCGTCATAAACCTCCGCCAGAGGATACTCATTCCAACTGATAACATTCGTGAGGCATTATAATCTTTGGCGCTGTTTATTATTTTTTATCCAATCTTAATATATTTTATAAAACCATTTTTTATATTATTTTCACACATTTGACTGAAGCCAGTAAGGCGAACCGTTCTCCGATTGGTTAAACTTGAATGAAAGCCAACCAATATGGCTTCATTAAGTCAGTAAATCAAACCAATCCCTGATGGATTCAAATTTAATGGCCAATCAATAGGGCTTAATCTGATTGTTTGGACGACACAAACTGAGTTGTAAAAAACAAACTAACGACATCTAAGATTGAAAAGAATTATCTACATGTGTGACATTTGCCAGATTTTCACCGAGTTTAAATAATTTACTGAGCTGCGAAAAACACCCCAGCCCACACCTGCATATATACCATTCATGCGCTTTGCTGTCTTTCCTGTGGGTACTTCCCAAAATGCTGGAAAGTAGCCACAGAAATCATGATACCTAAACCCGACAAAGACCTTACCAACCCCTCTAACTACCGCCCAATTAGCTTGCTTAGCTATGTTAGAAAAATATTTGAGCGAATTCTCACCATGAGACTTTGCAGCTATCTCGAATCAATTAATTTCTTTAACAAATGGCAAGGAGAGTACAGGAGTCAGAAAAAGGGAATCGAACGCATTTATAGACTGGTCGATTATATGAAAACAGCATTTAGTCAAAACGAAATAGGAACAGCACTTTTCTTGGATGTAGAAAAAGCGTTCGACTGGGTATGGCACAATGGCACGAGATATAAACTAGCGAAAATGGGATTACCCACCAAAATGCGGAGGATCATATCATTTTTGTAACTGACCGAAAAATCAAGGTGAGGGTTAACAGCGAGGTGTCAGAAGAAGTAATACTCGAAGCGGGCACACTACAGGGATCGGTACTAAGCCCGCTTCTTTTCATAATACATGTGCATGACATAGACAAAGTAGGGGAAACTGAGTGGAACTATCGCATTTCTCAGAAGATAAAGGAATGTGGACGGTTAGTAGGTCTCGAAACATAATTAAAAATCGCATGCAGGATTCCATTCGTGATCTGGAGAGCTGGTGCGCCCTATGGTTATACGATCACAAACTAGAAGCAAGCAACGAGGCCAAATCTTGGGGATTTATACTCGATAGCAATCTTAATCTAAACAGTCACGTAAACGCCATTACAGTTAGAGCTACAAAGCGCATCAATTTTCTGAAGATGATCAGAGGTAACAATTGGGGAGCAAACAAAGACGTGCTTCTCAAGCTTTACAAATCATTTATACGCCCGATACTAGAATACGGTGCTATAATAATTGAACTGAGCAAAGCAAACATTAATAAGCTACATAGGGTTCAAAATCATACCTTGCGCGTGGTACTATACAAACCCATGTGGACACCAATAAATGAACTTCATGAGCTTGCAAAAATTGAAACTATCGAAACACAATTAAAAGACCTGCAAAACAAAACCTTCAATAGACTCCAAGATAGTGAACTAATGCTTGAGCTGAATGAACACCGAACTCTTAATAGAAAAACAAAATAAGTTTCAGAAAATTAAAACATTTCAGAAGAATTAAATTGCGTTCAGTCAATGAGGATTGCCTCGCTACTTATTGAGAACTTAAGAATTGAGTCTGTGAGAACTGCCTCACAACTCTACAGAAGCGCGATTGAAATGCGATTAAAAGACCTACATAACAATTCAAAAAAACACTCAGAAGACTTCAAGATAGGGAATTAATGGCAGAGCTGAACGAACACTGAACCACCTAACCGAAAAACGAAATAAGCCACATGAAAGTAGGATTATTCATTAGAATTAAATTGCGTGGAGTCAGTGAGGACTGCCTCGCTACTCATCGAGAACTTTAGGACTGAGTCTGTGAGGATTGCCTCGCAACTCTCCGTGTGGGGAGTGGGCTATGAAGAAACCCACTACTCGCCCAGTTATAGCAACAATCAAACAACAGCTGCAATATACAATGACGGAGTTCTATCCTTCTCTAATAATGATATGGAGGAGTTGAGCCAGTGAGGATTGCCTCGCTACTCATTGAGAACTTTAGGGGTGAGTCTGTGAGGATTGCCTCGCAGCTCTGCGTGTGGGGAGTGGGCTCCAATAAAAGACACCCTCGCCCCGCCCATGGCAACAATCACACAACAGTCACAATATACAATTGCGGATTCCTATCTCTCTGTACCTATAACTTTTCTAACTGAACACTCGCTAATTTTCTTGCAACACTCCTATCTAGAAGACGCATGAAAATTGCAGACGAAGCACATGAGGAATTAGAACAAGCTGCCTTCTTTCAGTGAACATACACACGAAACCACCAAACACTAAGCAAGGATTGAAACAAGCTTGCCTGGCTGGGAATAGTGCAGATTTTAATTAAATATTTTAGTAAAGATATAACGCCATTTTAGGGCTTTGGTGTGTGTGTGTGTGTGTGTGTGTGTGTGTGTGTGTGTGTGTGTGTGTGTGTGTGTGTGTGTGTGTGTGTGTGTGTGTGTGTGTGTGTGTGTGTGTGTGTGTGTGTGTGTGTGTGTGTGTGTGTGTGTGTGTGTGTGTGTGTGTGTGTTTGAGGTTAAAAAATCGCACTGGCACAGACATTTCCTACTGAAACGTTTTTTTCTTTTAATATGCCGCTGAAAAATTGTTTTCATTTACTGAACCCTGATGGGTTTCAAACGTAACAAAAAAGTACATAAAACTGATTTAAACTAAGTGATGAGCTTAGGAACTGGTTAAACTGACTGGCAATAATTGATGTTATTCATTGATGGGCTCTAATTTAGTCCTTACAAGGATGTTACGCAAGCTTTTGTTTTTCTTATAGGCGATGAGAGGTCGAAGATTCAAAGGTTCATTTAATTTAGCATTGGTAAAATTGAATTCATCTTTTAACATTTTTGCTATTTCGATATTCATTCTGTTGTACGTTAAAGTGAAAGGAATGATGGACCTCCTTTCGCATTCGCCCTCTGATATGTTCATACCAAATGGCCAGAGGGTTTGAAGCGTATTGATCCAAAAAGCTTCACGTTTTTTTCTAAATTCATCCGTTTCTTCTAATGTGTCTTTAATTGGTGGTTGTTCAATAGGATGGATTTCGAAATCGTCCAAAGAATGGCCAGGAAGGTTAAAATGTTGTGCTACTGGGGCATCAGCATTATGTTTTATATCCTGTTTGTGTCTAGTAGCACGTTCTCGGAAAGGATTTTGACTTTGACCAACATACTGTTTCCGACATCGCTTACAAGTGATAAGGTAAATAATGTTTGGTGAATCACAATGGAGGGGGTTACGGATCTGATAATGATTTTTCGTTTGTTCGGAGGAAAATTCCTCTTTATGATCAGGCATAAAAGTATGCAGTCTACAACGAGGCTTTTTGCAATTAAATACCGCGCCACTACTATTTTGCAACGGTCTGTTGTGTTCAATCTTCAGTGGTTCGAAATCGGTAGTTTCAGCTGGACTTTCGAGCTTTTTCAGGGTTTGGGATTTCAGGCTACGCAGAAGGCGCAGCGAGTACCCTCTCGATCTGAGGGCGCCAAATAGAGTAGAACAAGCCTCATTGAAATTTACCTTATCACTTGAATTGCGGTGGAAACGAATGAGCTGTGATTTGATGATACCTTTAAATGTATGTTGAGGATGAAATGATTTTGTGTGCAACAATTGATGTGAATCAGTTGGTTTAAAATACACTTTATAATCTAAATGACCGGACGCCTGAAATTGCTTGCCTTTATACACGGTCACATCGAGAAAATCTACAGAATTTTCACTGATAGTAGCTTTCAATTTAATATTTGGATCGTGATTGTTCAAAATTTCTAAAAATTCATCAAAATCTTCTTTTGAATGTTCCCAAATAATAAAAATGTCATCTAAATACCTGAGATATACGAGAGGATGCTTTGCACATTTGCTTGGGGCATTTTCCTCCCATTCCGCTACATAAATGCTTGCAAAATTAGGACTGAATCTTTTGCCCATAGGACAACCCATTATTTGTAGAAAATATTCTCCATTGAATTGAAAGTCATTACCTTTAAGCTCAGCTCTAAAAGATCCAAAATTTGTTCATCCGGGCGTTTCGCATCCGGATATTTTTCAAATGCATTTTTAACTGATTTAACACCTTTATCAATATCAATGTTCGTATACATACTGTCGATATCCAAAGTGGCCAGAATTGCATTTTTCGATATTTTCAATTTCGAAATTTTTGACAGGAAATCCTGTGTATTTTTTAGACAGCTCGGATGTCTATTTGCTATAGGTTTCAGATGATAATCAATTAATTCCGAGATCGCATAAGATTCCGAATTACAATCTGATACAATTGGCCTCCCGGATGGAGTTAAGTCATCCGTCCATGAAGAACGGTCCTTGTGGATCTTTGGTAGGATATAAAATTGTCTTGTTTGAGCACTGAGCTTAGCTGTTAAATATTTCAATTGTTTTTTGGTAATGTGACCTTCGTCGAGGAGAAATTTTAAGATCTTATTGAATTTTTCGATATTACTAGGCCAAATAAGTGAATCTATTTTCTTATAATGTTTAGTATTGCTGAGTTGTCTCATGGCTTCCTTTATATAATTATCCCGAGATAGAACAACTACCGACCCACCTTTGTCGGCTGGTTTAATTACTAATTTCTTATTTTTTCGAAGTTTCGTGAGGGCTCTCCGTTCACCAGCTGTTAAATTGTCTTTATCGGAGAGTATGTTCATGCTGAACACCTTTTTGATGATTCGTTTGCTAGCCTCAATAATTTCGGGATCTACTTCACTATCTGGAGGTGACCAACCAGATGATTCTGTAAAAGGAAGTTTCCGACCGCTGGAGTTTCTAAAGCGGTCGGCTAATTTCATTTGCCTAAGAAAATTACAGTTGTATGATGGTAAATTTGTTTGGTTATCAGTTTTAGGCTTGGGTGTTGGTACAAAAGTTAAACCGCGATCTAAAAGAGATTTCTCTTGGGTTGTTAGGTCATTGGTGCCAGACAGGTTAACCACATTAGTTCCTAATCCCACATCTGTTAGGCGGCTGTTACCTTTGCCTTTACTTAGTTTAAATTTAGGTGGTTCAACCAGTGATCGTACATAATATTGGCGGTTCTCGTGGTCCAATGGATTAAATCCTGAGCAACATCAAACTTCGCGTCATCAATTTTTGGTATCACGTTAACGTCCTTCACATTCCGAATGGTTTCGTTGATGATGCTCAGGGTTCTCCTCTCAGCCTGAGGGAGTTTTTGCGAAAAGTTTAGTTCAGCGAAATAAATTTTTGCTGATCTAAACTTGACCCTGATATCGCTAAGAATATTCCGCAACTGCTTAACTACGAGATCAGAATTATCGTTTCGAGAATTCACGCCAATATTTAATAATATTTTTTGGGGACTGGACTGGCCCCTGTGCCCTTTAAACATAGAGCGCAGATGATTGAATTTGGCGCCGGGGTAACACTCCACCTGGATGTCCGGATGGGGATTTCGATCAATGCGTCCTAAATTTGAACTTCCAATCATAAGGATGTTTTTACAAACATCGGGGAGGCGCCAATTCCTTTTGTCAAAATTAACTCCGCTTTTATGCCGAAACTGGGAGAATTTAGAATCAAATGAGCGGCCCGAGTTGCGGCTCGGTGATTTGACTTTCTCTGAGTACGATATACCTGGTTGAACCACACTAGAGGCAGGAGAAGGGGCAGAAGAAACAGAAGCAGGAGAGGAAACAGAAGCAGGAGAAGAAACAGAAGGAGGAGGAGGAGGAGTTCTAGTGAGAGCACTAGGAGAACCAGAGAAGAAAGGCTGAGGAGGAGTAGGAGGTAGAGGAGTTTGCGTGTTTTGCCTTACCGAGGTACAAAAGACAAAAGAAACCCTTTACCTCGGTTGTTTTCCCAGAACTGTACCGGCAAAACGAGGTAGAAACCGTTAGTCCACACAAAGGAGAAACAATGGGGTACCTCTGTATGTAGGGTAAACAAGACTGTGTGTGTGTGTGTGTGTGTGTGTGTGTGTGTGTGTGTGTGTGTGTGTGTGTGTGTGTGTGTGTGTGTGTGTGTGTGTGTGTGTGTGTGTGTGTATGACTGCGTTTGTCTTACCAACTTGACGAGGTAACTAGACAAAAGAGTTTGCGTGTTTCGCCTTACCGAGGTACAAAAGACAAAAGAAACCCTTTACCTCGGTTGTTTTCCCAGAACTGTACCGGCAAAACGAGGTTGAAACCGTTAGTCCACACAAAGGACAGACAATGGGGTACCTCGGTATGTAGGGAAAACAAGACTCTGTGTGTGTGTGTGTGTGTGTGTGTGTGTGTGTGTGTGTGTGTGTGTGTGTGTGTGTGTGTGTGTGTGTGTGTGTGTGTGCGTGTGTGTGTGTGGGTTTGTCTTACCAACTTGACGAGGTAACTAGACAAAAGAGTTTGCGTGTTTCGCCTTACCGAGGTACAAAAGACAAAAGAAACCCTTTACCTCGGTTGTTTTCCCAGAACTGTCTCGGCAAAACGAGGTTGAAACCGTTAGTCCACACAAAGGGCAGACAATGGGGTACCTCGGTATGTAGGGAAAACAAGACTCTGTGTGTGTGTGTGTGTGTGTGTGTGTGTGTGTTTGAGGTTAAAAAATCGCACTGGCACAGACATTTCATACTGAAACGTTTTTTTCTTTTAATATGCCGCCGAAAAATTGTTTTCATTTACTGAACCCAGATGGGTTTCAAACATGACAAAAAATTACACCAAATTTGATTTAAACTAAGTGATGAGCTTAGGAACTGGTTAAACTGACTGGCAATAATTGATGTTATTCATTGATGGGCTCTAATTTAGTCCTTACAAGGATGTTACGCAAGCTTTTGTTTTTCTTATAGGCGATGACAGGTCGAAGATTCAAAGGTTCATTTAATTTAGCATTGGTAAAATTGAATTCATCTTTTAACATTTTTGCTATTTCGATATTCATTCTGTTGTACGTTAAAGTGAAAGGAATGATGGACCTTCTTTCGCATTCGCCCTCTGATATGTTCATACCAAATGGCCAGAGGGTTTGAAGCGTATTGATCCAAAAAGCTTCACGTTTTTTTCTAAATTCATCCGTTTCTTCTAATGTGTCTTTAATTGGTGGTTGTTCAATTGGGTGGATTTCGAAATCGTCCAAAGAATGGCCAGGAAGGTTAAAATGTTGTGCTACTGGGGCATCAGCATTATGTTTTATATCCTGTTTGTGTCTAGTAGCACGTTCTCGAAAAGGATTTTGACTTTGACCAACATACTGTTTCCGACATCGCTTACAAGTGATAAGGTAAATAATGTTTGGTGAATCACAATGGAGGGGGTTACGGATCTGATAATGATTTTTCGTTTGTTCGGAGGAAAATTCCTCTTTCTGATCAGGCATAAAAGTATGCAGTCTACAACGAGGCTTTTTGCAATTAAATACCGCGCCACTACTATTTTGCAACGGTCTGTTGTGTTCAATCTTCAGTGGTTCGAAATCGGTAGTTTCAGCTGGACTTTCGAGCTTTTTCAAGGTTTGGGATTTCAGGCTACGCAATAGGCGCAGCGAGTACCCTCTCGATCTGAGGGCGCCAAATAGAGTAGAACAAGCCTCATTGAAATTTACCTTATCACTTGAATTGCGGTGGAAACGAATGAGCTGTGATTTGATGATACCTTTAAATGTATGTTGAGGATGAAATGATTTAGTGTGCAACAATTGATGTGAATCAGTTGGTTTAAAATATACTTTATAATCTAAATGACCGGACGCCTGAAATTGCTTGCCTTTATACACGGTTACATCGAGAAAATCAACAGAATTTTCACTGATAGTAGCTTTCAATTTAATATTTGGATCGTGATTATTCAAAATTTCTAAAAATTCATCAAAATCTTCTTTTGAATGTTCCCAAATAATAAAAATGTCATCTAAATATCTGAGATATACGAGAGGATGCTTTGCACATTTGCTTAAGGCATTTTCCTCCCATTCCGCTACATAAATGCTTGCAAAATTAGGACTGAATCTTTTACCCATAGGACAACCCATTATTTGTAGAAAATATTCTCCATTGAATTGAAAGTCATTACCTTTTAAGCTCAGCTCTAAAAGATCCAAAATTTGTTCATCCGGGCGTTTCGCATCCGGATATTTTTCAAATGCATTTTTAACTGATTTAACACCTTTATCAATATCAATGTTCGTATACATACTGTCGATATCCAAAGTAGCCAGAATTGCATTTTTTGATATTTTCAATTTCGAAATTTGTGACAGGAAATCCTGTGTGTTTTTTAGATAGCTCGGATGTCTATTTGCTATAGGTTTAAGATGATAATCAATTAATTCCGAGATCGCATAAGATTCCGAATTACAATCTGATACAATTGGCCTCCCGGGTGGAGTTAAGTCATCCGTCCATGAAGAACGGTCCTTGTGGATCTTTGGTAGGATATAAAATTGTCTTGTTTGAGCACTGAGCTTAGCTGTTAAATATTTCAATTGTTTTTTGGTAATGTGACCTTCGTCGAGGAGAAATTTTAAGATCTTATTGAATTTTTCGATATTACTAGGCCAAATAAGTGAATCTATTTTCTTATAATGTTTAGTATTGCTGAGTTGTCTCATGGCTTCCTTTATATAATTATCCCGAGATAGAACAACTACCGACCCACCTTTGTCGGCTGGTTTAATTACTAATTTCTTATTTTTTCGAAGTTTCGTGAGGGCTCTCCGTTCACCAGCTGTTAAATTGTCTTTATCGGAGAGTATGTTCATGCTGAACACCTTTTTGATGATTCGTTTGCTAGCCTCAATAATTTCGGGATCTACTTCACTATCTGGAGGTGACCAACCAGATGATTCTGTAAAAGGAAGTTTCCGACCGCTGGAGTTTCTAAAGCGGTCGGCTAATTTCATTTGCCTAAGAAAATTACAGTTGTATGATGGTAAATTTGTTTGGTTATCAGTTTTAGGCTTTGGTGCTGGTACAAAAGTTAAACCGCGATCTAAAAGAGATTTCTCTTGGGTTGTTAGGTCATTGGTGCCAGACAGGTTAACCACATTAGTTCCTAATCCCACATCTGTTAGGCGGCTGTTACCTTTGCCTTTACTTAGTTTAAATTTAGGTGGTTCAACCAGTGATCGTACATAATATTGGCGGTTCTCGTGGTCCAATGGATTAAATCCTGAGCAACATCAAACTTCGCGTCATCAATTTTTGGTATCACGTTAACGTCCTTCACTTTCCGAATGGTTTCGTTGATGATGCTCAGGGTTCTCCTCTCAGCCTGAGGGAGTTTTTGCGAAAAGTTTAGTTCAGCGAAATAAATTTTTGCTGATCTAAACTTGACCCTGATATCGCTAAGCATATTCCGCAACTGCTTAACTACGAGATCAGAATTATCGTTTCGAGAATTCACGCCAATATTTAATAATATTTTTTGGGGACTGGACTGGCCCCTGTGCCCTTTAAACATAGAGCGCAGATGATTGAATTTGGCGCCGGGGTAACACTCCACCTGGATGTCCGGATGGGGATTTCGATCAATGCGTCCTAAATTTGAACTTCCAATCATAAGGATGTTTTTACAAACATCGGGGAGGCGCCAATTCCTTTTGTCAAAATTAACTCCGCTTTTATGCCGAAACTGGGAGAATTTAGAATCAAATGAGCGGCCCGAGTTGCGGCTCGGTGATTTGACTTTCTCTGAGTACGATATACCTGGTTGAACCACACTAGATGCAGGGGAAGGGGGAGAAGAAACAGAAGCAGGAGAAGAAACAGACACAGGAGAAGAAACAGAAGGAGGAGGAGGAGTTCTAGTGAGAGCACTAGGAGAACTAGAAAAGAAAGGCTGAGGAGGAGTAGGAGGTAGAGGAACAAGACGAGGCGAGACAGCGTTACTCAATTTGCGAGCATCTTCAGTCACAATATGGACCGGAGATGTTTGCAAATTGAGGCGCTTACTCTGAGAGAAAGAAGAAGTAGAAGGAAAAGAAGAGGGAGAAGTGCTTTGCCTTGATCTTTTCTTATTTTGCTTTTCGCGTTGGGGTAGAGGGACAACACGGGCCGGAGTTTGCTTGCTCCCTCCCGTATTGTTCCTTACTCCAGACGCTGGGCGAAGTTCCGAAATGTAAGACTCATAGGCCGAAATCGTCTTACCTGTCAACTTGTTTTTAAAGTTTTTTTGAGCCCAGATCAAGGCACGCGCCGAAGCGCTGTTGAAGTCTATCTTTTCGAGTCCAGGAGGTGGTCGCATAGCCAAAGTTATCTTAGACTTCAACTGGTTTAAATTTATCTTATAATGCTCAATTAAAGCATTTAACGTTTGGTTGGCCCATCCCACACTAATCTGTCGAAAAACAGAAAAAATGTGTGGGGTGGGAAGAGCCGGCTTTAGAAAGCCCCCTAACTCATCTACTTTCTTCTCCAACTGCTTCGGGAAATCCCGGTTGGCCAAATGCTGCTCTAGGAGCCCAATATGGTGCATACACTGAATCACCTGGAAAAGGGCCTTGACCAATCTAGAATAGGCCTGGAACGATTGTTCCTGGCCCCTTCCAGACTGGGCAACTCTCTTTCCCTGATGCTTCTGTCTTTTTTGAGCCATTTGAAGAATAAGTAGATGAATTTAAAATGAAATTAAAATGAAGAAATGAAATAAATTAAAATGAAATCTAGATATTACCTATTAGAGAAGATACCTGGATTGGTTGTAGTCTTCAGCAAAGGGAGAAAATAATCCGTCTGTCTCGACGCGTTTCGCTTGGTTTGGCTTTTTCAAAGAGACTTTGAGGAAAATGATTCCAACTTTGGGAGGACATGCATGGTATATATCCATATGTGGGCTGGGGGTGTTTTTCACAGCTCAGTACATAATTGGACTCGGTAACAAGCTGACAAATGTCACTCATCTAATTAATTCTTTTCAATCTGAGATGTTCCAAGTTTGTTTTTCACAACTCAGTTTGTGTCGTCCAAACAAATCAGATGAAGCCCTATTGATTGGCTTCCATTGAATTTTAATCAGTCAGTGAGTGGTTTGCTTTACTGACCCCATGAAGCCCTATTGGTTGGCTTTGATTTAAGTAAAACCAATCGGGAGCGGTTTGCTTTACTGGCTTCAGAAGTATGTGAAAATAATATGAAAAAATGGTTTGATAAAATAAAATATATTGAGACTAAAGAAATAAATGAAAAAATACGCCAAATGTCATGATGCCTCACGAATGTTATCAGTTGGAATGAATATCCCCCGACGGAGGTTTATGACGGAAAATATTTTACACCACGTAGAAATTGTGTGTTTTACCTTCTGAACCTCTACATTGTGTGAAAGGTAGGAAAATTTTAATTAAAAATAAAAATAATAATAATTTAAATAAATGAATCAACCAAATAAATAAATGAATCAACCAAATAAATAAATAAATAAATAAATAAATAAATAACTAAATAAATAAAAATTAATAAAAAATTGAAAATAAAAAAATAAAAAATAAAAAATAAAAAATAATAAATAATAATCAATAAATAAATATATAAATATATAAATAAATAAATAATAATTTTATTTAGGAAATACATACACATGATTGAAATTAGAACCTATTTTGTTTTTGGGCATATATGAACTCTGGCACTCGCCTGTGTGTGTTTGAGGTTAAAAAATCGCACTGGCACAGACATTTCATACTGAAACGTTTTTTTCTTTTAATATGCCGCCGAAAAATTGTTTTCATTTACTGAACCCAGATGGGTTTCAAACATGACAAAAAATTACACCAAATTTGATTTAAACTAAGTGATGAGCTTAGGAACTGGTTAAACTGACTGGCAATAATTGATGTTATTCATTGATGGGCTCTAATTTAGTCCTTACAAGGATGTTACGCAAGCTTTTGTTTTTCTTATAGGCGATGACAGGTCGAAGATTCAAAGGTTCATTTAATTTAGCATTGGTAAAATTGAATTCATCTTTTAACATTTTTGCTATTTCGATATTCCTTCTGTTGTACGTTAAAGTGAAAGGAATGATGGACCTTCTTTCGCATTCGCCCTCTGATATGTTCATACCAAATGGCCAGAGGGTTTGAAGCGTATTGATCCAAAAAGCTTCACGTTTTTTTCTAAATTCATCCGTTTCTTCTAATGTGTCTTTAATTGGTGGTTGTTCAATTGGGTGGATTTCGAAATCGTCCAAAGAATGGCCAGGAAGGTTAAAATGTTGTGCTACTGGGGCATCAGCATTATGTTTTATATCCTGTTTGTGTCTAGTAGCACGTTCTCGAAAAGGATTTTGACTTTGACCAACATACTGTTTCCGACATCGCTTACAAGTGATAAGGTAAATAATGTTTGGTGAATCACAATGGAGGGGGTTACGGATCTGATAATGATTTTTCGTTTGTTCGGTGGAAATTTCCTCTTTCTGATCAGGCATAAAAGTATGCAGTCTACAACGAGGCTTTTTGCAATTAAATACCGCGCCACTACTATTTTGCAACGGTCTGTTGTGTTCAATCTTCAGTGGTTCGAAATCGGTAGTTTCAGCTGGACTTTCGAGCTTTTTCAAGGTTTGGGATTTCAGGCTACGCAATAGGCGCAGCGAGTACCCTCTCGATCTGAGGGCGCCAAATAGAGTAGAACAAGCCTCATTGAAATTTACCTTATCACTTGAATTGCGGTGGAAACGAATGAGCTGTGATTTGATGATACCTTTAAATGTATGTTGAGGATGAAATGATTTAGTGTGCAACAATTGATGTGAATCAGTTGGTTTAAAATATACTTTATAATCTAAATGACCGGACGCCTGAAATTGCTTGCCTTTATACACGGTTACAAAGGACAAACAATGGGGTACCTCGGTATGTAGGGAAAACAAGACTGTGTGTGTGTGTGTGTGTGTGTCTGTGTGTGTGTGTGTGTGTGTGTGTGTGTGTGTGTGTGTGTGTGTGTGTGTGTGTGTGTGTGTGTGTGTGTGTGTGTGTGTGTGTTTGAGGTCAGAATTATCGTTTCGAGAATTCACGCCAATATTTAATAATATTTTTTGGGGACTGGACTGGCCCCTGTGCCCTTTAAACATAGAGCGCAGATGATTGAATTTGGCGCCGGGGTAACACTCCACCTGGATGTCCGGATGGGGATTTCGATCAATGCGTCCTAAATTTGAACTTCCAATCATAAGGATGTTTTTACAAACATCGGGGAGGCGCCAATTCCTTTTGTCAAAATTAACTCCGCTTTTATGCCGAAACTGGGAGAATTTAGAATCAAATGAGCGGCCCGAGTTGCGGCTCGGTGATTTGACTTTCTCTGAGTACGATATACCTGGTTGAACCACACTAGAGGCAGGAGAAGGGGCAGAAGAAACAGAAGCAGGAGAGGAAACAGAAGCAGGAGAAGAAACAGAAGGAGGAGGAGGAGGAGTTCTAGTGAGAGCACTAGGAGAACCAGAGAAGAAAGGCTGAGGAGGAGTAGGAGGTAGAGGAGTTTGCGTGTTTTGCCTTACCGAGGTACAAAAGACAAAAGAAACCCTTTACCTCGGTTGTTTTCCCAGAACTGTACCGGCAAAACGAGGTAGAAACCGTTAGTCCACACAAAGGAGAAACAATGGGGTACCTCTGTATGTAGGGTAAACAAGACTGTGTGTGTGTGTGTGTGTGTGTGTGTGTGTGTGTGTGTGTGTGTGTGTGTGTGTGTGTGTGTGTGTGTGTGTGTGTATGACTGCGTTTGTCTTACCAACTTGACGAGGTAACTAGACAAAAGAGTTTGCGTGTTTCGCCTTACCGAGGTACAAAAGACAAAAGAAACCCTTTACCTCGGTTGTTTTCCCAGAACTGTACCGGCAAAACGAGGTTGAAACCGTTAGTCCACACAAAGGACAGACAATGGGGTACCTCGGTATGTAGGGAAAACAAGACTCTGTGTGTGTGTGTGTGTGTGTGTGTGTGTGTGTGTGTGTGTGTGTGTGTGTGTGTGTGTGTGTGTGTGTGTGTGTGTGTGTGTGTGTGTGTGTGTGTGTGTGTGTGTGTGTGTGCGTGTGTGTGTGTGGGTTTGTCTTACCAACTTGACGAGGTAACTAGACAAAAGAGTTTGCGTGTTTCGCCTTACCGAGGTACAAAAGACAAAAGAAACCCTTTACCTCGGTTGTTTTCCCAGAACTGTCTCGGCAAAACGAGGTTGAAACCGTTAGTCCACACAAAGGGCAGACAATGGGGTACCTCGGTATGTAGGGAAAACAAGACTCTGTGTGTGTGTGTGTGTTTGAGGTTAAAAAATCGCACTGGCACAGACATTTCATACTGAAACGTTTTTTTCTTTTAATATGCCGCCGAAAAATTGTTTTCATTTACTGAACCCTGATTGGTTTCAAACATGACAAAAAGTACACAAAATTGATTTAAACTAAGTGATGAGCTTAGGAACTGGTGAAAACTGACTGGCAGAAATTGGTGTTATTCATTGATGGGCTCTAATTTAGTCCTTACAAGGATGTTACGCAAGCTTTTGTTTTTCTTATAGGCGATGACAGGTCGAAGATTCAAAGGTTCATTTAATTTAGCATTGGTAAAATTGAATTCATCTTTTAACATTTTTGCTATTTCGATATTCATTCTGTTGTACGTTAAAGTGAAAGGAATGATGGACCTCCTTTCGCATTCGCCCTCTGATATGTTCATACCAAATGGCCAGAGGGTTTGAAGCGTATTGATCCAAAAAGCTTCACGTTTTTTTCTAAATTCATCCGTTTCTTCTAATGTGTCTTTAATTGGTGGTTGTTCAATTGGGTGGATTTCGAAATCGTCCAAAGAATGGCCAGGAAGGTTAAAATGTTGTGCTACTGGGGCATCAGCATTATGTTTTATATCCTGTTTGTGTCTAGTAGCACGTTCTCGAAAAGGATTTTGACTTTGACCAACATACTGTTTCCGACATCGCTTACAAGTGATAAGGTAAATAATGTTTGGTGAATCACAATGGAGGGGGTTACGGATCTGATAATGATTTTTCGTTTGTTCGGAGGAAAATTCCTCTTTCTGATCAGGCATAAACGTATGCAGTCTACAACGAGGCTTTTTGCAATTAAATACCGCGCCACTACTATTTGGCAACGGTCTGTTGTGTTCAATCTTCAGTGGTTCGAAATCGGTAGTTTCAGCTGGACTTTCGAGCTTTTTCAAGGTTTGGGATTTCAGGCTACGCAAAAGGCGCAGCGAGTACCCTCTCGATCTGAGGGCGCCAAATAGAGTAGAACAAGCCTCATTGAAATTTACCTTATCACTTGAATTGCGGTGGAAACGAATGAGCTGTGATTTGATGATACCTTTAAATGTATGTTGAGGATGAAATGATTTAGTGTGCAACAATTGATGTGAATCAGTTGGTTTAAAATATACTTTATAATCTAAATGACCGGACGCCTGAAATTGCTTGCCTTTATACACGGTTACATCGAGAAAATCAACAGAATTTTCACTGATAGTAGCTTTCAATTTAATATTTGGATCGTGATTATTCAAAATTTCTAAAAATTCATCAAAATCTTCTTTTGAATGTTCCCAAATAATAAAAATGTCATCTAAATATCTGAGATATACGAGAGGATGCTTTGCACATTTGCTTAAGGCATTTTCCTCCCATTCCGCTACATAAATGCTTGCAAAATTAGGACTGAATCTTTTACCCATAGGACAACCCATTATTTGTAGAAAATATTCTCCATTGAATTGAAAGTCATTACCTTTTAAGCTCAGCTCTAAAAGATCCAAAATTTGTTCATCCGGGCGTTTCGCATCCGGATATTTTTCAAATGCATTTTTAACTGATTTAACACCTTTATCAATATCAATGTTCGTATACATACTGTCGATATCCAAAGTAGCCAGAATTGCATTTTTTGATATTTTCAATTTCGAAATTTGTGACAGGAAATCCTGTGTGTTTTTTAGATAGCTCGGATGTCTATTTGCTATAGGTTTAAGATGATAATCAATTAATTCCGAGATCGCATAAGATTCCGAATTACAATCTGATACAATTGGCCTCCCGGGTGGAGTTAAGTCATCCGTCCATGAAGAACGGTCCTTGTGGATCTTTGGTAGGATATAAAATTGTCTTGTTTGAGCACTGAGCTTAGCTGTTAAATATTTCAATTGTTTTTTGGTAATGTGACCTTCGTCGAGGAGAAATTTTAAGATCTTATTGAATTTTTCGATATTACTAGGCCAAATAAGTGAATCTATTTTCTTATAATGTTTAGTATTGCTGAGTTGTCTCATGGCTTCCTTTATATAATTATCCCGAGATAGAACAACTACCGACCCACCTTTGTCGGCTGGTTTAATTACTAATTTCTTATTTTTTCGAAGTTTCGTGAGGGCTCTCCGTTCACCAGCTGTTAAATTGTCTTTATCGGAGAGTATGTTCATGCTGAACACCTTTTTGATGATTCGTTTGCTAGCCTCAATAATTTCGGGATCTACTTCACTATCTGGAGGTGACCAACCAGATGATTCTGTAAAAGGAAGTTTCCGACCGCTGGAGTTTCTAAAGCGGTCGGCTAATTTCATTTGCCTAAGAAAATTACAGTTGTATGATGGTAAATTTGTTTGGTTATCAGTTTTAGGCTTTGGTGCTGGTACAAAAGTTAAACCGCGATCTAAAAGAGATTTCTCTTGGGTTGTTAGGTCATTGGTGCCAGACAGGTTAACCACATTAGTTCCTAATCCCACATCTGTTAGGCGGCTGTTACCTTTGCCTTTACTTAGTTTAAATTTAGGTGGTTCAACCAGTGATCGTACATAATATTGGCGGTTCTCGTGGTCCAATGGATTAAATCCTGAGCAACATCAAACTTTGCGTCATCAATTTTTGGTATCACGTTAACGTCCTTCACTTTCCGAATGGTTTCGTTGATGATGCTCAGGGTTCTCCTCTCAGCCTGAGGGAGTTTTTGCGAAAAGTTTAGTTCAGCGAAATAAATTTTTGCTGATCTAAACTTGACCCTGATATCGCTAAGCATATTCCGCAACTGCTTAACTACGAGATCAGAATTATCGTTTCGAGAATTCACGCCAATATTTAATAATATTTTTTGGGGACTGGACTGGCCCCTGTGCCCTTTAAACATAGAGCGCAGATGATTGAATTTGGCGCCGGGGTAACACTCCACCTGGATGTCCGGATGGGGATTTCGATCAATGCGTCCTAAATTTGAACTTCCAATCATAAGGATGTTTTTACAAACATCGGGGAGGCGCCAATTCCTTTTGTCAAAATTAACTCCGCTTTTATGCCGAAACTGGGAGAATTTAGAATCAAATGAGCGGCCCGAGTTGCGGCTCGGTGATTTGACTTTCTCTGAGTACGATATACCTGGTTGAACCACACTGGATGCAGGGGAAGGGGGAGAAGAAACAGAAGGAGGAGAGGAAACAGAAACAGGAGAAGAAACAGAAGGAGGAGGAGGAGTTCTAGTGAGAGCACTAGGAGAACTAGAGAAGAAAGGCTGAGGAGGAGTAGGAGGTAGAGGAACAAGACGAGGCGAGACAGCGTTACTCAATTTGCGAGCATCTTCAGTCACAATATGGACCGGAGATGTTTGCAAATTGAGGCGCTTACTCTGAGAGAAAGAAGTAGAAGGAACAGAAGAGGGAGAAGTGCTTTGCCTTGATCTTTTCTTATTTTGCTTTTCGCGTTGGGGTAGAGGGACAACACGGGCCGGAGTTTGCTTGCTCCCTCCCGTATTGTTCCTTACTCCAGACGCTGGGCGAAGTTCCGAAATGTAAGACTCATAGGCCGAAATCGTCTTACCTGTCAACTTGTTTTTAAAGTTTTTTTGAGCCCAGATCAAGGCACGCGCCGAAGCGCTGTTGAAGTCTATCTTTTCGAGTCCAGGAGGTGGTCGCATAGCCAAAGTTATCTTAGACTTCAACTGGTTTAAATTTATCTTATAATGCTCAATTAAAGCATTTAACGTTTGGTTGGCCCATCCCACACTAATCTGTCGAAAAACAGAAAAAATGTGTGGGGTGGGAAGAGCCGGCTTTAGAAAGCCCCCTAACTCATCTACTTTCTTCTCCAACTGCTTCGGGAAATCCCGGTTGGCCAAATGCTGCTCTAGGAGCCCAATATGGTGCATACACTGAATCACCTGGAAAAGGGCCTTGACCAATCTAGAATAGGCCTGGAACGATTGTTCCTGGCCCCTTCCAGACTGGGCAACTCTCTTTCCCTGATGCTTCTGTCTTTTTTGAGCCATTTGAAGAATAAGTAGATGAATTTAAAATGAAATTAAAATGAAGAAATGAAATAAATTAAAATTAAATCTAGATATTACCTATTAGAGAAGATACCTGGATTGGTTGTAGTCTTCAGCAAAGGTAGAAAATAATCCGTGTGTGTGTGGGTTTGTCTTACCAACTTGACGAGGTAACTAGACAAAAGAGTTTGCGTGTTTCGCCTTACCGAGGTACAAAAGACAAAAGAAACCCTTTACCTCGGTTGTTTTCCCAGAACTGTCTCGGCAAAACGAGGTAGAAACCGTTAGTCCACACAAAGGACAAACAATGGGGTACCTCGGTATGTAGGGTAGACAAGACTGTGAGTGTGTGTGTGTGTGTGTGTGTGTGTGTGTGGGTGTTTTGGGGGTTTTTTTCTTTTTTTATCACCCCGTCATCTGTTCCCACTGAAGGCAGACCAGATGGCCAAAGCTCAGTATCCATTCTCCCTTATAGGCTGTTGGATCACTCCCAGTTTTCAAAAACACATATTGGTGGAATTTTTCCTTTTTGTAACCGTTAAGGATAATATGTCGGGGCTGCTCCCAAACCAGCATCTGTTTGATTGACAATTTTTTATTTCCAAACAAACAATATAAGAAGTACAAAAAACAGAGATTACACAATAATAACATAAACTGTGAATTGGAAAATGGATTCAGTAGAAAGCTAATGCTTATGTAAGCTATCTCCACCTTATGATTAAACGTTGGAGTATGAACGTTTGAAGATCATTTTTGTCGTACCTTTAAAGTGGTAATCTGACGAGTGAGATTGGATTATATAACAGAGGTTTGTGTTTTTAAATGGTAAATGTTGTAATTGGAGGTAGAGGTTGGAGTAGTTTGAAAGACCGAATGGGTACTATGGCTGTTGGGCTCCTGTGAAGTGGATGAAGATAGGTGCAACCCGACCAGTTAAGACAGTCTGGCAAGAAGCGCATTCAGGTTGGGATCCGGGCGAAGCACTCATTTGGATCAGCGACGTTGAGTGATCAATATATTGAATATGCCATGCTGCAGTGTTGATTTCGGTACACGATCTACCGATTTTCAACTGAATCTACGAGTTGCCTCAATATATCGTTGAAGGCAGAGAAAGATTGCATAGTTGGTCTGTTCGTTAAAGCTGACATGCCAGAGAGAAGAGTTTCCACGTCAATGGCGTTAGGAAGCTGCTGTAGCGTCTCCCTTCATATATCTAAATGAAGAGGACAGTTTACAAAATAATGATGAGTTGTTTCGCGCTCCGCACAACAGCCACATAAAGGTGAGCTAGTGAGAAAATTATTAAACAGGTGGTCATTGAGGTTGCTACAGCCCAGACGTAATCTACAGTGATATATTTGAGTCTGACGTGATTTGTGAGCGTACAACCATTTTGGAGTCTTGAATCTATCTTTATTCATGTATGGGAAGAAGTTTCCGAGGGAATTACTTTCTCTAATTGCAGGGCGTAGCCTATTTCACAGTCGGGTTGTCGACGGCAAGAAGGAATGTAGGTGTGTGTTGGTGCGACAGTGTGGGATGGTTCATTTGGCATTGTTGCAAAGAGAATATTCGTAAGTAGCGGATGTTATCGAGGGGACAAGAGATGCTATATAACCTGGGACAAGATGACAAGATGATGAACCATTTTGTAGTACTGTGCTTTTCTCTGCGCGTACAGAGGGTTTCCCAGCCTGTTTCGGCATATAATGAGGGTCTACTTGCACTTTATATAGCACCAGTAACTATCCGTGCCGCCTCAAGCTGTATTTTTACTAGTTCGGAGGATTTTCGTAATCGTCACAATTATCCCAAACAGTGTTATCATATTCCAGTAGTGGTCGTATAAAAGAGAAACATATTTTTTTCCAGTGTTCTACGATCAAGGGAAAATTTATACTTCTTGAGAAGTGATATCCTGTTCCAGACCTTAGTTGTGATTTCCGAGATATGATTGCCCCATGGTCCACGGGATCATGGGGCAATCTTATCTCTGTTTGGGTTTCTTTCTCTTTTCTAAAACAACCACCAAACTGCGGTTTCAGTATTACCATAAATATGCCCACCTCTCCAGGAAAACAAGGAGCAGAACTCTTGTAGTTATGCAAAATTCCTAGCGTCTTCCAGTTCGAGGTACTTGGGGTTCTCAATCCACTACCCTACTGCAAACCCGCACACTCAAACCAAAAAAGATTATTGGCTCTCGCTTCCAACTGTCGTGGACTCATATAAGCAAATAAATCTATAAAGCAAATAATGTTATTCGGGTCGCAAGGGATTTCAATCCCACATCATCCCTGTGCACCTTCGGCGCTGAAACTTTCATTTCATCCATGCGCTCCCCAAGTTGGAATCATTTTCCTCAAAGTCTCTTCGAAGACGCTGAACTAAGCGAAACGCGTCGAGACAGACGAATTATTTTCTACCTTTGTTGAAGACTACAACCAATCCAGGTATCTTCTTTAATAGGCAATATCTAGGTTTTCATTTATTTCATTTCTTCAGTTTAATTTTATATTGTCAATTCATCTACCTATTCTACAAATGGCTCAGAAAATACAGAAGCATCAGGGAAAGGGTCTTGCCCAGTCTGAAAGGGGCCACACGCTAAAAACTAAAGTGTTAAAAACTACACTTGAAGTGCTGTATTTAACACTTACTAAGTGCTGAACTAGCACTTTGTTCAAGTGTAGGTATCCCATAACTTGACAGGTGTTGCCAATAATGCCACTTGACAAGTGTAATGTCGCGACACTTGAAAGAAAACAACGCAGATGACGCGGATCAGGCTCGAACTCTCGAGCCTGACCCGCGTCAACTGCGTTGTGTCCTTTTAATTATGTACCCACCAAGCGCAAATCACATTATGGACGATTCTGGAAGAACCACCAATGCTAAACACATGGGAAGTGCCATCCATTCAAGTTTCAGATGTCTGACGATTGTAATGTCTAAGTGCTTAAAGCATTGCACTTTGAGTGTTAAAAACAAACCCTAAGAGTTAGAATGGGTTTAACACCTTGAAAGTGTCAGTTTTAACACTTTAGTTTTTAGTGTGCAGACACAATCGTTCCAGACCTATTCTAGGTTAGTCAAGGCTTTTTTTCAGGTGATTCAGTGTTTGCACCACATTGGGCTCTTAGAGCAGCATTTGGCAAATCGGGATTTACCGAAGCAGTTAAAAAAGTAGATGAGTTAGGTGGCTTTCTAAAGCCAGCTCTCCCCACCCCAAACATTTTTTCTGTTTTTCGACAGATTAGTGTGGGATGGGCCAACCAAACGTTAAATGCCTTAATTGAGCAATACAAGAAAAATTTAAACGAGTTGAAGTCTAAGACCACTTTGGCTATGCGACCACCTCCTGGACTCGAAAAAATAGACTTCAACAGCGCTTCGGCGCGTGCCTTGATCTGGGCTCAAAGACACCTTAAAAATGAGCTGATAGGTAAGACGATTTCGGCCCATGAGTCTTATATTTCGGAACTTCACCCAGCGTCTGGAGTAAGGAAAAATACAGGAGGGAGCAGGCAAACTCCGGCCCGTGTTGTCCCTCTACCCCAGTATAATAAGAAAAGATCAAGGCAAAGTACTTCTCCCTCTTCTTTTCCTTTTACTTCTCCTGCCTTCTCTCAGAGTAAGCGCCTCAATTTGCAAACATCTCGTGCCCATATTGTGACTGAAGATGCTCGTAAATTGGGCAACGCTGACTCGCCTCGTCTTGCTCCTCTACCTGCAACTCCTCCTCAGCCTTTCTTCTCCGATTCTAATGCTCTCACTTGAACAGCTCCTGCTTCTCCTTCTGCTTCGTCTCCTGCTGCTGTTTATTTTCCTCCTTCTCCTGCCTCTAGTGTGGTTCAACCAAGTATATTGTACTCAGAGAAAGACAAATCACCGAGCTGCAACTTGGGCCGCTCATTTGATTCTAAATTCTCCCAGTTTCGGCATAAGAGCGGAGTTAATTTTGATAAAAGGAAATGGCGCCTCCCCGATGTTTGTAAAAATATCCTTATGATTGATTTAGGACGTATTGATCGAAATCCCCACCCGGACATCCAGGTGGAGTGTTACCCAGGCGCCAAATTCAATCATTTTCGCTCTATATTTAAAGGGCACAGTGGCCAGTCCATTCCCCAAATACATATTGGCGTGAATTTTCGAAGTGATAATACTGATCCCGTAGTTAAGCAATTGCGGAATAATGCTTAGCGATATCAGGGTCAAGTTTAGATCAACTTTACGGTAACATGGTCTGAGGATTGCGGCTCGGAGCGTATGTTCCGCCTCGACGCTTCGCGTCTCCTTTGAACATAAGTCCCGAGCCGCAAACTGCAGACCATGTTACCGTCAATTCATCACAAAGAATTGACTACACACCCAAAAGCGACGGCCTTTTGAATGGCTAGACTTATAAATATATATGCAGTGCTTTATTCGCAAAATGTGTATGGTCTTTTCTCTCGATCACATCGCGTCAGACTTACACCAGCGCATGAAGAAGTCAAAAATAAAATTTAAAAATAATACTGCGAAATAAAGACAGCATTCAAAAAAAGAAAGAAAATCTAAGGTGTGACGATTGTGTATTTATCGACCGTCGAAATTTCATAGTGTGCAGAAAAGAGGATTGAGACAATTGACCGGATCGCCACAGTCGCGATAGACTATTGACCGGATCTCAACTGTCGCGATCTGATTGTAAATTCTCTGTCCGTTGTAACAGATAGAGTGCTGGAAGTAATAATAATAATAACACTTTGGCCGACCGCTGATTTCTAGCGGTTCTCAAGCGAGAAGGCGTTGATCAGCCCTGTTCTCCCAAATGCCTAGTTATCCCCACGCCTCTTCTATCCTCCCAAGACCCTGAGACGAACTGCTTGATGACATCCCGTACACCATTCTTCCGTTACTTGGTCTATCCACCCTGTCTTTGTGTTTGAATTCCAAATATTCTGAAACATTAATTTACACCATCGGCTGTCAGGGAGTTAAGATAGCAGAGTTTCATTAAATCTATCTGTCTTTAATCCTCACCCCACCCCCACTACCCCCCCCCCCCCCCCCCAACCCCAAAGCTCACCCCTTATTGCTGCTTCTAGTGCTGTGGCATTATTCGACCCCGTAGTCCATCGGCTTGTATCGTTCTGCAGGGTTTCCAAGCTCTTTAAAGCCATTTGGTTTAGAGGTATCAATTCCGTACCATATGTTATACTTTGTCCACCACCATTTTCTAAATTGTTTTCCCCACGAAAACCTCATTGAAGCTGTTTCTCCTTATATGTTTCATTTGATTAAGGATTCGCCTCCCCTTCACAGTTAGCTTATTCGTATGGTTTCCGAAGATGCCTCTTCCGGTAATGTTTATATTTACCCCTAAATACTCCTAGTCACATGTCTCTCCTACACTAAGACGTTTGCTGTTACGTTCCGGAATACAGAACTCCCCCACTCTCCACTTTTGAGTAGGTTCCACTTTACAACCCACAGGTATAACTGATTTTGCTTTCATTTAGTTCGAGTCTCAATTTGTTCCCATATCTTCCAACAATTGCTAGCATTTCCTTTGCCCCCCCCCCCCCCCCCACCCACCATATCATCTGCAAAAAAGTAGCCCTGGGATCCCAAACTGCTACCCCCACGTCGCTATGCAGTTCATCTCCCAAATCTTTGATGTACTTTGCAAAAAGAATTGGTGAAAGGATACATCTCTGCTTTAGGCCTGTCTCCAAATGCGCACGTTTTGTTGTTATATTACCCATAGTTCTTTTTTCATTTTTATATAATGCTTTCAGAATTCCAACAAACTCACTTCTCATGCCCAAAGGTCTCAAGCTTTTGCCACATATGCCCTTTTCACATACAGAAAAGCCTTAAATATCTTTTTTCTTTATGTCTTTCGCAGATTCTATCATTTCACTCAGTGTGAAAAGATGATCAGTGACTCTCCTTTTCCTTAAGACATTATGAATCTCTCCCAGAAACCCTTTCTCTACGATCACATCCTCTATTCTCCCATACAGGACTTCGCAGAAAACTTTTCCAATGTTACAACTGACAGAAATCCCCCGATAATTGTCCAAAAAATCTCACGAAATTCCTTAATGTCGTTCGTCAAACTGGCTTTATAGATGAAATATTTCCCGACCTTATTATAATATGTTTACTTTAACCCTTTACCTAAGGTAACGGCCAAAACCGGCCAGCGCTATTCTCAAAAATCGCCAATTAATTTTCATTATTTTTTTCAATTTTTGTCTCAAAAACATAGGTTATGACCCCTCGTTGGAACGAGCTCGTCGAGCTCGTTCCAACGAGGGGTCATAACCTATGTTTTTGAGACAAAAAATGAAAAGAAATTATTTCTTCAAGAATTATTTTTGCAAGTGTCGTCTGCTTTTCAGGTTAGGTAAAGGGTTAAATAATCAACAAACATACTCAATTTGCTTCTATTTTGGTTCTCCAATTTACCAATTTTCACTCATTTTCCTTCGTTTGGGAGGTCAAATGTTATAGCCCCCCTGTCGGAGAGGTCAGCCCCCCTTCGAGAAATCCCTGGCGCCACCCCTGGCCCCAAGAGGATTATTTTTTATATTAGCTTCTCAGGGAACGCAATGCGAATTTAGATTTCCAGAATTTAAAATAAATGGGTGCCTGAAAAAGCACCGGGGGAGGGGGGGTGTGATAAAGTTACGGGTAAATTCAGGATGAGCTAGAGTGTCGTCTTCTTATGTAGCTTCCTAAATGACGTAATGCAGATGATTAAGGTGTGGTTGGATCAACAGGAAAATTGTACCTTCAATTCTAGACCCACCACCGAAAAGGATTGGCCAGTCGGGGTGAGGCGTAGGGAGAGGGGGCAGGGGACGACAGAGACTTAACTGATCTATGGGCATTCGATTCGAGTACCGCGACATATTAGCGGCCGGTCGAAGCCTTATTATTATAGTGGTAGCAAAACTGATAACACTCTTTCGCAATGTTTTGTTCATTCTCTGCCTCAAAGGACTAATTATCAGCCCTTCATTTTTTAGTCGCCTTAAGACCAGGGTTATCGGATGGATAAACGTAGTAAACGTCGGGTGGGATAAGGATTTGTAACTTTCACTGAATTTATATTATATATCTGTTAATCCAACTTGTTGAGCGATTTCTCCATATGCAGATGTTTGGAAGCGTCACGATGATTCAATGAGTTGAATTAAGTCCAAGGTTCCACAATTTTTTGAAAGGAAAATAATGATAATATACAGACAAAAAAAAAAAACAACCAAACAAACAACTTTAGTGGGTACCACGAGTGCACGAACACCCGATGCTCTGATTTGCTCTCATCGCACTCGTAAAGACGCTTAAACTTATGGTCATCATGGTTGATGGTTGCTTGGTTCATTTGAACAGTGATATTCTTCCGTGAAGTACCCGAAAACGGTTGATTTGCAAACGGCGATTTCAGAATCTCTGAGAAACTCATTTGGCAGACGCCGAGTGAAATCGGAGTTTATTTTGTGGGCTGAAATGTTATTTTTATTTTGAAATCCCAAGAAGACAATCCTTTCTCGTCGCCATTAACTAATCCGCGCATTTATTAAATCTCAATCTAGCAGTCGCGAGTGCAGTCAACGTGTTCAACTCGCGAGAAAGCAAATGAAATTTAAGGAAAAGACAAAATGTTTTGGATGGCCTGAAATCTGTCGTAGACTTTGGTGGGCGTGCGCAGAAAACGTTGTTTATGTTCAAATTTCCCGTTTTTTTTCTCAGTTTTTTTTAATTTGGATGTTTTTCAACATTTCTTCGAATTATTTCCATGTCATCGTCAAAAAATGGTGCAGGCACGTGAATGCATGTTTCCTGGATTGACAGCGGTAAGAATAATGTTGATTTGTGATTGTTAATCTTCAATTTGAAGCGTGAAGTTAGTCGACCCGAATCACGTCAATTTCATTTTCAGTCAGACTAAATTGGAAGGGGTCTCTCAAAGACTGTGAGGGCCGATGGTGGGGGGGGGGGGGGGCTAGGTCACAGTCTGACAAAGACTAACCCGGCGAATGCCAGAAACCCTCAATAAACTTAGAACTGGGAAACATACGCGACTGGAAATATTGGCTCCCCATTAACATTAACTTCAAGTATGGAGTATGCGATGTAAAAATAGTGATACCAGGAGCATACCATTTCTTCAGCCTTGTGGCGACAAAATATTCTTTTATACTTCGCTTCATTGCGTCCCGCTTTCGACTATCGATTTTGCAGACAGTGGATACTTGCAGACGTGACTGTCGTCAGTTCTATAAATAACCGATATTCTGCGAATTCTAAATGAGGATCATGTCCCTTATTTGGCAACGTGATGTCATTAGTTAAGGAGGGACGTTATATGACAAGATTGTGTGGAATATGAGCATGACTTTTTTTAGTGGGCTCAGGGAGGGGGGCTAGTCCCCCTCCCTCTGGAGCCGCCCTTGAGCCCACCCCTGCCTCTACTAGGCTCACACCTATGGCATATGCCATATCATGGGCATTGGCATTTCTGTGTACATTAACAACCTTTGGTTTCAACTTTTCTTCAAACTTTGCCATTTTTGTCTTTAAACTCAGATTCCTTTCTGATTACCCAAATCCCCTTGTTTCTCTTGCTTCTTTTGTTTCTTACGGGTTTTTTTCCCCTGATCGCAACTGTAATCAAGTTGTGGTCACTATCCAACTCCTTTTCATCCTCCTCGTCCATTTCTAACTCTGTCATATCTAAACGAATATCTGTGAGAATATAGTCGATTGTTGTTCTTCTATTTTTCCTCTCCCAGGTCCATTTCCCTTTACACCTCCCATCTCTGTTCAGAATCTTCAGATTGAGCTCACTTGTGAAGTCCAATAGTTTCCTTCTACTCCTGCCGACTTTCTTTTCACCGCTTTGTATGCCTTCTTCCTTGTCACCCTTTTGCCCAATAAAGTCTGTCATCAAAATTATACCGAGTCCGAATCTTCAGACCGAGCTCACTTGTGAAATTCAACAGCTTCCTTCCATTCCTGTTGACTTTCTTTTCTCCCCACTGCATGTGTAACATACGTGTGTCCCGGGTGAGATAGCAGGGAGAGACAGATGTGTCCCAACCCACCCACCCACGTGACGTTATACATTTATAACGTTATTATGACGTTATGCATATCGTATCAGTTTCTTGCTACCAACTGATTCATATTGACGTCATCGGAATGCAGTGTGATCAAAGTTCGATGCTCTAAAACTCTTCAACCCTCAAGCTGCCACCGTTCCTAATCGATTTCGTGGTATATACATAACTTGTGCATGCTCTTTCCGATGCTGTCATCAGTTTCTCAAAACAACGAATACAAAATGAGTTGATTGAATCAGCACGTGACTCCCGATTACCTCTGGCTGACGTAATCGCTGCATGGTGGGGGAGAAAAATCATCCTCGATGAGTCAGTTGGTGGGAATGGAGAAATCTCACCCTCGGGGCAAGATATTTGAACCAGACCCGAGGCTTGCCTCGGGTCTGGTTCAAATATCTTGTCCCGAGGGTGAGATTTCTCCATCCCACCTCCAGACTCAACGGGGATCATAATAGTCCACTTGTGAATTACGACCAGTCCACCGCCACTGCACTGTATAATATGACGTTATTTTAGCAAAAATGGGTTACTATTGGAACTATATTTTACTGGGCAGTTATAAATCTTTTTTTTTTAAATAATTTAATTCGATTTGCTTTGTTGACAAATTCTTCTGCTATTTTATCGATCACAATGAAGTCCATTGGGGATCTTTTAATATTTTTTTCACCCGACACATGATTGACGAGCAATGCTCTAAATTTATCAATAAACAAACTAACTAGAAATAGATTGTCTCTTTTGAGTTACCAAGGTTTACTCAGTGTATATTAACCCATGGGCGAGACCCTAGGTTTTTATGTACTTCGGGACCCCCTCTAACACTTCAAGCTTTCACCCCACTACAGCTGACAGCCTGACCCTGGTACGGTAGGCATTACATCCATTTTGCGGGTCTCCTGAAGAATTCTACTCACAGTTATTTTTTCAATATTTTTATTGCGTGAGTAGAATTTTTCAGGAAAGCACAATTTGGGGGTATACACAATATACTTGTGAGAGTATATATATGGATAAATACATGTGTACATGTATCGCTACGACGCAGAGTGCAAAGTGCCTTTAACCATTGGAGCCCTAAGGCGCTGGTAACAAAAAATTGGCGGGCACCCCTGTCCCTATGGACCCCTAGAATTCAGCCTAGTTAGCCTTATGAATTATACGGCCCTGGGTTTACCGAGGCTCATTGAACGAGGTTCAGAAATTTCATACCAAATCGTGATGAATTTGATATTCCTTTTATCACCTAACGTGTAACTTAACCCTTACATATGCCTAAGTTAACGGCCAAAGCCAGCCAATGTTATTCACAACTAAAAACTAATATCCAACTCAAAAACATGGCTTATGAAGCCTTCATTGGAACGAACTCATTGAGCTCATTCCAACGAGTGATCGTAAGCTATGTTTCAGAAAAAAATAAAGATTTTAGTTACCCTGTAAATATCTTTGTAAAGGTCGTCCTCCATTCATGGTTAGGTGTAACCCCTAGCACTCTGGTAGTGTAACAACATTTTCTCCAATCACTGGTTTTCTCTATTTTAACCCTTTACCCAACGTAACTGCCAAAACCGGTCAGCTATTCTCAAAAATCTCCAATTAATTTTCATTATTTTTTCATTTTTTGTCTCAAAAACATAGGTTATGACCCCTCGTTGGAACGAGCTCGTCGAGCTCGTTCCAACGAGGGGTCATAACCTATGTTTTTGAGACAAAAAATGAACAAAATTAGTTATTTAAGAATTTTTTTTGCAAGTGTCGTCTGCTTTTCATGTTAGGTAAAGGGTTAACTATGAATTTAACGAATTACATCTTGTTTGACAGAGCCCACTGAGCACTGTCCAACACGATATATTTGGTTAAATATCAAACTGCATGATGGGAAATATTTGCTGCTGAAAAGTTTGCCATTTTGACATCAATGTGCAGAGGTTCAATGGAAAAAAACAAGACAGATGTATTTATTTATTTATTTATTTATTTATTTATTTATTTATTTATTTATTTATTTATTTATTTATTTATTTATGTGAGTTAAGCGACACTTTCGACAGACATGGTCACCTCGTGTGGGATATTTTTTCGGCTGGAGGAAGCCGGAGTACCCTACGAGAACCACCGAGCAACTGTGAGTATATATCAGACTCCCAGACGTACTAACTCCACGCAAGTAGGGTTAGCATTGGTTAAAGACAGGTGCACTATCGACGAGCTGTACAGCGCCACTGTGCCCCTACGTGGGTAATCGGGATAAAGTGCCTTGACAAGGACACAACGCAGTAACCCCTGGCGAGGATCGAACTGTGACCCTTTCGGTTTTAAACAATGTTTCATCATGCTGGCTTGTGACGTCAGATATTTATTGGGCGTGTTACGAACGGTATTTCCGTAATGAGCTATTGAGTCGTGGTTATGCGATAAAATGGATTCGAAACTTCAGTTGTCAAATTTTTTGGAAACTTTCTTATCTATTGACTAAAGTGAATTTTTTGATTTGATTGGTTGATAGATACGTGGTATGAGACCACATTCATTGAAACCCACGATACGTCCGCCCAGCCACTGACAAATTTCCCATACCCAGTGGAAGCCTCGTTCCGAAATCTACAAATTGTCCATACCCCGTAGAAGACGCGTTCATCGAAATCAATCTACAGTGCACATGTATTATATTTTAATCCAAAATATAGCTCATAACCCCTTATTGGAATGAGCTTGTCGAGTACCCTCCAATGTGGGGTTCATAAGCTATGTTTTTGAGACAAAAAAGAAAAAAAGAAATTCCATAAATTTTTTTATACAAGTCATATCGGCATATTTTCACAAAAACTCTTTTGCACAAAAATTCCACAGAAACCTATATGGCTCAACAATGGCAGATAAAAGATCGCATGCTGTGTGTGTTCACACATGAAATAGATTGTACTTCTAAAACGGAAAGTCAATAGATAAATTCGTTACCCCGTGTCTGATTACGTGGTACGGTTTTTTACCTACCCGAAGCCAGCCGTATCCCATGAGGCCGAATTTACCTACTTGAAGCCAGCCGTATCCCATGAGGCCTTAGGCCTCATAGGATATGGCTGGCTTCGGGTAGGTAAAAACCCGTACCACGTGATCAGACACGGGGTAACTAATAATACCCTTCAGAATACGCTGTAGTATGCAACAGTGGTGCAGGATAGTCATCTGTGTTTTGATTTTCAAGAAGACATTCAAAAGTTAAAAAAAATTAAATATTCTTTCTCTGCGTACACGTGTATGTTGTTTGTTTATTTATTGGGGCTTAACGACACTTTCAACAGCCATGTCCTATCGGAACGTTTTAGCGGCAGGAATCCAGAATACGCGAAAAGAACCACCAAGCAACTATCAAGCCAACTGCATAACTTGATTGGTTGCTACAGTATATACAGTACGTGGAGAGTGTATTATCACTAAATCACCCGCAGAGTGGAGAGATTCCACCCAAGCAATAATTGCAAGTTGTTGCAAAGCATAACAAGTACAAGCAAAGTTCCAACCAATGGACCTCCGGGTTATACCGTGTAGTACCGGGTTATACCGTGTAGTACCGGGTTATACCGTGTAGTACCGGGTTATACCGTGTAGTACCGGGTTATACGGTGTAGTACCGGGTTATACGGTGTAGTACCGGGTTATACCGTGTAGTACCGGGTTATACCGTGTAGTACCGGGTTATACCGTGTAGTACCGGGTTATACCGTGTAGTACCGGGTTATACCGTGTAGTACCGGGTTATACCGTGTAGTACCGGGTTATACGGTGTAGTACCGGGTTATACGGTGTAGTACCGGGTTATACCGTGTAGTACCGGGTTATACCGTGTAGTACCGGGTTATACCGTGTAGTACCGGGTCATACCGTGTAGTACCGGGTTATACCGTGTAGTACCGAGTTATACCGTGTAGTACCGGGTTATACCGTGTAGTACCGGGTTATACCGTGTAGTACCGGGTTATACCGTGTAGTACCGGGTTATACCGTGTAGTACCGGGTTATACCGTGTAGTACCGGGTTATACCGTATAGTACCGGGTTATACCGTGTAGTACCGGGTTATACCGTGTAGTACCGGGTTATACCGTGTAGTACCGGGTTATACCGTGTAGTACCGGGTTATACCGTGTAGTACCGGGTTATACTCGGAGGTCCATTGGTTGAACATTGCTTGTGTTCTTTGTCTCCATGTACAGAATTTGAAAGTGATACTCTGGGTGATAACTCCACTCCGCAGGTGATTTCGTCACAATCCACTCTCCACGTACTGTAGCCTAACTGGGTCATGTTCTTAAGTGAATTGTGAAACTTGATCAATTAATTCATTTAATTGCGAAGCTGACCCAGTTATTACAGTAACTTACTTTCAATGATCAATTGTTTTAGAAAATCACATAACTAGATCAATTCACGCAGTAAATTGCGTAACTTGATTATTTGGTGCAGTACATTTCATGATCGGATTAATTGCTACATTTATTACAGCAGCTGGATCAACTAATGAAGTAAACTGCAAAGCTGGATCGTTTTCTACAGAGAAATACGTAACTGGAGCAACGGCTGCAGTGAACATCATACCTTGATCAATTGCGACAGTGAATTGCGTAACTAAAGCAATTGACACAGTAAGTTGTGCATCTGGGTCATTGCTACCGTAAATTGCGCAACCCATGCAGATCATGCAGTGTATCCCTTATAAAAAAAAGTACCATGGTAAACCATGGTAAATCGCAAAATACCCTGGTAATACCATGGTATACCATGGTATTACCAGGGTATTTTGGGATTTACCATGGTTTACCATGGTACTTTTTTATAAGGGATTGCGTAACTTGATGGACTGTTGTAGTGAATTGTGTAACTCGTAGTTGCCACAGTACATTTCTCAACGGCATCAACTAGATCTGTTATATGGTTTCTTTTTCAATATTTTTATTGTATGAGTAAAATTCTTCAGGGAATTGAGAATATGTAGTATAGTGTAGCAGACTGTTTCACTTCCACATAAATAGATGAGCTGATGTATAACAGTAATATTCAATTTCTATATTATGTGGAGTAAAGTCTGCAGCAGTCATGTTCAATTCATATAATATACAGTGTATTAGCTATAGAAGTAATATTTAAGATCCATAATATACAGTGCAATAGACTCAGTAGTAATATTTAATGTCCATAATATACAGTGTAATAGATTACAGTAGTAATATTTAATGTCCATAATATACAATGTAATAGATACAGTAGTACCATTTAATATTCATAATATGTAGTATAATAGATACAGTAGTACCATTTAATATTCATGATATGCAGCGTAATAGATACAGTATTAATATTTTATATTCATAATATGCAGTGTAATAGATACAGTAGTAATATTTAATATTCATAATATGCAGTGTATATTCATAATATGCAGTGTAATGGATACAGTAGTAATATTTAATATTCATAATATGCAGTGTAATAGATACAGTAGTAATATTTAATATTCATAATATGCAGTGTATATTCATAATATGCAGTGTAATGGATACAGTAGTAATATTTAATATCCATAATATGCAGTGTAATAGATACAGTAGTAATATTTAATATTCATAATATACAGTGTAATAGATACAGTAGTAATATGTAATATTCATAATATGTAGTGTAATAGATACAGTAGTAATATTTAATATTCATAATATGCAGTGTATATTCATAATATACAGTGTAATAGATACAGTAGTAATATTTAATATTCATAATATACAGTGTAATAGATACAGTAGTAATATTTAATATTCATAATATGCAGTGTATATTCATAATATGCAGTGTAATGGATACAGTAGTAATATTTAATATCCATAATATGCAGTGTAATGGATACAGTAGTAATATTTAATATCCATAATATGCAGTGTAATAGATACAGTAGTAATATTTAATATTCATAATATGTAGTGTAATAGATACAGTAGTAATATTTAATATTCATAATGTGTAGTATAATAGATACAGTAGTAATATTTAATATTCATAATGTGTAGTATAACAGATACAGTAGTAATATTTAATATTCATAATGTGTAGTATAATAGATACAGTAGTAATATTTAATATTCATAATGTGTAGTATAATAGATACAGTAGTAATATTTAATATTCATAATGTGTAGTATAATAGATACAGTAGTAATATTTAATATTCATAATGTGTAGTATAATAGATACAGTAGTAATATTTAATATTCAAAATGTGTAGTATAATAGATACAGTAGTAATATTTAATATTCATAATGCGTAGTATAATAGATACAGTAGTAATATTTAATATTCATAATGCGTAGTATAATAGATACAGTAGTAATATTTAATGTCCATAATATACAGTGTAATAGATTACAGTAGTAATATTTAATGTCCATAATATACAATGTAATAGATACAGTAGTACCATTTAATATTCATAATATGTAGTATAATAGATACAGTAGTACCATTTAATATTCATGATATGCAGCGTAATAGATACAGTATTAATATTTTATATTCATAATATGCAGTGTAATAGATACAGTAGTAATATTTAATATTCATAATATGCAGTGTATATTCATAATATGCAGTGTAATGGATACAGTAGTAATATTTAATATTCATAATATGCAGTGTAATAGATACAGTAGTAATATTTAATATTCATAATATGCAGTGTGTATTCATAATATGCAGTGTAATGGATACAGTAGTAATATTTAATATCCATAATATGCAGTGTAATAGATACAGTAGTAATATTTAATATTCATAATATACAGTGTAATAGATACAGTAGTAATATGTAATATTCATAATATGTAGTGTAATAGATACAGTAGTAATATTTAATATTCATAATATGCAGTGTATATTCATAATATACAGTGTAATAGATACAGTAGTAATATTTAATATTCATAATATACAGTGTAATAGATACAGTAGTAATATTTAATATTCATAATATGCAGTGTATATTCATAATATGCAGTGTAATGGATACAGTAGCAATATTTAATATCCATAATATGCAGTGTAATGGATACAGTAGTAATATTTAATATCCATAATATGCAGTGTAATAGATACAGTAGTAATATTTAATATTCATAATATGTAGTGTAATAGATACAGTAGTAATATTTAATATTCATAATGTGTAGTATAATAGATACAGTAGTAATATTTAATATTCATAATGTGTAGTATAACAGATACAGTAGTAATATTTAATATTCATAATGTGTAGTATAATAGATACAGTAGTAATATTTAATATTCATAATATGTAGTATAATAGATACAGTAGTAATATTTAATATTCATAATGTGTAGTATAATAGATACAGTAGTAATATTTAATATTCATAATGTGTAGTATAATAGATACAGTAGTAATATTTAATATTCATAATGTGTAGTATAATAGATACAGTAGTAATATTTAATATTCATAATGCGTAGTATAATAGATACAGTAGTAATATTTAATATTCATAATGCGTAGTATAATAGATACAGTAGTAATATTTAATATTCATAATGTGTAGTATAATAGATACAGTAGTAATATTTAATATTCATAATGGGTAGTATAATAGATACAGTAGTAATATTTAATATTCATAATGTGTAGTATAATAGATACAGTAGTAATATTTAATATTCATAATGTGTAGTATAATAGATACAGTAGTAATATTTAATATTCATAATGTGTAGTATAATAGGTACAGCAGTAATATTTAATATTCATAATGTGTAGTATAATAGATACAGTAGTAATATTTAATATTCATAATGTGTAGTATAATAGATACAGTAGTAATATTTAATATTCATAATGTGTAGTATAATAGATACAGTAGTAATATTTAATATCCATAATGTGTAGTATAATAGATACTGTAGTAATATTTAATATCCATAATGTGTAGTATAATAGATACAGTAGTAATATTTAATATTCATAATGTGTAGTATAATAGATACAGTAGTAATATTTAATATCCATAATGTGTAGTATAATAGATACAGTAGTAATATTTAATATCCATAATGTGTAGTATAATAGATACAGTAGTAATATTTAATATTCATAATGTGTAGTATAATAGATACAGTAGTAATATTTAATATCCATAATGTGTAGTATAATAGATACAGTAGTAATATTTAATATCCATAATGTGTAGTATAATAGATACAGTAGTAATATTTAATATTCATAATGTGTAGTATAATAGATACAGTAGTAATATTTAATATTCATAATGTGTAGTATAATAGATACAGTAGTAATATTTAATATTCATAATGTGTAGTATAATAGATACAGTAGTAATATTTAATATTTATAATGTGTAGTACAATAGATACAGTAGTAATATTTAATATTCATAATGTGTAGTATAATAGATACAGTAGTAATATTTAATATTCATAATGTGTAGTATAATAGATACAGTAGTAATATCTAATATTCATAATGTGTAGTATAATAGATACAGTAGTAATATTTAATATTCATAATGTGTAGTATAATAGATACAGTAGTAATATTTAATATTCATAATGTGTATTATAATAGATACAGTAGTAATATTTAATATTCATAATGTGTAGTATAATAGATACAGCAGTAATATTTAATATTCATAATGTGTAGTATAATAGATACAGCAGTAATATTTAATATTCATAATGTGTAGTATAAAAGATACAGCAGTAATATTTAATATTCATAATGTGTAGTATAATAGATACAGCAGTAATATTTAATATTCATAATGTGTAGTATAATAGATACAGTAGTAATATTTAATATTCATAATGTGTAGTATAATAGATACAGTAGTAATATTTAATATTCATAATGTGTAGTATAATAGATACAGTAGTAATATTTAATGTGCGTAGGTTAATAAGTGCAGCAGTATTATTTAATTCGTGAAATATGTAAAATATGTAATTTAATAACAGTACCATTGAGCTATTGTAGTAATATTTCGTACCTATTGTATACATACAGAATATACTCACAGCAGCTTGGTGTATCAAATGTTCACCACGAGTGGTGAGGTGGTGTTACCTGCGAGCCTTTGGCACGCGGTTAACACCACTTCACACTCGTGGTGAACATGTGGTATACCAAGCCACTTTGGGTATATTTTATTTATACCATGATCGTCAGATTAATAAGAGTTAAAATGTTAAATTAATCAATATTCACACGTGCGAATCTGTTTTTGTTTACATGAGCACTGATGGGCGGTACTTCCGCTTACAATGTTATTGCCGAAACGAAATAGAAAACGAAACGCGGGGCCTTTTTCATTTTAATAACATAATAACATACTATTTCGAGTTATGGATGCTTTATTAACATGAGACAACGGATGTTTGTTAATTTTTGGTATCTTCTGGGGTAAACTTATTTAAAAACGTAATAAATAATTGCTGGTTTCATTACACTCTTCACGGGGCGACGAGTAATAAATTTAGACAAGCTTGCATTGAAGGTGAGGTCACTAAAGGTCAACATGGATGTAGTTCCTCTGTAGGTGTAAATTTTATCTACTGAAACCCCATTGCTGGCGTGTTCACCGCGGTTGGTGTGTAAAGCTAAAATTTATGTCATAGGCTTTTTATATATAGTAGAATAGGTTATCATGGTGTACAGTGTAATAGCTACAGCAGTAGTATTTAAATCCTGTGGTAGAGAGTGTAATAGAGAGTGTAATAGCCACAGTAGCAGTATTTAATTCCTGTGGTAGAGAGTGTAATAGAGAGTGTAATAGCTACAGCTGCAATATTTCATTCCTTTAATATGCTGCGTACCAGCTATAGCAGTAATGTATAATTTATTTATTTACTGGGGTTTAACGACACTTTAACAGTCAAGCTCATATCGTGTCGGTGACAGTTTTACGGGTGGAGGAAGCCGAAGTACCCGAAGAGAACCACCGATCAACGATGAGCAGCTGCCAGCTCTCCAAAATCGTAACTCCGCACTGCAGCACAGACAGGGTTAGATTGGTTGGAGAAATACGCACCATCGACGTGCAGTACGCCTTAGCACAGGGCGTCATCGTGCCCCCCCCCCCCCCCCATGTGGACAATCGGAGTGAAGTGCCTTGTCCAAGGACACAACGCGGGAGTCCGAATCGATCGCTCAGACGGTCGCCCATCCAAGGACTAACCGGGCTCTACGTTGCTTATCTTCAGTGAGTAGTAGGAGGTGTGGTAACCGGGCCTCATTGGGGAGGGAATGAGGGAGGTGAAAGTGACGTCATAGTCACCTGACCTGGTGGTGCCATGTTTGGTTGTCACGGTAACCCGCGTAAGCGGCCATCTTGTGACGCCATCCCATAGTGATACGTGGTGCTAGTGCGCATGCGCAGCGCGTGTTGTTAGGGTGATACGTGTTTCCGCCGTCCATTTACTGTTCTGGTTTCATTTATCTAGATCACCCAATCAGTTCACTTTCCTAGCTCTCACAAACCAATCAGATTGCTTGATATCCCGTAATCTCTATGCAGACTTATCTCCCCTTATTACAACGAAGTCCTATCCGATTCTCATCACCTCAGTCTCCAATGGCCAGGTCCCATGGAAACCCATTCTGTGAAACGTTTTTTAGTCATATGAGGCCATGAGGGCTTCCCTCAATGAGGCCTAATTTAATGTCACTCTTAACCTCATTTCGATTGAGGCCATGAGGGCCCTGAGAAATCCCTCAATGAGGCCTCATTTACTACCCTTCTTAGCCAACTGTTGAGGATATCTATGGCCTGGTATTGTATTATTTGAGGATACCTATCGAGGATACTTTCTGGAGAATCCCTTTTTGTCGTATGAGGCTATGAGGGCCATGAGAAATTCCTCAATGAGGCCTCATTTACTATCCATCATAGCCTCATTTCTTTTGAGGACATGAGGACCATGAAAAAATCTCTCAATGAGCCTCATTTACTATTACTCTTACCCTCATTTCGGTATTTGAGGATACCTATGGCCTGGTATTGTATTATTTGAGAATACCTATCGAGGATACCTTTTGGAGAATCTCGTTTTTGTCGTATGAGGCCACCAGGGCCATGAGAAACCCCTCAATGATGTCTAATGTGGTCTTACCAACCGCTTCCATCTTTTCCCCAAAGCTCCAAGGCCACTACCTGTCTATGGTCTATCTGTCCTATCATTAGCTTCTATAGAAGTCTTGTTCCATTGCGGCCTGGTACCAGTACTATTGACTCGTCGAGCTCGTTCCAATGAGGGGTCATAACCTATGTTTTTGAGACAAAGAATGAAAAAAATTAGTTATGCAAGAATTGTTTTTGCTAGTGTCGTCTGCTTTTCATGTTAGGTAAAGGGTTAAAGTGTCGTTAAACCTTAATAAATAAATAAATAAATAATAATAATAATACATTTAGGTATCACCAACAGACTATTTCTTATATGTAAGATACCCTAGCTAGCACAAGGTTAAGGGAATGTAAAGACAATACGGGCTTAGATGAATGGAACAATCTGGTTGTGCCTGTTGAAGACCCGACGCGACTGAGAGCAGAGTCGCAACAGGGCCGGCATAGCTAAGTAGTATGAAGGAGATCTGCAAGTCAATAATAGTGGTACATACAGATTATCATGAATATTATGTGCATGTCCTGTGATTTGTATCAGATTCTCGGCGGTGTCCAGAATGGGATCTCAACGAGCCGGCTTTGCCGGCGAGTTGTGGTTCCATCTTTGGACACCACCGAGAATCTGATACAAATCACAGGACATGCACATTATCATGATAATTCATTTATCTAACAATTCTGTCACATAAACAAATTAAATCTTAACCCTTTACCCAACGTAACGGAAAAACCGGCCAATGCTATTTTCAAAAATCGCCAATTAATTTTCATTATTTTTTTCATTTTTTGTCTCAGAAACATAGGTTATGACCACTCGTTGGAACGAGCTCGTCGAGCTCGTTCCAATGAGTGGTCATAACCTATGTTTTTGAGACAAAAAATGAAAAAAAAATAGTTATTCAAGAATTGTTTTTGCAAGTGTCATCTGCTTTTCATGTTAGGAAAGGGTTAAATAATTTTTAAACATTTTTGGGACATAATGTTCGGTCGACCACTGAAAAGCACATAGAATGTATCCATGCGCCTGTTATGATAGCCCGTAGCGCTACCGGAAACGAGTCGTCCATATGATAGGGAATCAGAATGAGTCGTCTATATGATAGGGAATCAGAATGAGTCGTCTATATGATACGGAATCAGAATGAGTCGTCTATATGATACGGAATCAGAATGAGTCGTCTATATGATAAGGAATCGGAACACATTATGTGATACGTACCTTTTTTCGTGGTTTTCAGGCCAAAATCTTTATGTTTGTTAGGTAAAAAGATGTAAGGGTGGTAAAAGCCTATAGTATCGAATGACTACTAAAGTATTGGATCACACGACAAACGATGGTAACAATGGACAAGTCAGCAGTGGTGGTTTAAGATCTGTGAACGTCTTGGTGTGGTCCAGAAGCAGGGAGATGAATAGGGTTAGGGTCATAACTATCTTCAAATAGATATTCTCAGATAAGTATCCTATAAATGGTATCCTCCAATAATACATCACCAAGTGATAAATAATATCGATTAAGGAAATGGGAAAAGGCAACGGTTGTCACGTCCCCTGAGTATTTTTCTTTACATAAGGTTGTAAACAGGGAATATCCCAGAGACAGATTATACTTGCCAGTGATGACCATCACTCAAAATCATCCTCGAAGTGGCAGACTATACTTGCCAGAAAATCCAGATCGACTGCACCCTCGGGGAGAGGTAGTACCTTTGTGAGAGGACCCAACCTCTCACACTGGTCCTCACCCGAGGGTCCAACCGACATCAGCCAAAAGAACACGTGCCGAGTATCTGAACCTGTTCCTCCTTCAACACGCCTAGACATGTGAGAATTGATCATCTACAGCCATTGACGGTCGAAAGGGGCTTGTTCCCCATACCGTCCCTGCGCGCCTTCGGCGCGTGAAACCATTCCTTTCGGGATATTCCAGACGTTGTCGCCTGCGTGGTGCAAGCTTGGTCGAGAAAAAAGGCTATGAATTTCTTCTCTCTCCGCGACTCACATGATGTCTTCTAATGGAACACATCACGCCAGAGTGCAACAGGGTGTCATCCGAAGTCTAAAGCGTGGCAGATGGCGCCTTGTGGAACACAAGCGACGACATGCAATTTTCCTGACAATGTCCAGAGTAAGAGAAATCGTGAACGTTATTATTCAGCCTGATGCGTGATTCGATTGGAAGTCGAATTTCCGATTGCAGGGTCCTACTTTCTACTTCTGTTGAAATTTACTATGGAAAACGCATCTTGAAAGTGCCTTTACCTTTGATCTGATATACCATCCGTGGACCCAAAAAAATCATACAGGATTGAGTCTGAACAGGCTTGAAGCTGGTGGGGTGGCCGGGGTTGCGGTTTGCTCCCCCCCCCTCCCCCGTCCGAACCCGTGACCCTGCCTGTCGGATTTATTTGTTATCCGTCGCAAAATTGGTGGTCGAACGCCAATATTTCCTATGAAAAGCGCTAATTTGAAACAAAGTTGATTCTTTCACGAAAACACAAATTTAATTATGCAAAACGCAAAACACCTTTGTCAAATATCTTTTGTATGAAGGTGTTCACTACAAGTACATGACAACCCAGTAGTCATAATATGCGAAAACGTTTCGGTAAACGAAAGTAATTCTTTAAAACGATAACAATAAGCGATTGTTTCGCACCTATTTCGTTTATTATTGTTTTAACCCTTTTTCTAACACAGTATTTTTAAAAAATGAATTAAATTTTACATTTTTCGAAAGCGAATTTCAGAATCTTTTAATAAAACCGTACAACTATGGATATCATTAGAACCAGCTCGTCGAGCTGGTTCTGATGATATCCATATTTGTATGGTTTTATTAAGAAAATTCCGAGATATTTGAGGCAGTGGTAGGCTTAATCTGGTTAATTTTCTGGTCGTTTTTGGCCGCTATGTTAGGTAGAGGGTTAAAGAAGTACACTGAGTTAGATTTCAAGGTTATATCGACGATCAATAATCAGGGAACAGTGTCGGAAATTTTTAAACTCTCTAGCCCCACTACGTTGGAAAATTTTGAGATCCTAGCTTCCGGCCTGGGCCTGGAACAGTCGTCTTTAACTGCTATTGTTTCCTGACATTTTAACTAATGGGTTAAGGTAGAAACATGGTTAAATTTCAAATTAAAATGAAGTGCTAGTCAAACATATTGAAAACGAAAGATGATAAATTTGCATTGCCTAATCAGTTTACAGATTACGTGCCTGCAAACTAATTAAATTACAAGGATGTATGAAGGGATATGCGACGACAGTTATTAATTTTAATGCGGATTCATGCGTGTAATAAAATGTTCTGCGTCGAATTTTATATCTCATATCCATTGAAAACATAAATTCATGACAGCAATGATTTAAAAAAAATTGAAAATGATGAAAAATATTATGTCAGTATCAGATATGGATACTATTTTTCAAAATTGTCATTCTGAAGAGGCGTCATGTTCCTAACGTTACCTCGGCAGTACAAGATGTCTTTTCTGCGTGATGTTTACCGAAATTTACAGAAATTACACAAAATAAGTTGCTTTCTTCAATCACAAACACTTTCCTCGCGATATTTGATAACCTAAAATCATTAGACAAATTCAAGCACCTGTGAAACGTCACCTCGACAGTAAAAAGATGTCTTTTCCGCGTGGTGTTTACTGAAGGTCACAGACATTACGCAAAATAAGATGGGTTTTTTCGGACACAAACACTTCCCTCGCGATAATTGATAACCTAAAATCATTAGAAAATTCAAGCACATGTGAAACGTCACCTCGACAGTAAAAAGATGTCTTTTCCGCGTGGTGTTTACTGAAGGTCACAGACATTACGCAAAATAAGATGGTTTTTTTCGGACATAAACACTTCCCTCGCGATATTTGATAACCTAAAATCATCAGACAAATTCAAGCACCACACAGGGGGGGGGGGGGGGGGCACCAAAAATTTGCAAGACACAGGGTGGGGGTGGGTGGGCCTCTTGCGTGCGCCAAAAATGTGCTTTGCAAATTTTTGAATATTTAGAGAATATGTCAAAAATGAACTGTCATTTGGGTCCCAAACCTCAAAGATTATATCATACATTCCCTTCTTAACATAAATACAACCTCAAGTCGTCTTGTAGGTGATAACACTGTAATTAACCCTGTTTTTTCTGGGGATATCGCATTCGTTAGTAGGAGTCGGTGTCATGTCTGAGATCTAAAAAATGTGAAGGCAATATGTTTAGAAGATTCTCTTTGAATCACTAAGTTAAACCCAGATTAGTTGATCATTAATGCAATTTCTCGTATAATGTAGCTGTATGTTAATTCAATCTTTTTTAACGACATCTCAACAACGAAGGTCATATCGTGTCAGCAAAAGGTTTATAACCTAGTTCAGGCAGGTTCAGATGCAACAATTCAGAATTTTCGGACAAAATATCTTCAGGATAACCATCCCACAAACATAGCATCTAAGGCCATATACGTGTCACACGTTATGTAAGGGCAAGCTACTCAAGCTGTTCATCAAAACCAATCAAACTATGGCCATATAGTGCCGCTTACTGTATCAACCATAAATGTAATAAAACGCTTAAAGTAATAAACTCTTAAATGTAAAAAGTTTATTACAAGAAGCGTTGTGTTACATATAGGGTTGAAATGTACCAACCTTAAATCTAATACAATGCTGACTTTAATAAACACTAATGTAAAGAGTTTAATTACATTTAGCGTTATATTACATTCAGGGTTGATTTGCACCAACCCTAATTGAATTTGTGGTATCAGCCACTGTATCAGCCGGTACCGATACTGCTCGGCATTAGACAAATAAGAAAAACACCATAGCAAATGATCTCACTGAGTTTATAAACTTATTTTGGCTTTGAATGGGGATGGGTGGGGGTGGGTGTCTTAGAACAGTTGTAGAAAATTTGCATGTTGAGGTGGGTGGGTCTAAAAAGTGGCCGACACAAAAATAGCACCTAGTGTCTTGCAAATTTTTAGTGCCCCCCCCCCCCCCCCCCCCTGCACCACATGTGAAATGGGATGGATGACTGTTAGTAATTTGTTATATGGTTTTCTACCCTGATCCCGTGGATCTCATGTGGTGGATCTCCATGTGTTTTTTTGTCCTTGTAACCCGAGAGATGTGACGCCTTTAGCATAGCGATAAGTCGCCTCAGTGCGCATGCACAGTGCACTTTGTTAGGTTGATGCGTGTTTCTGTCGACCATTTTGTATCCTGGGGGCCGCCATCTTGGTTGCTGTGGTAGCTCGTGGTTGCTGTGTGGCTAAAAACCCTCTAATACGAAAGGGGTATGGCTTGGAGGGTATGTTCGATTCGATGGGAATAGTTTTCTAGTTCGGATTTTCCCCAAATACTCGTTTACGTAGTATAATTACCCAAATAGACCTGGCAATCACCCCCAAATCACGAAAAACTACCGAAACGGCCTTGGCGATGTCCAACTTTGGGCTTATAAGAGTAGCAAGTATTGCTATAAGGTGCGTTCTATTATAATGGAGCACTTTACTGGATAGGATTCCCCCATAATTCTTGTTTTCTTCCTATTACAGATGCTTTTCTAGCTACTCTAACCCTAGCAGTTGATACAATCCTAGCTACTCTTGTCTACCCTTTGTCACGACCTCTGCCCTCATCCAAGTCTTATAATTGCCAGTGAGACTGCTTGATTTTCCGTAAGCTGTACCTATTCCTATGGAGTTTCTTGTGCACAATGAAGGCCTTTATGATTCCTAAACCCAAAGGACGACTCGAATCTTCTCCAGTCGTGACTCAAACAGACACCGCTAGGACGACTCGAATCCTATCCAGTTGTGACTCAAACAGACACCACTAGAACGACTCGAATCCTATCCAGTCGTGACTCAAACAGACATCGCTCGGACTACTCGAATTCCCCATCGAGGAGAACATGAGTTATCGAGCATTGGCTCGACCGAGCAGACCTTTAGATCAGTCTAATTTGAGCACAACAGAAAATATGGATCAGTCGTATTGTGGCCTGTATGGTTGGAGAAAAACAACGCCGATATTTTCTTCTTCTTGGCGTCTATTTTAGGTTTCAGGTCCCCTCTTAAAATGATAGTTTACAACCCCCTTGTTATAGGTCTTCACCATTATCACTGGTTCCCACCACCTCTTGACGTAAGTTTACTCGAGAAGGCTTCTTAGTTTCCCAGTGTCGAGCCAAAGTCTTATTTGAATGTAAATTACGCATGACGTTTAAAAGGAATTGCCACAAACATGAACGTAATAGATCTCCAGCTTTAAGTGCATGATCCTATAGAATTTGCCAAAGAAAAGCAATCGGCGTCGACAGTGTCGTATACGACACTGTCGACGCCGACTGCTTTTCTATGGCGGGTTTTTTTTATTATTATTATTTATCTGTTGCGTTGTTTGATTCGAAGGTAAGCTCTAAGCTGTATTGCAAGCATCAGGGAAACCTGGCCAAACTATATATTGCCGAAACACCGCACAATTTGAGCGCAATTATCTTATTTTGGCACAGCGTTTACCGTCGTTATTTGGGAAGAATTTAAAGGCCTGCGTCCGAGTGATTTCATATTCTTCTCTGCAAGTCATCTCGGTATTTGGATATACCTACAACATAGCTCCTGTACAGCTCCTAGCACACATATGGCTCCTAGTTCATATACAGCTCATGGTAGTCTGACCATCGGCTTCCATCTTGTCTTGAAATATCTGTTCTGTGATCAGTGTGTTTTGTAGTCACCTTTAGTATTGTGCTCTACCGGCGTTGCATCCTTGTACCATTACTGTCTTGTACCATTACCATTGGCTACCACTATTCTGTTCAGTGCTAGAATGGCTATTGTTAAACATTACTAAATAGTGGAATCACTACGGGTCTTAATACACTACTGCAGTGCTGGAAATGAACAAAATTGACGGGTGCAGTTTTAAGCTCCCGCGAAATCTGAGACGAGAGTAAATTGCACCCGTAAAATGTTAGTATATGAATTTTCGAGGGTCTACCAAACACAAGAAACCTTAACCCTTTGAACCCGAGTGGCTACTTTTCCAGCAAGGAACATGATACGGCATAACGTTATAAAATAGGATGGCTGTTCAGTAAATGTGTGGGGGTAGACCAATCAGTATATTCAACGTGCACGTTGAAAATATTGATTGGTCTACCCCAAATAATGAATATGGACTCTTCAAATTGCTGCCATTCAACTGGCATGGCAGATACCACTAGTGTTCAAAGGTTAAATGTATAAGGAATTGCTTATGACAGTAACTTGCTACTGGCCACAGAGTGCTGCTTTCTCAAAACGACACACATTTATCCTCACAGTATATTGGTGTTCCATAATATTTTTCAACGAGTGCATTTTTCAGCTCCCATAAAGTAGAAAACACGGGTGCTAACATGAGCAATTACACTCGCACCAGTCTCATTTCCAGGACTAAGGTTCCCAGTTCATATCACTATCAAAGATGTCTTCCACTTCCAGAAGCAGTCAAGTATAGTCTACTTGCTCAAACAACTTTTTCATACGTATTCCAATTTCCTCTAATAAGCTATCGAGCAATTACTGAAAACGTCATCACTCGGTCGACTCGAATCCCATCGAGCAAATGAGCTATAGAACAGTTGCACGAATAAGTGTCTCCACATATGACTCTTGCGCTCATCTCGGGACGAGGGTGGATTTCATAACCACAGTCGTTTCCAAAAACGGACTCTCTTAGTAGGATTCCAAGCTCTTATACAGGTCCTGATAGTCTTACGATCGGCTTCTACTTTGTATTAAATTATCTTTATTACTTTTCAAAGCCTGATTAACTGGGATTTCCGGGTTTGATTATAAACGATAACTTCACAAGTGAATTATGCAATCAACAATTGGGTAATGTATCCGTGCGCGCAAACGAAGGCGCTTTTCCGTGGGTGTAATGGGGACTTCATTGTTTTTTGTTTAACCCTTTACCCAACATGAAAAGCAGACGACACTTGCAAAAAACATTCTTGAATAACTATTATTTTCATTTTTTGTCACAAAAGCATAGGTTATGACCCCTCGCTGGAACGAGCTCGACGAGCTCGTTCCAACGAGGGGTCATAACCTATGTTTTGGAGACAAAAAATGAAAAAAATAATGAAAATTAATTGGCGATTTTTGAGAATAGCGCTGGCCGGTTTTGGCCTTTACGTTAGGTAAAGGGTTAAATAATATAATTATCGTTAATAATGAAAAGTAATAAACAGAGTAATCGCTTGACTAGACTGGTTACGTGAAATAATTCATTCGAGGCGAGGGACTATATTGTAAAACACTCGACTGCATTCCCGCACTCGTGTTTGTACAACGTCCCTCACCTCTCGTAAATTATTTCACGTAACCAGTCCAGTCAAGCGATTACTCTCTGTGTCCTTTGATTCGTCTTCATTGTCGTTACCCAATACTACAGTCTTCTACTGCCCGCATAGTTGGGTACCATTACTGTCTTGTACCATCAGTACTAGCTACCACTGTTCTGACCTGTGCTAGATTGTGGTGCTACTACGGCTCTTATTACCTACCATTACACTACTTCAGTTCCCATCATTATCAAAGTTGTTTCCCACTCCTAGAAGTAGTCGGATGTAGTCTATTTCCTCTTTTCATACCTATTCCCCATGTTCCCCGAATGAGCTATCGAGTATCGAGCAGTTACTGAACATGACTCGAATCACATCGACCAAATGAGCTACCGGGCAGTTGCTCGTAATTGCTCAGTGAGAAATGACCACAAGAGCAATTGCTCGAACGAGTGATTCCATATACAACACCACGGCCGAGTACAGTTAAAACTAGAAGTCCTGTCACGAATAGTGCTCTTATCTAGGCTTAATTGCGTGTTGGAATTGCGCGCAATTGCCATATCGAATGGCATCCAAAGCACGGCAAGTTCTCTTGGTTACTCATAGCAAACACATGCAATGTTTCTGCCAATGGACCTCCGGGTTACCCGGAGGTCCATTGGCTGAAACATTGCTTGTGCACAGGTCATATATACAGAATTTGGTAGCCTTACTATGGTCATAACCGCGTAGATTAACGCGCAGATCAACGTGCTATTTGTGCGCATTTCATGACAGGACTTCTAGTTTTAACTGTAGGCTGACCATATTCACCATCATCTTTCCATTCGTGCTTGGAGAAGACGTGATTACTGCATGTATGGGTAGTCCATAACCTTTCAATTAGCATCAGATGCTTGGTGTTTAAAAGCACGTTGTGCCCATGGGTTAGGGTCGAGGGTCGGCACACCTGGTGATGATATTCCGCGCATCTGACAATGAGGTGGCGATCGATGGGTCAGCAGCTGTAAGCCCCCAATAGCTACCAGACCACGGGAGATGTATGGCGTGTCCATGTCTCAGCTGGCCGCCCTTGTCTTCTAACACGCTATTGTTTCTGAGACAGGTCATGCACCGGAATATCAGCCTTTTGACCGATTTCCCGGATCACAGTCTTAGAATCACAAACTCTGCCAGCAGTCCACGTTTCGCTCTGCGCGCCGCGGCGCCTTTCTACCCAGCATCCACCTTCTTCCGCTTCTGCATCAACCTCTGGATGGTGGGGTTATTTTCTTGTTTGAGATTTTCAACGATGGCCGTCACCCTCTCTGGTGTATCTATCTCTGTTGACGTATTCTCGGAGATTATCCGATATAGTCGATGGACAGGCATGTCCAAAATGACAATGCTTAGTGTTGCTAGGACTATAGTTAGCGAAGCTGGGTACAGCTCACACGTCGCCGTGCCCAACGCATGCCCAACAAATGGATCAGTTTCTTGGTCAGAAATCAGATTTGGGTGGTTCTCTGTGGGGATGAGCATAAATATATAGGCTGCTGGCGCATAAAACTATCGGACTGTGGTGCCCAAAGTCTTCGTCATCGCAGCGTCTAGCCCCGTATCTTGTGTAAAGCATCATAACCCCGTAGTCGCCCATGACACCAATCTGGTCAACTGCGTGAGGTCGCCCCAAGTACTGTTTACTCCACCCTCCGCCCTGCTGCCAGCGCGGAGAGTCTTTCTCGATTTTATCTGCAGTTCTGCATCAATCCTTGGTTGATTTCGATACCTATACGTAGTATCATCATCCTCTCCTGTGTGTGACGCTCTGTGGCACTAGCGTCCTCTCCTCCAGACGATGATGAGAGAATGTCATAGCAGTCCATGTTGCAGTTGCTGAATTCCTCAAAACAGAACAGCTACACTAACCTCTCACTTTGTGAAACTTCATATCACCCGCTGCCTGAATCTAAAATACTCATGAACCCCACAACATAAATTTGTAATCTGGCATGCTGAGATAGCAAGCAGAAGGGCTTCGCACATGTTGACACGTAGTGTCTATATATTATACAATACAGCCGGGCGTGGGCAAAATTTCCACAGCTGCAATAATATTAGGCCCCAAACGTTAATTATAGGAATAATCATCAAAAAATTTAATTAACCCTTTACCCAACATAACGGCTAAAACTGGCCAGCGCTATTCTCAAAAATCGCCAATTAATTTTCCTTATGTTTTCATTTTTTGTCTCAAAACATAGGTTATGATCCCTCATTGGAACGAGCTCGTCGAGCTCGTTCCAGTTAGGGGTCATAACCTGTTTTTGAGACAAACAATGCAAAAAATTAGTTATTCAAGAATTGTCTTCTTTTCCTGTTAGGTAAGAGGTAAATGAAGCACAACCCGGTACTTCGTTAATTAAATCCAAATTAAACGGTTTCACGCGCCGATGGCGCTCAAGGACCCTATGGGGCAAGCTCATTTCGGCCCTCTCTAACAGTGTGTTATTAACTTTTGTGACATGTCCTGGCATGGAGAAGGGGGAAAGTCCAGGGTGTTCAGCGGTGTTTGTATGAAGTTGTGTCTGTTACGGGGTGAAATATTAAGATATTGGTAACAGAAAGAAATCTGAGAATCAGCAACAATAACTATGAATTTATTTATTCTGAAATTTAATTTAAAAAAAAATATAAAAAAAAATGATACAAAGATCTTTCACACTAATTGGTTTACAGAAAATAAAAACAGTGGTACTTATCAATTATTGAATTAGTCCAAAATACAGTTTGACAGAATCCAGTAATCCAGTGGTGAAGAATCTTGTGAAGAAACTTTTCAGTTGGTAGTATTAAATCCAAGAATATGTCTTCAGAAACAGTATCCTGTAGATTTGTAATAAAATGTTCACTAAAAATTTCAGCAGTCTCCAATAAAATATAATAAAATGCTCAGCAAAATTCAAATGGACTAAAAATCCAATAAGTATTGGCGCCACAGGTAATTTAAAAGGTAATCCAGTAAAATCCTGGATTTACACAAAAATATATTCTGTTTACCAGAAAGTGTAAATTCTCTTTTACAAGATGAATAAATTCTCTTCAAAATTCTATTTTAGAATCACTTTTCCAAATTCACAAAGAAGCACTGCTTCCATAATGAATACACTGTCCTGCAACAATAATAATCTCCAATGTAAGCAACTGCTCTGAAAAGAGTTTATCTGACAAATGTTATTCTGAGAAGAGTTTTTCTGAAAATGAGTACTGAATTCTAGTGACAAACCTCTATATAGTTCTCAGATAGCATCTTTTCCAATATTCTTTCTGTCAGTTTCTAGGTGATTCTGTCTTAATTGATGTAAACAAAATCCTTGACCTACTTAAACAATTAAACAATCAACAGCTATATGTACAGTGATCTAAAATTAGTTTCTGTGCTACATTAGATGTAAACATGTTTACACGTATATACACACAAAAGTCACTCAGTGCAAATGAGTCACACCAGCTAGAATCTGCTTTACTGAAAAAAATGAAAGTGTAATGACACTCTAGCTCAACTTGTGTAAGACATGCACATGTATAGTATGTGACACGGCAATGACACACATCTAGGTAATGACCTGATAACAAAGGCACATATAAAGTATTGTAAATGTCTGTACATAAATACTGACCGTAGCCTGTAAAAAATGTACAGGTAAAGTCTTGTAAAGGTGGGTGACAGTTAGATGCAAAGCTAGAAAAGAAATCTCCATAAGGTTAATATTACAATGAGGATCCTTGTATGGTGTACCATAAGCCAAATGTTAGCAATTGTTTTGACCCGTTTGATTCAAACACTTCTAAGGTTGATTCATACTAATTAATATTTGTCCAGTCCTTCTTAAAATATAGGTATCTGAATTTTTTATCTTTAACTCATAGGGTTCCAACGGGTGAGGAGGTTTTATTTTTCTCATTGGAAAAAGGAAATCAAGTTGTACTAATAATATTTACCCTCCCCAAACACCAAATATTAAATGGAACACATGAACTTGGCTTCAACACATTTGAATATACACATCCTAGGAATGCTGAATTCAAGAAACATTATTTTGTTTGGTGTTTATGGAAAAGATTTTTAATTATCTCCCTTTTTGAGTCCCCGAGTGGGTCTGTCTGAACCCAAAAATATTTGTTCTCATGCCACAGTTATAACAAAGATTTATAACAAACATTACGGACATAAAAAATTTTCTTTACATGTTCTATACAAAAAATGTAAAACACATAATGAACGTAAATATGACTGCCGGCAGGCATTTTGAATTTTTTGCCAAACCCAAAAGCATTCGTTATCAACTTACCATCCCATGATGATAACAAACGTAGTCCTAGACGTTCTGTACAAAAAACTGATTGCACCTAATTTCGGTATAAAATTGCCACCGGCAGCCATCTCGAATTTCGGACCACACCCAAAAACACTGATTCTCGTCCCAGGGTGACAGCAACGGTACGCAAGAAGATTCATGAAGATCGGTTCATAAATACAGCCTCTAGCCCGAGCCGTATTGACATGTGCACTTACTGTGTGTAAGTAGCACTGAATAAATCACAGTTCATCTAATTTGCATGATTTCTGCACGAGAAAAAACCCGTATTTTATGTGATGTATTCCATGTTAATATGAAAATACGTGACACGTAATGGTGCACACCCAATATTGTTAATTTCGGTAAATATTGCAGGCCCTAAGCAAGATTTTTCAGGAAAGAGATGGAATATATCGCAGAAATAGCAGCGGTTATGTGAAATATAACAATTTGCCAAAACGTGTTGTAGAGCGACATGCAAATAAACACAGAACCACACATGTATGTTCATATGTTAATGTGGCGACAAATATGACAATCGGGAAATTTTGAAAGATTGCGGAAGGATTAAACTCGAGACAAGCTATAGTAAAACAAACCTTCATTTTTTAAACTGACAAAAGATCATAATTCAATCGCAAATTGGTTCATTAGAGTTTAAGAACACTTTCAAAAACCAAGACTATATTATCAGCTGGATTGTACGTCAATCTCAATAACTAAGGTTATTATATCACGTTGTCAGTTCCCAAGATCCTTCCCATCCTTCAATACCTAGACGAGCAAAAGAGTCGTACGTGGAGTCACTCGTTCAGGCAATTACTCTATGGCTCATTTGTTCGATTCTGGTCGTTCGAGCAATCTGAGATGGTTAGGAAGCCTGTACTAGTGCTAGTAATGCTACAAGGCTGCAAGAGTGGAAGAAGACTACAGGTCTTGGTGACTACTGTAAAAGCTAATCATAGGACAGACGATGGCAATATTGGGAAAATCAGTAATAGTGGTATTGGAGATATGAAGATCATGGAAAGGTCAAGAACTGGGCAGATGCTTGGAGCTAAATTATCATCAAGTATATATAGTACTACGTCATCATGTCATAGGTATCCTCCTATACCTCGATGAGCATTAAGAGTCGTAAAAGAAATTGCTCTTTCGATACTCATTTGCTCAATGGGATTTGAGTCGTTCGAGCAATGACTTTTTCAGTAATTGCTCAAAAGCTTATTTGTTCGATAAGATTCGAGTCGTTCGAATAATACCTATCCCTGCTTGATTGTATTTTGGGTTTGAGGATTATACACAGGGAAGGCAAAAACTGAGACGTCCAAGACAAAATAGACTGTTGAGATAGGCAGAAAAGGGCCCAGTAAAAGGCAAAACAGGCCAGGAAATAGAAGGATAAACCACAGAATATACCGGGATAGATAAAATACAGAGACTATGGTGCACATTCGAAACAATAAAGTTACAAAAAGAAGAATTCTAGGGGACAACAGATAGAAACCGAATATTTAGTGGGAAATCCGCACTAGTAAAAGAACTGTTGGATTTATTTGGGTAATTTTACAAAGTATTCGAACAAATACAATTACTCATACCAGGAAACGCACCTCAACTTAAAGCACTGCATGCTACTCTTTTAAGCCCAAAATTGAGGAATCCGTGCCAAATAAAGTTGTTTTGATGGTTTAGAGGATTTGTCTGGATGTTCGTGGTAATTCGATTTATTCCAGTTCACGTAAAATTTATCCACATGAGACCTCTCATCATTCATTTAGCACTACGTGCTACTATTATAAGCCCTAGATGGGGGTTTGGTAGTTTTGGTAGTTTTGGATTATTTAGAGGGATTGTCAGTTTTTTTGTTGTAATTAAATTTACTCTTATTCAATCGAACACACCCTCCGAACACACCCCTTTCCTATCAGAAGGTTTTGGGTCACATAGAAACCATGTGCTGCTATAGAAACCAAGATGGCGGTCTCAGATATACAAAATGGACGACATACACTCGTCTCACCTCAACAAAAACGCGCGGCGCATGTACACTAGGACCACGTATCACTATAGGGATGTTGTCACAAGATGGCAGTCACGCGGGCTACCATGACAACCAAAAATGAAGTAACTGGGCCATCTCACATGAGATCCGGCTAATGTGGGTCGATCGGGTACATGATTTACTACTAACATCAAGCCGAGAGATACACGGTTCGATCCCCAGCAGGGGTAACTGCGTTGTGTCATTGGGCAAGGCACTTAATCACGATTTCCCAAGTGGGGGCACAGTGGCGCAGCCATGGGGTGTTCTGGGGGCACCCCCCCCCCCCCTCCAAAAAAAATAATTCCAATAGGATCACCAATCCAATGTCGAGTTGTGACGGTACAAAAGTGGGTTTAATCATTAACAACTTATCGTCCGGAAACCAATTGTTTACAATTTACTATGTGAAGGGTTACTATGACCTTGACCTTAGACCTAATGATTCCAAAATAAATAGGGCTCCTTCTTGCAACAACGACAACCTACCTATGAAGTTTCATGACTTTGGGTGGAACCATTGTCAAATTATCATCTGGAAACCAATTGTTTACGATTTATTACGTTCAAGGTCAATGCGACCTTGACCTTTGACCTAGCGTGTCCAAGATAAATAGGGGTCTTCCACTCACCTAGGCCAACCTACCTATGAAGTTTCGTGAATGTGGGTTCAAGCGTAGTCAAGTTATCATCCAGAAACCAATTGTTTACGATTTACTATGTAGAAGGTAACTGTGACCTTGACCTTTCACCTAGCTAGTCCAAAATAAATACGGTTCTTCCTCTCACCGATGCCAACCATCCTATGAAGTTTCATGAATGTGGGACAAGTTGTTATTCGGAAACCAATTGTTTACAATTTACTATGTTCATAGTCACTGTGACCTTGACCTTTGACCAAGCATGTCCAAAATAAATAGGGTTCTTCCACTCATCGATGCCAACCTACCTATTGAGTTTCATGAACGTGAGACGAACCATTATCAAGTTATCATCCGGAAACCAATTGTTTACGCCCGCCCGCCATTCACCAAACTATAAGACCAGCCGGACTTCGTCACAACTTGACTAAACAAGAGGCCCCACGGGGCCTTAATCGCTCACCTGCCAACGTGGTTCAAAGAAGTATTTGGGGTCACATTCAGTTATGCATGGTTCATCAACACTACAAAGGAATGAATGCATGAGAGGCAAATTTTATGGAAAAACACTAAGGAATCGATTTGAACAAACCTGAACCTAACATGCTCCCCATGCCACTCCCATCCCTGCCCGTAGAGAGCCCAAATAATAAGCCAGGGCTCAAATTTAACAAATTTGAACCTGATCCCCCTTGAGATGAAGGAGGTTTTTAAAGAAATGGCCTCACATTGCATTAAGTTAATCTTTGGGCCCCAATAGAGAGCCCAAATACTAACTGAGGCACCCGGTTTGTACAAACTTGAATCTGACCCTCTTAGAGATGTTGTATACCAAATACGAAAGCATTCATACCAAATATGAAAGATTTTTAAAGAAATTTCCTCATATTTCACTAAGTTAAAATTCGGGCTCCTATTGGGAGCCCGATTATTAACCCGTGGACTCGATTTGAATAAACTTGAATCTGACTGGTATATAACCCCTAGAGATGTTACCAAATATCAAAATATTCTAAATGATGGTTCTGGAGTAGATTTTTTTACTTTTTTTTAAAAAAAATGGATGGGTGCTATCAGAGTAATGCCCCTTGTGGTTGGTGCCCATTGTGGGCGCGGCAAGGCTAATTGTACAAACTTGAATTGACATATGATAAGGAACATGCACACCAAATTTGGTTCAATTTGGTCCAGTAGTTTGGGAGAAGAAGTCGATAATGTAAAGTTCACGACGGACGTCGACGGACGGCAAGTGATAAGTTAAGCTCCCTTCGGTGAGCTAAAAATCATCCATACGCCCCCCCCCCCCCCCTCCCCTCCAAGTTACCCCATGTAGGGAACATTAGGCAAGAACTTTTATTATGGAGATATTTATACTTGCAGGATGTATAAGGGAGGGGGGGGGGGGGCGTAATAGCAGATTTATGTGTGATATCCGATCTATCTCAATTTAATGACACCAATGTTGTCAGTTATTTGCCAGACTCGAGAAAAAAACGTCGCCGGTGTTCCCTGATATCATTACAGGGGCGGATCCAGGATTTTATAAGGGGGGTTCTATTGTTGGTCGGCAAGCGCCGAAGGCGCGCAGCGTGACGGCGCTCTGCGCCGTCCTTGCGAGCGCCGAAGGCGCGAAGCAATTAGCGGGGGGTCTGGGGGTCCTCCCCCATAAAAAGATTTGAATTAGGAACCCATCAGATGCTATCTGAGACGTATCCTGGTCATATATTTGTCTTTTCTCTTAAACCTATTTTCTGCCGATTTGGCTTGAAATTTGGTAAAAACAATTATGGTACTGACACTGCCCAATGAAAAACAAAATAATCATTCGAAATTGTTTCCTACCAAGAAGCAAATATAATTACCCCTGGATTTTGCATCAAATTAACAGAAATGCGGGGACTGCCTGGAAGAAACATAATAATTTTCACCATGACATACCTGTTGTACGCAGGGGCGACAGAAGTTCCAAGAAGTATGAGTGTGTGTAGGTGAGTGAATGTGTGGATGCCACTGGGTGAGTGGCCGAGGGGGGGGGCACATTTCTTCGGGTCAACTTTGAGATGCATATACTATTTAAATGTTAAACACCCCAAAGGCAGATTTAGACGGGGGCGCACATGGCGTGCGCCCCTCTATTTTCTCAGAAATCATTTCTGAGAAAATAGAGGGGCGCACGTCGCGTGCGTCCCCGTCTATTAATCAGATATAAAAAGTATATGTCGTTGAAAATTATTTTGTTAGAATTGACTTGAGCGTGCCAAAGGCAAAGGCACGCCCCAGTCAATTCTAATAAAATAATTGAAGCCAGTGCGTACTATAAATTAGTATGTGCACACTTGCATCACAACAGTTTGTGGCCATATAAGTATAGAGGGCGACGTCCCTCTATTTCAAAATCTGGATCCGCTTCTGAAACACCCAAGTCCTGTCTCAGTTTGTGCGCTTCTACCGTGCTATGTGAACGCACAAACTTGTACACTGTGTAAATACATTGTTCCATCAACTGATCTTAACTGGTAAGTAGCTCAATTATTTTATTCATGTTATCGAAGAAATAAGTCTGGATACTAGATGTCCTGTTGCTCTGTAACATTAAATTGTTTCAGTTTACTAGAGAATGCCTGTGGGCATTATCCAGCAAGTTCAACTGTTGCGACAATTTAATATTTAACAAAGAGCATTTAACATTGGTGAATCATTCACCAATGTTAAATGCTCTTTGTTAAATATTAAAATGTCCCATTCAATCATCTGTCATAGTGTAAAACTATTGCTGAAGGCGAACGTCATTATAGCATCACTGATTCAGCTGAACAAAGATATATTTACGAACAGAGCTGATATACGTGGAAACTTTGTCCATAAGACCGTAAATATATGGATGACATTGGAATCAGCTCGTCAACTGATTGAAATGCCATCCATATTTGTATGGATATTGGCATATTTTAATTTTTTTTTTTAAGAAATTCACAATTTTGGGAAAAGCTGTGATTGGTAACTGGTTAAATTCCAGGCACATTCTTATAACAATTACATTTTATTGAAATTAAATCTTCAAGATAGATTATTGGAGGCTGGATCGGAAATACAGTAATCACGTATGCTTATTACAGTAACACTTGTGATTGGGATGAAGTTCTCACTCTTTCAGAACGTCTGCAAATTCAAGTTTTCTTGGATGACTGTGAGTAGTGAGTAGGCCTGTGTGTGTGTGTGGGGGGGGGGGGGGGGTTGCTTGAGCACCCAGAGCACCCCCCTGGATCCGCCCTGCATTAGGCATACTTATTTAATTCTATTCATTTAGTTTCCTATTTTTACAGCTGATTTTTAGTCGAATTTTTCAACAACAAAAAACCTTGACTATTGGTATGGCGAGGGCCGGTCGCCGGCCCTTTTTGGTGAAAAAATTAGTTATTTCTGGACGGGTTTTGATATTTGGTGTGTCGCTTGATATGCACGTGCAACACCCAATGACGCAAAATAGGGCGTGTCTGCGCTTTTTCTCAAGAGTTATGGCCCTTTGTTAAAATCTACTAATTTTGAGCTTGATAGCGCGTCAAATATCTTTGTCAAAATAGCCCTCAGAGAACTTGTTCCGACCTAAAAACAGAGGGTCGTGCATCAAATAAGAGGAAAAATTTAGTACTAGACTACTTTATTGGTTGCTGTGCACAAATGACATTCATTCACATTTGCAACTTTACTGTGTTATTTTTTACACTATACCCCACCCCCAAATTTGTGTTCCAAAATACTCTTTCAATGAAGAAATTATTTTCTAACATTTTTAACCCTTTACCAAATATAACGGTCAAAAGTTGCTGGTGCAATTCACAAGTGTTGCCATTCCATGTTCATTTTTTTTTTTCTCGTTTTTTTGTGTCAAAAAGATAGCTTATGACCCCTCATTGGAATGAGGTCATTCCAATGGTGTAAAAAGTCATGTTTTTGACACAAAAAATTAGTGAGTCAATAAGTTTGTGGGCAAGGGTAATCAGCTGTTCACGTTAAGTAAAGGGTTAACGGCATAATTCAGACAAACATCTAAATACCAGTAAATAAAAGTGCTATATGGGCTTTCTGGCTGTGGGTTTGAATGGTGATTTGGAAGGGGGTTGGAAGATTGGACCCCCCCCCCTGCCCCTAGTACTATGATGAGGAACCATGGTTTAATTACATTTGTTAATACATGTGTACATGTAGGGTAAAATTGGTTGTTATTTGGCATTTGCTGGAGGCTGTAGTGTGCCCCTGGAGGCTACACTTGCTCAAGATGTGAATTCGCTTGCAATATATAGCCCTTACTGACAAAAACATATTTTTCAAAACAATAAAAAGGTACTGTAAGGTGTGTGGTACCCCAATGAATTTTTAAATGTGAAATAATCTCTCAAAATAATAATTAAATCAGGTTCGGAAGTCAAATTATGTATTTCCTTAATCAACCCCAATCCTATCAAAGATACATTTTACCTCTTTCATGTGACAAAAGGGTCATTTCTGCATGAGAATTCAACTTTTGGCTTCCAATGAGTTAAAAACATGGGAAATTTGTTGTTTTTAAGAAAACTGTCCAAACTGTGTCAAATGGATTAAAAACTGCTGTTGCCTCCAGTACATTTTTCTACTCTGTTACCTAATGAATAAGCTGAGAGGTAAGGAATTCATGTAGCTTTTCTTTGAAAACTAACCTAATCCCAAAATAAAACTAAAATCTGCATCAGCATGTAATACTTTGAGGAAAAATTTGTCTCATTTAATCATATAGCAAGACAAAGAGTGGTGTTCCAACCCCACGAAACAATATGAATGTCAATTTTGATTAAAAAATTGGGGTTGCAGCTGTATAATTCACCAATATCAATAGACAGTACCATTTTATCCTAACAACTGATGTCAAGTTTTCTTCTACATGTACATACGGATGTGGCAAAATACAGCCCTGAAGGTTTCCCCCAAGTATGCCCCTTTTTATAAAAAACTAGGATAAAATTCATAAATTAATTGATGTTGACACATAACAAACCTCCTGTGATATTAAATTTCCCATTTGTGATAGTTTTTAAATCACATTCTGGCTTCTGAAGATATGTCACAATGCATTTGATGAATATTTTGCCATTCTTGTGAAAAAAGCCTCACTTTCAGTTAAGGGACCTACAGTTAAAACTAGAAGTCCTGTCACGAATAGTGCGCTTATCTAGGCTTAATTGCGCGTTGGAATTGTGCGCAATTGCCATATCGAATGGCATCCAAAGCACGGCAGATTCTCCTGGTTACTCATAGCAAACACATGAAATGTTTCTGCCAATGGACCTCCGGGTTACCCGGAGATCCATTGGCTGAAACATTGCCTGTGCACAGGTCATATGTACAGAATATGAAAGCTTTAATTGGGTCATAACGCGCACATTAATGCGCATATCAATGTGCTATTTGTGCGCATTTCATGACAGGACTTCTAGTTTTAACTGTAGAGTCATTGGTATGGTACTGACAAAACATTAAACACAATTTTTCCAACAGTATGACCAGCTAAGCACTGCTCCTATGTTATAGCATAGCACTGTTAAAATGCCTAAAACCATCAAATATTGATTCTGTAGTGATGTGTGTGTCCCGGAAGCACATGTACCCACAAGGGCTCGTTTACAACCTTCGATTCAATCCCTACAGGCACCCATTCTGATAAAAAGAGTGAAATTAGGAAAAATACATGCATGCATAGTACCCAGTGAAGATGACTCAGATATTTTCTTCAGGAATGTAGTGCTCTTTAAAGTTTAATATATTTGTGTATGTGTGTGTATGGGGGGGGGGGGGGGGGGGGGGGTCAATTGCCAGTTATTGAAAATGTAGAACCGTGCAAATGAAAAACAAACCAACACTTTGTATGATGGACAGACAGACATGCAATCACATATCTTGAAAGTGACAGGCTACATGTACAGAGGAATGTTGTGATGGACAGACAGACATGCAATCACATATTTTGAAAGTGACAGTCTGCATGTACATAGGAATACTGACTGACATACAATGAAAAATATAGTGAGAAGGGACAGGACAGGGTTGTCAAATAGAAAAAAAACTCAATGGACCCTGAGAGCTGCAGTACTAAAGCAAATCATAGGAAACTGAGAGTGTATGCTGTTTACTTTCTCATCAGCTGAGGGGTTCAGTATGGGTGGTAGGGGGACAATTGTTAATGTAGTTTTGTGCTATAACATGGGGACCCTGACAACACTAGTATCAGACTACTATATTGGTATGTGCACAAAAGCCATTCATTCACATTGCAACTTTGTTACATTTCCCAATGTACCCCCACCCCCTTTCCCCAAATTTATGTTCCAAAATACTCTGTGAATGAAGAAATTGTTTTTTAACATTTTTAATCACTCACACATTGTAATGGCCAAATCGGGCTTGGGTGGCACCATTCACCAAAACTGCCATTCAATGTTCATTATTTTTGCATCAAAAACATTGCTTATGACCCCTCATTGGAATGAGCTCGTTCAGCTCATTCCAGTGGAGGGGGTGGGGGTCATAGCTATGTTTTTGACGCAAAAAATAAAAAGAAATTAGTTATTCAAAAGTGCTATCTTCTTTTCATGTAAGGTAAAGGGTTAACATCATAATATGGAGAAAGCTTCTATTAATCATTCACTCAATGTAATGGCCAAAACTGGCTAGCACCATTCACCAAAATTGCCATTCAATGTTAATTATTTTTGCATTTTTGGCATCAAAAACATAGCTTATGACCCCTTCATTGGAATGAGCCCATTCAGCTCATTCCAGTGAGGGGGCGTCATAGCTGTTTTTGACAGAAAAAAATGAAAAGAAATTAGTTATTCAAAAGTGGTATCTTCTTTTTATGTACAGGGTAAAGGGTTAACATCATAATATAGAGAAAGTTTCTATTAATCATTCAATCAAAGTAATGGCCAAAACTGGCTAGCACCATTCACCAAAATTGCCATTCAATGTTAATTATTTTTGCATTTTTTGGCATCAAAAACATAGCTTATGACCTCCTCATTGGAATGAGCTTGTTCAGCTCATTCCAGTGAAGGTGGGAGGGGGGGGGGGTCATAGCTGTGTTTTTGACCCAAAAATGAAAAGAAATTAGTAATTCAAAAGTGGTATCTTCTTTTCATGTACATGTAAGGTAAAGGGTTATAATATGGAGAAAACTTCTATTATACCAGTGAATACAAGTGAAATATGGGTTTTCTGGCTGAGTGTTTGGATGGTGATTTGGGAGAGGATTGGAATATATTTGGAATCCCCTCTATAACAAGTACTATGAGGGGAAACCATGGGTTAATTAAATGTGTTAATAGGTAAAATAGGTGGTTACATGTGTATTTGGTATTTGCCAGAGGTTATAGTGTGCTACTCAGTTCTGGATGCCACACTTGCTCAAGATGCATTTAACTGCATTATTTTTGGCAATATATGACCTTTATTACTGACTGTGACAAAAATATAACTTTTCAAAAAATAAAACAGTATTATTCGGTCTGTGTTTCTTGAATGAACATTTAAATGTGAAATATGTGTAATATCCAAATAATAATAATTAAATCAGTGTTGGAAGCCAAAATACATGTACATTTACATGTATGGATTTCCTATAATCAACCCCAAACCTTCCAAAGGGTAACGTACAAAACTTTTCCCTGAAAATTCCTCCCTCCATAATTTCTGGTGAACCAAACTTTTCCACCCCCCCCCCCCCAACTAATTTGTTAGAAGTATATTTAAAGCCACACAAAAAAGTCCAAATCTTTTTACCGCTCGAGGCCGAGCACTTCCTTAAACTCCAATAAATAAATAAATAACTGTCCTGATAAATAGTTACTGATGCATGTTTTCTTGTAAATGAGTGTTTATGTAATTTACAAATTAAATACATAAGTTTTTAAATCCCTGCCTTTTAACCTTTTGGTGTAAAAGGCCGGGAGGGGGGGGGGGGTTGTACTGCTCTTAAAATAATGAGGGAGATTGTGGTACTACCCTCAAAAACTGTAGGGGAGATTTTGCTAGGTGTGTAAAAATCTAAATTTTATAGTAAATTTCCTTTCTTATTATACCTACCACAATTGTTTACTACAGGCTTGCACTACAGTGGAAGTCCCTAACTCGGATAAAATACTCTCTATTTTTGTCTTTCCCAAGCAAGTTGGGAAAGAAAAGTGGTGCAAAAGCACCAATAAAAATAAGCCAAAACTGGGTCAAGTGCAACCGGCGCAGACCCAGTACGGGACGCTCTCTCCCAAGTACAACTCCACGACTTCCGTTGCCAGTGCGCATAAACCGTCTCTAAAGACTCATTCTTTTTTGAATCCGTAAACGTTAGAGTTATGTGATCAGCGGGGAGGAAAGATTCTTTACCCGTAAAGAAGACGGGAGGGCCTCCATGTAAACAATTGTGGTAGGTATAATAAGAAAGGAAATTTACTATAAAATTTAGATTTCTTATCAACCTACTCACAATTGTTTACTACAGGCTGAATAGACAAAAGGCTGGAGGAAATCGCATAACCAACCCCCACATAACCCTAGTGCACTGGAACCGTGAAGCAGAAGGAAGAGGTCCCGAGGCTTATCAACCATAATGTCGCAATCATTGGCAAAGGACAAGGAAAAGAGACATATGAGCCTGTGTGACACACAGACAGAAAAAAGGGCAGTAACAGCACAAGGCTGAAACTGACCTTCAAGAAGCCTAATGGCTATGGCAGACAACAGCCTGAGCAGAAGAAAGAGGACCCAAGGCAAAAAGGTCCTCCGACTGCTCCTGCAACTGGCGTAAATAAAAGGTGGAGAAAGTAGAAGCATTTCTCCAGTAGGCTGCCTGCATAACATCCGACAACTTGACGGAGTTAGAATAAGCCCAAGAGGTAGACAGTGCCCGCACCTCGTGGGCAGAAATACGATTGGTAATACAATCGCCAGCTGCTAAACGACTATAAGCCGTACGAATAGCAAGACAAATCCATCGAGAAATGGATTGAGGAGAGATCTTCTGTCGACCCGGAATGAGAGACAGAAAAAACCGTTTTCTGCCCTTCCGTATGAAGCGTGTCCGATCAAGATAAATGCGAATAGCACGGACCGGACAGAGCAAAGGGCGAGTACCCTCAACAGAGGGAAAAGCCCTGATACAGATAGGAGGAGGAGTAGTATCTGGTAACTGATTCTTAGCCAAAAAGGAGCAATCAGTGGTAAAAGTAACACTGTTGGGAGAACTCCTAAAAAAGGCCGGGTCAACCGAGAGGGCGTGAAGCTCACTAACCCGTCTGGCCGAAGCAAATGCCATCAGAAAAGCCGTCTTGTATGTGAGAAATTGCATATCCACCTGGGATAAAGGTTCGAACGGCGCCCCCCCCCCCCCCCCCCCCCCCCCCAAGCAAAGCAGCACCCACGAAAGATTCCATCGTGGAGTAAGCTGCAAAGTCCGAGGCCTTTTCAAAGAAAAGTGCCGACAAGCTTGGAGAGGTAAGGATTAGTGCCGATACGACGCTTCCCCACATAAGAAAAAGTCTCTGAAAGCATAGACCTGTAACCCTTGATGGTAACAGGCTGGAGACCCCGAGAATCAAACAGATATACCAGAAACTCAGCAATCTGTGAAATCGAAGGATTGGCATAATCAACAGAGTGATCAGCACACCATCGACAGAAGACTTTCCATTTAGCTGCATAAGCTAAACCAGTGGAGTGCCTCCTTGAAGAAGAAATGCACTCCACTGCTCGTCTCGAAAAACCTCTACGGAGGAGACAGGACCTGACAAAAGATATGCGTGAAGGCACAATGAAGTCGGGTCGACGTGAAACCTCCTCGGGCGACCTTGACAAAGAAGGTCGCGACGTAGCGGGAGACGTGCCGGAACCGCCGCCATCAGCGAGCGGAGCTGATTGATCCACACCCGCTGAGGCGACAGGGGAGCGATCAGAATGATTCGACAACTGCAGGTTCGAATTTTGGCGAGAACCTGAGGAAGAATCGGAACCGGCGGGAAGGCGTAGCCGACTAGACCGTTCCAATCGAGTGACAGAGCGTCCACGGCAAAAGCCAGAGGATCTGGACACGGGGACACGAAAGTGTCCACCTGATGGTTCCAACGAGTCGCAAAGAGATCGATGTGGGGACGTCCCCAGAGATCGCAAAGCGACTGGAACACTGCCCTGTGAAGCATCCACTCGGTGGAAATAACCCTGCCCTGTCGGGACAGGGAGTCGGCTAGGACGTTCAGACGACCGGGAATGTGACGAACAACCACCCCGGCGTGAACCTCCTGAGCGAGCAGTAAAAGATCCCGAGCTAACTCGTACATCGGAAGCGAGTGCGTGCCGCCCTGGTTCCGAATGTAAGCAACCACTGTCGAATTGTCGGATAGTAGAAGGACCTGGCGATTCGACAAGTGAGGGATCCACTGCCTGAAACTCAGAAGAAGAGCAAGAAGCTCCTTCTGGTTGATGTGTAGAGCTGCTTGATCCTGGTCCCACATCCCGTGTAGGGAAAGACCGAGAGGATCCAACGTCGCACCCCATCCGAGATCGCTGGCATCTGCCGTCAGAACGCGATCGGACGTGGGTAAGTCCAGCGGAACACCCTGCGTAATCCACTGAACATCTGTCCAGGGAAGAAGGTGAGGATACAGAGAGTCCGGAAACGGAAGCACCTGATCCAGAGAATCTACATTCGGTCTCCAACGACTGAGCAGAAAGTGTTGGAGAGGTCTGACACGCAGCCGACCTAGAGGAATGAGATCCGTCACCGAACCGCAGAGACCGATCAGCCGGAGAAAACTCCGAGCGGTCGCGGACCTGGACTGGGACAGAGTCAGAGCAAAAGCTGAGAGAATCACAGCCTTGGCCTGGGGAACAACCACCAAATTGAATTTGGTTTGGAAAGACATCCCCAGATGACAAAACGACTGAGAAGGGACCAGGTCCGACTTCTCCTCGTTGACTCTGAATCCTAGCGACGTGAGCAAGCTCAACAGAGTGGCGACATCCGATTCCAGTAAGGCAGCATTGGAATGCCTCTGGAGGATATCGTCCAGATATGCCGAAGTAGTCACCCTGGACTGTGTGCGATGGAACGCTATCACATGCGACATCAGTCTGGTGAACGCCCAAGGAGCCAGGTTGAGGCCGAAAGGCATGGCCTTGAACTGGTAAACTCGCCCCAGAAAAGCGAACCTGAGATACTTCCGTGACGCCCGATGCATCGGAACGTGGAAGTAAGCGTCTCGCAGGTCGATGCTGGCTGCGAAATCTCCCTGGTGAATTGATTGGCGGACCGACCTGAAAGTCTCCATGCTGAACTTGGGAGCAATGATAGACTGGTTCAGGATGCTCAGATCGATAACCGGTCGGAGTCGGCCGTCCTTCTTCGGCACCAAGAACAGGCGGGAATAGAAACCCACTGACTGAACGTTCCTGACGACCTCGATCGCCCCCTTTGCCAGGAGATTGGCAATCTCCGTGGACGAAAGTTCCCGACGTAAAACGTCTGAAGGAACTGTGGTTGGAAGAGGCACCCTTGACAGAGTGGGGTGCCGTCGGAAGGATATGCGCAGCCCGGACCGAACAACATCTAACACCCATGGATCGGATGTGATGGTGGTCCAATGGTCTGCAAACTCTGCTATCCTTCCTCCAACCTGGGACGAGTCGAGGTGAGGACCTTCATTTCGAGCCCCGACGAGGCCCGCGAGAGGAGAAACCACCTCCTCTGCTAAATGAAGAATCCTGAGACTTCCCTCGATTCTGCCGACCCCTACCTTTACCCCGTGAGTAAGAAGCAGAGGCGGCGGCAGAAGGACCAGCCTTTTGCTTCACAGAGGAAGCAGAAGGGTACTTGTTAGGCTTGGAACGGCCCTTGCCTCCCCGAGAAGGCTGATCAAGCTGACGAAACAGCAGCTGATCTTTGGAATGACGTAGGACGTCATCCCGGACCGTCGACACGGAACCATGGAAAAGTTGCGGACCTGCCAAAGAAGCAGATCGAAGAGTAGCACGCTGCTCCTCGGGAAGGGATCGTCCTGTGTCCAGCACAGCGTCCCTTCGAACTAATTCCAAATTGGCCGTGTTACAGGCATGCGTGTGAGTAAGGTGCATAAGCGCCTTGGACAGCACACGCAAAGGAGCCTGTACCTCGTCAAACTTATCTGGAGGCAGATAAGCAGCCAAAGCTGAGACGACGTGATCTGAGAGAGAAAGCATGCCAAGCATCTCTCTAGATAAGCCCAACGTGGACTCCAGAGTCGTCATTGGAATGACGGCAGACTTGGGCTTGGAAAGCCCGAGGGAAGTGGAGTCCTGATCCAGAACCGTCAAAGTCTGGCAGACTGACGGATTGGCGGAATCGTAGGAACGATAACGCACAGGAGGCAAAAAGGTGTCAACCCTGGTGAAGAACGAAGCCTTCAAAGCCTTGGAATTCAGCTTGGCATCCAATGCTGAAAAAGCTTCAACCACCTGTACCGACTGGCACGGTCGAAGGCGCCCAGAAGCAGGTTGCTCCATAGGCTGTTGGCGCGCGACCGATGATCGCGGCCAGGCTGACACTGTCGGCTGGTTAGCAGGTTTGAGCTCAGGCAGAAACCCAAACACAAAGTCAAGAGCCGCCCCCAAGTCCGAAGACTGCTGGCCCTCGACCTCAAGCATGTCGGACTCCTCCCCAGAGTCGGAAGACACATAGCCCATCGTGGGCAAACCAGCCGACGCCTCCCATGGTGTCGGGACACCAGAGGAATCGGAAACCGGCCTGTTTCCAATTCCGGGAGGCGGCGCCATAGGAGGCGCCTGGAAACCACCCATAGCCTCGCTGGAAGCAACAGGAAGGCTCTTTGAGAGAACCTGAGTGAGTAAGGAGAGGGCCTCCCTAAGCTCACTGCCTGTACCGACCGGTTCGACAGGGGAGCGAACCGGCAAAGTGGCTTCACCTCTGACCCTCTTAACCAGCGAAGGGTCACGATCCTCCAAAACACCCGACGCGGGACGACGGGCGGCAGCCGAAACATCTGAAGGCAGACGTGTATAGGGGTACGATGCACCCCGAGGATCAATATTGCGAGAACTCATGAGAGTCACCGCGGACCTCTGCGGGGCAGAAGGTCCAGGCTGCACAGAAGGCGTTGGTCCCCCAAAACTGGTCGTGTGACCAGAGTGAGTGGACGGAAACGCCACGGAGTTCATAGTGTTTCCACTACGAACATCCGAATCCAAAGACACAACTGTGGTACTCGACGGCGACGAGACCACAGCGATGGGCTCGGCCGGCAGCCCCTTCCGACTTCGCCGAGTTGAAGTCAGGGAAGGCTGGGGCCGATATCCCACGTCTACAGTATCGGACAGTTCTGCAGTCCCCTGCAGCGAAAAGCCGAGGCCGGCTGAAACAGACAACGAAGCAGACGGACCAGCAGCAGTAGTAGATACGTCGAGAGTCGTTGAGGCTGGTGAAATAATGGAGAGAGCACACCGGCTCGGCTCCGAAGGAGGAGTCACAACCCTAGTGACAGCCTCAGATGTCGACTGGAGGGGGACCGTAGTCCCGGAACCAGGCATCTCTACACCAGAACACTCAACGGCTCCCGCAGTATCCACCACAGGAAAAGACTGCACATCCCCCACGGAGGAGGAATAACTCTCACCAGACAAAGTCGGCTCGGGAGGCCCCGAACGACCACGTTCTCCTTTCCCGCGGGAGCGGGAGGCACGGCCACGAGAACGAACGACACGATTTACAGACGCCCAAAAGGTGGAAGACCATGTTCCACAGACACCACACGGCCGCTCGGCCGAACACCCATTACAGGAGGAACACGACGAATGTACATCGTCCACATGCTTAGGCAGCAGACACTGCCCACAAGGAATTGTCCTAGGCATGAGAGAGGTGAGAGGAGCAGAGAAGGTGAGATCAGAAAACAGAACACCCCCAAAGAGAGAAAGGTGACAGAAACAAAGACCCCAGACGGTCGACCGGGAACCACCCAACAGGAAGACTACTCTCAACAGAAAGAAGAAACACTGCAGGAGTGGTACCCCGCTGACACCTAACTCTAACACAATTAGAAAAATTTGCAAAAAAAGCATGAACAATAATTGTGAAAAACTAAGTCCGAACCGCGTGGCCCGCGAAAATCGCGCGCGACCCGAGAGAGAGCAAATAAATATACATTATGGACATATAATAGAAAAAAGAGAATATAAAACACTGTTCCTGAGAATACAAAGGATACACTGTGGTATAATGAATCAGGAATCATCAAACATCGAGCTGGTGGAACACTGATAAGCGTGCAAAAACATCTCGACACGAAGCGGATTTCAAAAAGAATGAGTCTTTAGAGACGGTTTATGCGCACTGGCAACGGAAGTCGTGGAGTTGTACTTGGGAGAGAGCGTCCCGTACTGGGTCTGCGCCGGTTGCACTCGACCCAGTTTTGGCTTATTTTTATTGGTGCTTTTGCACCACTTTTCTTTCCCAACTTGCTTGGGAAAGACAAAAATAGAGAGTATTTTATCCGAGTTAGGGACTTCCACTGTAGTGCAAGCCTGTAGTAAACAATTGTGAGTAGGTTGATAAGAAATGATTGGGTGGGATTTTAACCAACATTTTAATCCTTCCAAAGATACATTTTACCTCTTTCATTTGATAAAAGAGTCATTTCTGCTTGTGAATTCACTGCTTTCTTTGAAAACTACCCCAATCTCAAGATAAAATCTGCATCAGCAGACAATAGTTTGGGCAAAAATCTGTCTCATTCCACTCCACACAAAAGAAAATGAATATCAATTTTGTTTTAAAAACTGGTGTAGTAGCTATATAAATCACCAATATCAATAGCCATTTTATCCTAACAAATGATGTCATATTTTCTCCTGTATATTGCTGTGGTAAAATATAGCCCTGAATGTGCCCCCTAGACCCCCAGCATACCCACTGTCATCCAAAACTATGATATAATTCATAAATTAATTGATGTTGACACAAAACAAACCTCTTATGATATTAAATTTCTCATTTGTGATAGTTTTTAAATCACATTCTGGCTTCTGAAGATATTTCACAATGTGTTTGATGAATATTTTCCAATTTTTGTAAAAAACTTTTTTTTTTAAAATCCCTCAGATTTCTTAATTAAGGCACCTAGAGTCATTGGTAGGTCTCTGACAAAACATTACACATTGATTTTTTCCAACAGCACGACAGTGCAGCTCATGTGGTATCTCACAGCACCATTAAAATGTCTAAAACCATCAAATATTGCTTCTGTAGTGCAGTGCTTATACTGCAAATACCCAAAAAGGCACTTTCACAACCTTGGATTTAATCCCTACCGACACTCGTGACATATTTTGATAAAAAGAGTAAAATTAAGAAAAACACAATGTACATGTATGTTTTCCAGAGAGGATGAATCAGATATTCAAAAAGATACTGCTCTTTAATGTTTAATATATTTGTATATGCGTGTGTGTGTAAGGTGGAGGGGTTATAATGTGAAAAATAGTCTGGTTGCAAAGCCTCAGGCATCTGGGAATTAAAACATTGTTTACCAAAACACAGAGGAAGTGTAATTTAAATGGGAGTTGTGAGTGGTTCTGGTATTTAGCCTTTTGGAGAACACGTCGGATCACAAAATTGGCTGGCCGCTACACTGTAATTCTGACAGTCTTAAACTGTCATTGTATTGTATCACTGGTAAAAATAGTTCATAGACGAGAGCCAGTGAATTTGTGAAGAAAAATCTTGGAAATAAACGAATATCGTTGTTCGCGTGCATGTCTGTTTCTGTAAAATTTTACTACAACTCAGTACAAGACTGGATGCCCGTGTTTTGAAAACAAAGATTTCCCCAGACCGTACGTCAGCAAAACTTGAATTCATCCGAACTCCGGCTGTTTCTAAGGAAATAGGGCTAAGTTCCCCACAAATGAAAAAGGCCCACTAAAAGTGTCAATAAATCACTTGTTTTATTTTTTAATTCGTTATCAACAATTTGTGAAGTGTACGTTCTCAATTAAAATTGAAACTGAGCTTTTGAATCTGACGAAACCGGCAACGGACGACATTGGCACTTCGAACATTCAAACAATACCTAACTCGCCAACAACCACCTAACTTCGAAAGTTACTTCATTGCTTAATTACTTCACATAGTTCCTAGTTCAGCGATCCGAACGTAGTGGCTACCCCTCTACGTTCAGATTCTTCCCATTCAATCTTATAGAAAAAGTTCCCATCAAGTTTTTATGGGAACTCAAAACTCAAAATTTGGGATATATATCAAGCTTTCGCCCCTATTACCGGCTGCAATCGATAGTACACGTATTTCCTTACATTTGGGCAGCGTTTATTAATCCAAAGTAGGTTTTATCCTTTAATTGTCGTCATTTGTGTACTCGTGAGGCGGCAACGGAGATTTCAAAATCGGCCATGTTTTTGTTTAAATATAAAACAGTAAAAACAATAACCCGGTAATGGCGCCGAAACGAATAGACCTTTTCATCGGTGCAGAATCGGAATCTCGATCTCATTCGGGCAGAGGAGGTCATCAAACTCGATCGCATTCGCACAGAGCAGATTATCAAACCCATTCTGCGCAACTGCGATCGAATTTCCTATTCCGCATCGATGAAAAGGTCTATTCGTTTCGGCGCCATTACCGGGTTATTGTTTTTACTGTTTTATATTTAAACAAAAACATGGCCGATTTTGAAATCTCCGCTGCCGTCTCACGAGTACACAAATGACGACAATTAAAGGATAAAACCTAGTTTGGATTAATAAACTCTGCCCAAATGTAAGGAAATACATGTACTATCGATTGCAGCCGGTAATAAGGGCGAAAGCTTGATATATATCCCAAATATCGAGTTTTGAGTTCCCATAAAAACTTGATGGGAACTTTTTCTGTAGGATTGAATGGGAAGAACCTGAACGTAGAGGGGTAGCCACTACGTTCGGATCGCTGAACTAACATAGTTCCCAGCATTCTGCGACAATATATTTTACATAATGTCCTTTGAAAAGCCAAAAACAATTAAATCTCCGTTACAATGATTCTGGATTTTTTGCCAGTGGGAGAGCCACGCCGCCAGATGGCACCCCAAACTCTGTTGCATGGTATATAGAAAAATTATAAAATCATGGACACGTGCCGGGGTTACCTATGTGCGCCCACGCCACTGCGTGGGTGTGCACTATTAAACATTCATTCCAAAATTTATTCAAATCAGAACCTTCATAAAGAATTTCTGTACAAAAAAACTGATTGTACTTAATTTCGGAACAAAATGGCTGCCGGCAGCCATCTTGAATTTCGGACCAAATCCCAAAACACTCGTTCTCGTGCCAAGGTGAAAACAAAGGTACCCAAGGAGTTTCGTAAAGATCGGTTCATAAATACGGCATCTAGCCCGAGCCGCATAGAAGTTCGGTACAAAAAACCGATTGTACCTAATTACGGTAGAAAATGGCCGCCAGCAGCCATCTTGAATTTCGGACCACACCCCAAAATACTCGTTCTCGTCCCAAGGTTATAACAAAGGAACCCAAGAAGTTTCGTGAAGATCAGTTCATAAGTACAGCCCCTAGTCCGAGGCGTATTGACATGTGTACTTACTGTGTTTTAGTAGCACTGAATAAATCAAAGTTCATCTAATTTGCATAATTGCACGAGAAAAAAACCCGTATTATATGTGATGTAATCCATGTTACTAAACATTCATACAAAAATGTATTCAAATCAGAACTGTCGTACAGAAGTTCTGGACAAAACACTGATTGCACTAATTTAGGTACAAAATAGCTGCAAGTGGCCAAATTGAATTTAGGACCGCACCCCAAAACACTCGTTCTCGTCCCACGGTGATAAGAAAGGATCCCAAGAAGTTTCGTAAAGATCGGTTCATAATACGGCCTCTAGTCCGAGCCGTATAGAAGTCTTGTACAAAAAAAAACTGATTGTACCTAATTACGGTACAAGGTTCATCTAATTTGCATAATTCCTGCACGAGAAAAAAACTCGCATTATATGTGACGTATTCCATGTTACTAAACATTCATACCAAAATGTATTCAAATCAGAGCTTTCATACAGAAGTTCTGTACAAAACTCTGATTGCACTAATTAAGGTACAAAATGGCTGCTAGTGGCCATCTTGAATTTCGGATCGCACCCCAAAGCACTCGCTCTCGTCCCACAGTGATAAGAAAGGTACCCAAGAAGTTTCGTAAAGGTCGGTTCATAAATACGGCCTCTAGCCCGAGTCGTATTGAATTGTTTACGGACGGACGGACGGACAGACGTCCAAATGGTCGTCGGGTCATGGCATAACCTCACATTCGACTACGTCAAAGTTGAGCTAAAAACATGCCTTCAGAAAAATATCGATTGTGTGGAACTATCAACTAAGGACATATCAGTCTCCATTTAATATGGGGGCAAAAAACTGTCTTCTGCTTTTCTTTTTTGAAGGAGGTGACTGCGATGGAGGGACTGTAGCCGGGGTTGATGTTGTTGGACTGCCGTTGATGTTGTTAGAGAACTGACTCGAATGGTATAGTCGTGTCCTAGCTGCTTCAGGGATTTTCTGGGTGTGATGGTCTGACAGAAGTTGCGTGACGCGTCTGTTTCTTTCTCTAGACTCTCTGATGATATCTCGGATCTTTCTGATCTTGTCCATCAACGCCCTCGGATCCAAACATCCCATAGCCTGTACAGTGTTCTGGAACGGGGAGAAGTCGGTTATGTTAGAGTCGGGGGTGATTGAGGGGCCTCGTCCGAGACGTCATCCTGCACCTAAGATAGGTCTCACACCTCCATTTCACCTTCAGGGGAAGGATTAACTCGGGTGGAGATTGACCCGTCACCTGGTGATACAGTGTACACCGGCTGCTAACCGGTTGAGTGTGCTAGGTTGCAGAGACAGCGGAACCGGGGGGGGGGGGGGGAAACGTGCCCTTCCACTTTTTTCCAGACATGTTGCGCCGTTACAAAATGATTGAAATTGTCAAACGTGGCAATATGCAGGCAATCCTGTAGTATATTATTTGTAAATCGCAGCAACATTTGGCAATAGAATCCTACCATTGATCGCTTCGGCTAACCTTCTGGTTGAAAATGATTGAAGTAAAAGAAATGGACAGGCAATTGACCACACCGAGGCATCCTCATCTAAACGAGAGTCTATAGTATGTCACACCACGCCATGCTCATCAAAACGAGAGTCTATAGTATGCCACACCACGGCATGCTCATCTGAACGAGAGTCTATAGTATGTCACACCACGGCATGCACATCTAAACGAGAGTCTATAGTATGTCACACCACAGCATGCTCATCTAAACGAGAGTCTATAGTATGTCACACCGCGGCATGCTCATCTAAACGAGAGTCTATAGTATGTCACACGACGGCATGCTCATCTAAACGAGAGTCTATAGTATGTCACACCGCGGCATGCTCATCTAAACGAGAGTCTATAGTATGTCACACCACGGCATGCTCATCTAAACGAGGGTCTATAGTATGTCACACCACGGCATGCTCACCTAAACGAGAGTCTATAGTATGTCACACCACGGCATGCTCATCCAAACGAGAGTCTATAGTATGTCACACCACGGCATGCTCATCCAAACGAGAGTCTATAGTATGCCACACCACGGCATGCTCATCTGAACGAGAGTCTATAGTATGTCACACCACGGCATGCACATCTAAACGAGAGTCTATAGTATGTCACACCACAGCATGCTCATCTAAACGAGAGTCTATAGTATGTCACACCACGGCATGCTCATCTAAACGAGGGTCTGTAGTATGTCACACCACGGCATGCTCACCTAAACGAGAGTCTATAGTATGTCACACCACGGCATGCTCATCCAAACGAGAGTCTATAGTATGCCACACCACGGCATGCTCATCCAAACGAGAGTCTATAGTATGTCACACAACGGCATGCTCATCTAAACGAGAGTCTATAGTATGTCACACCACGGCTTGCTCATCTAAACGGCAGTCGATAGTATGTCACACCACGGCATGCTCATCTAAACGAGAGTCTATAGTATTTCACTGAAGCCATTGAGCACACCACGCCATGCTCATCTAAACGAGAGTCTATAGTATGTCACACCACGGCATGCTCATCTAAACGAGAGTCTATAGTATGTCACACCACGGCATGCTCATCTAAACGAGAGTCTATAGTATGTCACACCACGGCATGCACATCTAAACGAGAGTCTATAGTATGTCACACCACAGCATGCTCATCTAAACGAGAGTCTATAGTATGTCACACCGCGGCATGCTCATCTAAACGAGAGTCTATAGTATGTCACACCACAGCATGCTCATCTAAACGAGAGTCTATAGTATGTCACACCACGGCATGCTCACCTAAACGAGAGTCTATAGTATGTCACACCACGGCATGCTCATCCAAACGAGAGTCTATAGTATGCCACACCACGGCATGCTCATCCAAACGAGAGTCTATAGTATGTCACACAACGGCATGCTCATCTAAACGAGAGTCTATAGTATGTCACACCACGGCTTGCTCATCTAAACGGCAGTCGATAGTATGTCACACCACGGCATGCTCATCTAAACGAGAGTCTATAGTATTTCACTGAAGCCATTGACCACACCACGCCATGCTCATCTAAACGAGAGTCTATAGTATGTCACACCACGGCATGCTCATCTAAACGAGAGTCTATAGTATGTCACACCACGGCATGCTCATCTAAACGAGAGTCTATAGTATGTCACACCACGGCATGCACATCTAAACGAGAGTCTATAGTATGTCACACCACAGCATGCTCATCTAAACGAGAGTCTATTGTATGTCACACCGCGGCATGCTCATCTAAACGAGAGTCTATAGTATGTCACACCACAGCATGCTCATCTAAACGAGAGTCTATAGTATGTCACACCACGGCATGCTCACCTAAACGAGAGTCTATAGTATGTCACACCACGGCATGCTCATCCAAACGAGAGTCTATAGTATGTCACACCACGGCATGCTCATCCAAACGAGAGTCTATAGTATGTCACACAACGGCATGCTCATCTAAACGAGAGTCTATAGTATGTCACACCACGGCTTGCTCATCTAAACGGCAGTCGATAGTATGTCACACCACGGCATGCTCATCTAAACGAGAGTCTATAGTATTTCACTGAAGCCATTGACCACACCACGCCATGCTCATCTAAACGAGAGTCTATAGTATGTCACACCACGGCATGCTCATCTAAACGAGAGTCTATAGTATGTCACACCACGGCATGCTCATCTAAACGAGGGTCTATAGTATGTCACACCACGGCATGCTCATCTAAACGAGTCTATAGTATGTCACACCACGGCATGCTCATCTGAACGAGAGTCTATAGTATGTCACATCACGGCATGCTCATCCAAACGAGAGTCTATAGTATGTCACACCACGGCATGCTCATCTAAACGAGAGTCTATAGTATGTCACACCAAGGTACGCTCATCTAAACGAGAGTCTATAGTATGTCACACCACGCCATGCTCATCTAAACGAGAGTCTATAGTATGTCACACCACGGCATGCTCATCCAAACGAGAGTCTATAGTATGCCACATCACGGCATGCTCATCTGAACGAGGGTCTATAATATGTCACTCCACGGCATGCTCATCTGAACGAGGGTCTATAGTATGTCACTCCACGGCATGCTCAGCTGAACGAGGGTCTATAGTATGTCACTCCACGCCATGCTCATCTAAACGAGAGTCTATAGTATGTCACACCACGGCATGTTCATCCAATCGAGAGTCTATAGTATGTCACATCACGGCATGCTCATCTGAACGAGGGTCTATAGTATGTCACTCCACGGCAACCTCATCTGAACGAGGGTCTATAGTATGTCACACCACGGCATTCTCATCTGAACGAGGGTCTATAGTATGTCACTCCACGGCATGCTCATCTAAACGAAAGTCTATAGTATGTCACACCACGGCATGCTCATCCAGACGAGAGTCTATAGTATGTCACATCACGGCATGCTCATCTGAACGAGTGTCTATAGTATGTCACTCCACGGCATGCTCATCTGAACGAGGGTCTACAGTATGTCACTCCACGGCATGCTCATCTGAACGAGGGTCTATAGTATGTCACTCCACGGCATGCTCATCTAAACGAAGGCCTATAGTGTGTCACACCACGGCATGCTCATCTAAACGAGAGTCTATAGTATGTCACACCACGGCATGCTCATCTAAACGGGGGTCTATAGTATGTCACATCACGGCATGCTCATCTAAACGAGGGTCTATAGTATGTCACACCACGGCATGCTCATCTAAACGAGAGTCTATAGTATGTCACACCACGGCTTGCTCATGTAAACGACAGTCTATAGTATGTCACATCACGGCATTCTCATCTAAACGGGGGTCTATAGTATGTCACTCCACGGCATGCTCATCTAAACGAGAGTCTATAGTATGTCACATCACGGCATGCTCATCTAAACGAGAGACTATAGTATGTCACTGAAGCCATTGACCACACCACGGCATGCTCATCTAAACGAGAGTCTATAGTATGAAACATCACGACATGCTCATCTGAACGAGGGTCTACAGTATGTCACTCCACGGCATGCTCATCTGAACGAGGGTCTATAGTATGTCACTCCACGGCATGCTCATCTAAACGAGAGTCTATAGTATGTCACACCATGGCATGCTCATCTAAACGAGAGTCTATAGTATGTCACACCACGCCATGCTCATCTAAACGGGGGTCTATAGTATGTCACATCACAGCATGCTCATCCAAACGAGAGTCTGTAGTATGTTACACCACGGCATGCTCATCTAAACGAGGGTCTATAGTATGTCACATCACGGCATGCTCATCCAAACGAGAGTCTATAGTATGTCACACCACGGCATGCTCATCTAAACGAGAGTCTATAGTATGTCACACCACGGCATGCTCATCTAAACGAGAGACTATAGTATGTCACACCACGGCAGGCTCATCCGAACGAGAGTCTATAGTATGTCACACCACGGCATTCTCATCTAAACGAGAGTCTATAGTATGTCCCATCACGACGTGCTCATCTAAACGAGAGTCTATAGTATGTCACATCACGGCATGCTCATCCAAACGAGAGTCTATAGTATGTCACACCACGGCATGCTCATCCAAGCGAGAGTCTATAGTATTTCACACCACGGCATGCTCATCTAAACGAGAGTCTATAGTATGTCACATCACGACGTGTTCATCTAAACGAGAGTCTATAGTATGTCACATCACGACGTGCTCATCTAAACGAGAGTCTATAGTATGTCACATCACGGCGTGCTCATCCAAACGAGAGTCTATAGTATGTCACACCACGGCATCCTCATCTAAAAGAGAGTCTATAGTATGTCACACCAAGGTTCGCTCATCTAAACGAGAGTCTACAGTATGTCACACCACGTCATGCTCATCTAAACGAGAGTCTATAGTATGCCACTCCACGACATGCTCATCTAAACGAGAGTCTATGGTATGTCACACCAAGGTGCGCTCATCTAAACGAGAGTCTATAGTATGTCACACCACGGCGAGCTCATCCAAACGAGAGTCTATAGTATGTCACACCACGGCATGCTCATCTAAACGAGAGTCTATAGTATGTCACACCAAGGTACGCTCATCTAAACGAGAGTCTATAGTATGTCACACCACGCCATGCTCATCTAAACGAGAGTCTATAGTATGTCACACCACGGCATGCTCATCTAAACGAGAGTCTATAGTATGTCACACCACGCCATGCTCATCTAAACGAGAGTCTATAGTATGTCACACCACGACATGCTCATCTAAACGAGAGTCTATAGTATGTCACACCACGGCATGCTCATCTAAACGAGAGTCTATAGTATGTCACACCACAGTACGCTCATCTAAACGAGAGTCTATAGTATGTCACACCACAGCATGCTCATCTAAACGAGAGTCTATAGTATGCCACACCACGACATGCTCATCTAAAGGAGAGTCTATAGTATGTCACACCAAGGTACGCTCATCTAAACGAGAGTCTATAGTATGTCACACCACGGCATGCTCATCTAAACGAGAGTCTATAGTATGTCACACCAAGGTACGCTCATCTAAACGAGAGTCTATAGTATGTCACACCACGGCGATCTCATCCAAACGAGAGTCTATAGTATGTCACACCACAGCATGCTCATCTAAACGAGAGTCTATAGTATGCCACACCACGGCGTGCTCATCCAAACGAGAGTCTATAGTATGTCACACCACGGTACGCTCATCCAAACGAGAGTCTATAGTATGTCACACCACGGTACGCTCATCTAAACGAGAGTCTATAGTATGTCACACCACGGTATGCTCATCTAAACGAGAGTCTATTGTATGTCACACCACGGCATGCTCATCTAAACGAGAGTCTATAGTATGTCACACCACAGTACGCTCATCTAAACGAGAGTCTATAGTATGTCACACCACAGCATGCTCATCTAAACGAGAGTCTATAGTATGCCACACCACGACATGCTCATCTAAAGGAGAGTCTATATTATGTCACACCAAGGTACGCTCATCTAAACGAGAGTCTATAGTATGTCACACCACGGCATGCTCATCTAAACGAGAGTCTATAGTATGTCACACCAAGGTACGCTCATCTAAACGAGAGTCTATAGTATGTCACACCACGGCGAGCTCATCCAAACGAGAGTCTATAGTATGTCACACCACGGCATGCTCATCTGAACGAGAGTCTGTAGTATGTCACACCACGGCATGCTCATCTAAACGAGAGTCTATAGTATGTCACACCACGGCATGCTCATCTGAACGAGAGTCTATAGTATGTCACACCACGGCATGCTCATCTAAACGAGAGTCTATAGTATGTCACACCACGGCATGTTCGTCTAAACGAGAGTCTATAGTATGTCACACCACGGCATGCTCTTCTAAACGAGAGTCTATAGTATGTCACACCACAGTACGCTCATCTAAACGAGAGTCTATAGTATGTCACACCACGGTATGCTCATCTAAACGAGAGTCTATAGTACGTCACACCACGGCGAGCTCATCCAAACGAGAGTCTATAGTATGTCACACCACGGCATGCTGATCTAAACGAGAGTCTATAGTATGTCACACCACAGTACGTTCATCTAAACGAGAGTCTATAGTATGTCACACCACGGCATGCTCATCTAAACGAGAGTCTATAGTATGTCACACCACAGTACGCTCATCTAAACGAGAGTCTATAGTATGTCACACCACGGCATGCTCATCTAAACGAGGGTCTATAGTATGTCACACCACAGTACGCTCATCTAAACGAGAGTCTATAGTATGTCACACCACGGCATGCTCATCTAAACGAGGGTCTATAGTATGTCACACCACGGCATGCTCATCTAAACGAGAGTCTATAGTATGCCACACCACGGCATGCTCATCTAAACGAGAGTCTATAGTATGTCACACCATGGCATGCTCATCTAAGCGAGAGTCTATAGTATGCCACTGAAGCCATTGACCACACTATAGTATGTCACACCACGGCATGCTCATCTAAACGAGAGTCTATAGTATGTCACACCACGGTACGCTCATCCAAACGAGAGTCTATAGTATGTCACTCCACGGTACGCTCATCTAAACGAGAGTCTATAGTATGTCACACCACGGTATGCTCATCTAAACGAGAGTCTATTGTATGTCACACCACGGCACGCTCATCTAAACGAGGGTCTATAGTATGTCACACCACGGCATGCTCATCTAAACGGGAGTCTATAGTATGTCACACCACGGCATGTTCATCTAAACGAGAGTCTATAGTATGTCACACCACGGCATGCTCATCTAAACGAGAGTCTATAGTATGTCACACCACAGTACGTTCATCTAAACGAGAGTCTATAGTATGTCACACCACGGAATGCTCATCTAAACGAGAGTCTATAGTATGTCACACCACAGTACGCTCATCTAAACGAGAGTCTATAGTATGTCACACCACGGCATGCTCATCTAAACGAGAGTCTATAGTATGCCACACCACGACATGCTCATCTAAAGGAGAGTCTCTATTATGTCACACCAAGGTACGCTCATCTAAACGAGAGTCTATAGTATGTCACACCACGGCATGCTCATCTAAACGAGAGTCTATAGTATGTCACACCAAGGTACGCTCATCTAAACGAGAGTCTATAGTATGTCACACCACGGCGAGCTCATCCAAACGAGAGTCTATAGTATGTCACACCACGGCATGCTCATCTGAACGAGAGTCTGTAGTATGTCACACCACGGCATGCTCATCTAAACGAGAGTCTATAGTATGTCACACCACGACATGCTCATCTAAACGAGAGTCTATAGTATGTCACACAACAGTACGCTCATCTAAACGAGAGTCTATAGTATGTCACACCACGGAATGCTCATCTAAACGAGGGTCTATAGTATGTAACACCACGTCATGCTCATCTAAACGAGAGTCCATAGTATGTCACACCACGACATGCTCATCTAAACGAGAGTCTATAGTATGTCACACCAAGGTACGCTCATCTAAACGAGAGTCTATAGTATGTCACACCACGTCATGCTCATCTAAACGAGAGTCTATAGTATGTCACACCACGGCATGCTCATCTAAAGGAAAGTCTATAGTATGTCACACCACGGCATGCTCATCTAAACGAGAGTCTATAGTATGTCACACCCCGGCATGCTCATCTAAACGAGAGTCTATAGTATGTCTCACCACGGCATGCTCATCTAAAGGAAAGTCTAAAGTATGTCACACCACAGTACGCTCATCTAAACGAGAGTCTATAGTATGTCACACCACGGCATGCTCATCTAAACGAGGGTCTATAGTATGTCACACCACGGCATGCTCATCTAAACGAGAGTCTATAGTATGTCACACCACGACATGCTCATCTAAACGAGAGTCTATAGTATGTCACACCAAGGTACGCTCATCTAAACGAGAGTCTATAGTATGTCACACCACGTCATGCTCATCTAAACGAGAGTCTATAGTATGTCACACCACGGCATGCTCATCTAAACGAAAGTCTATAGTATGTCACACCACGGCATGCTCATCTAAACGAGAGTCTATAGTATGTCACACCACGGCATGTTCGTCTAAACGAGAGTCTATAGTATGTCACACCACGGCATGCTCATCTAAACGAGAGTCTATAGTATGTCACACCACAGTACGCTCATCTAAACGAGAGTCTATAGTATGTCACACCACGGTATGCTCATCTAAACGAGAGTCTATAGTACGTCACACCACGGCGAGCTCATCCAAACGAGAGTCTATAGTATGTCACACCACGGCATGCTGATCTAAACGAGAGTCTATAGTATGTCACACCACAGTACGTTCATCTAAACGAGAGTCTATAGTATGTCACACCACGGCATGCTCATCTAAACGAGAGTCTATAGTATGTCACACCACAGTACGCTCATCTAAACGAGAGTCTATAGTATGTCACACCACGGCATGCTCATCTAAACGAGGGTCTATAGTATGTCACACCACAGTACGCTCATCTAAACGAGAGTCTATAGTATGTCACACCACGGCATGCTCATCTAAACGAGGGTCTATAGTATGTCACACCACGGCATGCTCATCTAAACGAGAGTCTATAGTATGCCACACCACGGCATGCTCATCTAAACGAGAGTCTATAGTATGTCACACCATGGCATGCTCATCTAAGCGAGAGTCTATAGTATGCCACTGAAGCCATTGACCACACTATAGTATGTCACACCACGGCATGCTCATCTAAACGAGAGTCTATAGTATGTCACACCACGGTACGCTCATCCAAACGAGAGTCTATAGTATGTCACTCCACGGTACGCTCATCTAAACGAGAGTCTATAGTATGTCACACCACGGTATGCTCATCTAAACGAGAGTCTATTGTATGTCACACCACGGCACGCTCATCTAAACGAGGGTCTATAGTATGTCACACCACGGCATGCTCATCTAAACGGGAGTCTATAGTATGTCACACCACGGCATGTTCATCTAAACGAGAGTCTATAGTATGTCACACCACGGCATGCTCATCTAAACGAGAGTCTATAGTATGTCACACCACAGTACGTTCATCTAAACGAGAGTCTATAGTATGTCACACCACGGAATGCTCATCTAAACGAGAGTCTATAGTATGTCACACCACAGTACGCTCATCTAAACGAGAGTCTATAGTATGTCACACCACGGCATGCTCATCTAAACGAGGGTCTATAGTATGTCACACCACGGCATGCTCATCTAAACGAGAGTCTATAGTATGTCACACCACAGTACGCTCATCTAAACGAGAGTCTATAGTATGTCACACCACGGCATGCTCATCTAAACGAGGGTCTATAGTATGTCACACCACAGTACGCTCATCTAAACGAGAGTCTATAGTATGTCACACCACGGCATGCTCATCTGAACGAAAGTCTATAGTATGTCACACCACGGCATGCTCATCTAAACGAGAGTCTATAGTATGTCACACCACGGCATGTTCATCTAAACGAGAGTCTATAGTATGTCACACCACGGCATGCTCATCGAAACGAAAGTTTATAGTATGTCACACCACAGTACGCTCATCTAAACGAGAGTCTATAGTATGTCACACCACGGTATGCTCATCTAAACGAGAGTCTATAGTACGTCACACCACGGCGAGCTCATCCAAACGAGAGTCTATAGTATGTCACACCACGCCATGCTCATCTAAACGAGAGTCTATAGTATGTCACACCACAGTGCGTTCATCTAAACGAGAGTCTATAGTATGTCACACCACGGCATGCTCATCTAAACGAGAGTCTATAGTATGTCACACCACAGTACGCTCATCTAAACGAGAGTCTATAGTATGTCACACCACGGCATGCTCATCTAAACGAGGGTCTATAGTATGTCACACCACGGCATGCTCATCTAAACGAGAGTCTATAGTATGTCACACCACGACATGCTCATCTAAACGAGAGTCTATAGTATGTCACACCAAGGTACGCTCATCTAAACGAGAGTCTATAGTATGTCACACCACGTCATGCTCATCTAAACGAGAGTCTATAGTATGTCACACCACGGCATGCTCATCTAAACGAAAGTCTATAGTATGTCACACCACGGCATGCTCATCTAAACGAGAGTCTATAGTATGTCACACCACGGCATGTTTATCTAAACGAGAGTCTATAGTATGTCACACCACGGCATGCTCATCTAAACGAGAGTCTATAGTATGTCACACCACAGTACGCTCATCTAAACGAGAGTCTTTAGTATGTCACACCACGGTATGCTCATCTAAACGAGAGTCTATAGTACGTCACACCACGGCGAGCTCATCCAAACGAGAGTCTATAGTATGTCACACCACGGCATGCTCATCTAAACGAGGGTCTATAGTATGTCACACCATGGCATGCTCACCTAAACGAGAGTCTATAGTATGTCACACCACGACATGCTCATCTAAACGAGAGTCTATAGTATGTCACACCACGGCATGCTCATCTAAACGAGAGTCTATAGTATGTCACACCACGCCATGCTCATCTAAACGAGGGTCTATAGTATGTCACACCACGGCATGCTCATCTAAACGAGAGTCTATAGTATGTCACACCACGGCATGCTCATCTAAACGAGAGTCTATAGTATGTCACACCATGGCATGCTCATCTAAGCGAGAGTCTATAGTATGCCACTGAAGCCATTGACCACACTATGGTATGTCACACCACGGCATGCTCATCTAAACGAGAGTCTATAGTATGTCACACCACGGCGTGCTCATCCAAACGAGAGTCTATAGTATGTCACACCACGGTACGCTCATCCAAACGAGAGTCTATAGTATGTCACACCACGGTACGCTCATCTAAACGAGAGTCTATAGTATGTCACACCACGGTATGCTCATCTAAACGAGAGTCTATTGTATGTCACACCACGGCACGCTCATCTAAACGAGGGTCTATAGTATGTCTCACCACGGCATGCTCATCTAAACGAGAGTCTATAGTATGTCACACAACGGTATGCTCATCTAAACGAGAGTCTATAGTATGTCACACCACGGCATGCTCATCTAAACGAGTCTATAGTATGTCACACAACGGTATGCTCATCTAAACGAGAGTCTATAGTATGTCACACCACGGCATGCTCATCTAAACGAGAGTCTATAGTATGTCGCTGAACATTTACTGATGCATGATTGTAACTTTACTCCCACTTGACTTAGCCTTGAAAAGTTGTGCCCCTCCACTTTGAGCTTTCGCTGTCTCAGCCGGGCTGTACCCCATCTTCCAGGGGTACTGGGTGTGGCCCTTATGATGTTACTCCCTGCTTCTTTCTCTTCCCTTTCCGACTTCTTCCTTTCCATAAAGACAGCCAGTCGACGGGCATCTCGGCATTTGGCGGATTGTCCCTTCTTTCTCTTCCTCTTCTTTCCTTTTTTACTGCGTTCAGTGGATAAATCTACATAGGGCGAATCCGAGTCACTTGGAGGGTGACCAGTGCTGTAGGGGATCCGAGTCACTTGGAGGGTGACCAATGCTGTAGGGGATCCCCCACGATCCCCCGAGTTATACCTCTTCTAGTACTCTGGATATGTATTTTCTCTCAAAATCCACTATCTGATGAATTTTACCCAAGCGCAATTGTATACTCCAACTGGTAGCAAAAGTAGACTTCAGTCAGATCAGTGTATCTTGGAACACCATTTGAACCATGTTGACAAATCAGAGTCCAAGGTGTGAGACCAGTGTGAGACCAGTCTAAGGTGTGAAAAAAAATTTGCAGGTGGTGTTTTTTATTACCTGGTAAACTCGTTCGTGGACATCACTATGCATGTGTGGATTATGACCAATCCACGGAGATTATAAGTTATCTACATCACCATGTATGGTATCGGAAGATTTAATACCTGGACGTCGGTTTTTAAACACCGAGCCGCAGGCGAGGTGTTTGAATGGGACATCCAGGTATTAAATTTCCATATACCATACATGGTAACGGAGATAACGTTTTTGTTCCGTTTGAAACACAAAACAAACGTAGTGAAAATAAATTTGAAGACGCATTTCTCAGCTCCACAATCCCTTGGACCAAATTTGTGATAATTAGTTTGTTTTTATAATCGCCGAAGACAACATATAGAGTTACATGCCTTGGGTAGTTAAGGAAACGAGTAAACAGTATTGTGTTGACACATCGTCCCCTGAGTTCCAATGTGTTCTATGTGCCTGCTGGCAGAGGACGAATTATTTGCTCTTATTCTATTTTTATGGTTGAATTGTCGGAAATCTGATGATATTTGTGACGATTTTCAGGGTTTTTGGTTCGATTTTTATGTCGAGGCGAGCAAACGCGGAAAGCTTTCGTTTAAACCATATAAACCCGATGTTTCGCGTGCGCTTATACCCTGGATGTTGCACGCTCCCACATACCTTGGATGCTGGGTGTTTGCCGTGACTATTTGTCCAAGGCATTCTGACCAATCAAAAGACAGAATTTATCAGGACATGTGGACAATGTAATATAGAACCTGATAAGCAGTCGGCTGATCAGTCTTTAGTTTGAGCGTGGTATGCTTGGTTGCAGATAGTTGGCACACTACAGCTCGTGCCTCATGTGAAGGAATCACATCATTCTCCGAAAGAAATCTAAAAAGCAGTGACGGTCTTTTGAGTGAAAGGGAGCAACCCAGTGGGTCTGCTCTTTCGGGTCTTTCAAGACCAAGGCGTATATTGGGGTCAGCACCTTTGTTCTGCATGATAGCTACTGAAGACCAGCTCTGAAAACATGTACTTTTTTCGTAAGAGCATTTCAGACGGAGCAGTCATCGATTCTGTACATGGTCGGTTCTCCTGGAAATGGTTGTAGAAGGCACACAAATTTATTTATTTATTTATTTATTTATTTATTTATTTATTTATTAGTGTTTAAGGTCACATATTTTTGCACAATGGCTAATCATGACAACATGAGTATCAACTCAAAACCAGAGGTTAGTGTTAAGCCATGTTGCCCATTTTAGAGAGGGTTTGCACCTCCCAAGCATTGGTGACTGGGTCCTATTTTACCAGTAAAACAGAGCCTGTTTACCGCAGTGAACAGGCACTGTTTCACTTCCCGGAGTTCCCGCGGGGAGAAGGTCCACAAATAGTCTTGGGGTCGCTCTCCAGTGTCTATGGTGTAGATTCCGTTGTCTGTCCAGATCCATGAGCGGGCCTGGTACATTTTGTTGGGCAGAGGATCACTATGTGTCTGAAAGTGCCTCAGAAGGGATCTTCCAACAGACCACACACGAAAACGGTCTTCCCGCGGCCAATCTGGCAAAACATAATCGCTTTGTGGGTTCTGTGTGACACTATTATATAGAAATACCGAACATTAGGTTTATTCAACTTTAGTTCATTAGAGCATAAATCATTTATAAATAGGGTTCTGTACTGCAAAGACCATTAAAATTATACTAACAAAATCATGCGATACAAATTATATCAACAACCACCTGTCAAAAGAAATTTTCTAATTGTTTGTCATGATCACAGAATTTTTTTATTAGTAAATGCCAATGCCAGCTACAAAATTAACTTTATAAAAACTTTGAACAATAAATAAGGCGCTCGTAAATAACACAAAACTGTTAACTGGAAGAGGGCTAAGTTATTTTTGGTTGTCAAGAATTTATTCACATGTCTTTGCCTTGTTACGATTTGTGGGAGAGTGTCAAAGGACATTCCCACATAAATTGTAACAAGGAAAATCCACACAGACTAAATAATTCCACTTTTAAGATAATATGAAGCTTTTATGTTACAGTCCTCGTCCTGTCCTTTAGAATAAATCCCAAATATGGGCTTCCAGCACCTTCCAGTTAAACCATCAACATAAAAGAAACTACTGACAACGATTGGTTCAGGCTGACACTTTATGGTATCACAGAACTAAATATTTTCCCATAGGCCACCATTATAACGTTCAGGTAAAACAAAGTATGATCGCATGACTTTAATTTTGGCATTGAAATATCTTTGTCAAGTATAGCCATTCAGACAACTTTTTCTGACCCGAAAGCAGGGTTGTCATGCAACAAATAAGAGACATTACACGAAGGGAAGTATCGGTCACGTGCACATATTTTTCTGGGAATTCCCTACAAAAAACACACAAAAGTTAATTGTATTTTTAAGGTTCAAAGTAATCAATTTATCCTCTTTTTATCGGGAATATTAAACAATAATGCAAGATGTCAATAGAATGTTTCAAATGTTTATTGAAGCAATATATTTTCCCAAGGGTGTTGATTTTTAGATCTAATTCAAATATTTAGTTTAGGGCTGTCGCGATTATTCGATTAGTCGACTAACCGTCGACTATTGAAGTAGTCGACGTTTTTTATTTTTAGTCGATCGTCGTTCATTTTCAAGATGGTACACGTCTACTACACGTCGGGGCTAAATTGCATTGTTTTGTGAGGTGAATGATCAATGAAGGTGAATAACTTTAAATATCTAACCATAGTTAACATTCATATCCGGAAGACTGTACGACTGTCACTGACTGTGTAAGAAAGAACACTCACAGTTACTCGAGAAGAAGAGATTCTTCTGAATTTCTCCAGTCTTGTACACACGAATGCACCCATTGGAAAACCCAAAGCGCGGAAGTGACAAAATTATGACGAAAGTCAGAACGTCAGATCACTTCTCAAAGTTCGGAACTTCAGACTAAGATCCAATTTTAACAACTGACGAGGGAATGCATAGATCTCAATGTTCAAAATTTCGAGAAACTTATTGCAGAAAGGAAACATATGCAGGAACGTTCTTTGGTAAATTCATTTTAATTCATCGGCTTCAATCTAGTTCAAACTTGGACCCGCAGTCAGTAATATTATTTTTGGGGTTGGTACGTCCTACAGGACGTACCAACCCCAAAAATTATATTACGGACTGTGGGTCCAAGATTGGACTACATGTAGCTCCAGTCGGGACCGATTTGTTGTTCCCACAACCCCACTTCGTCTGAACACACTGGTGCCATTGTCATTTTCAGAGTTTTACGAACAGAAGAATGATTTGCTAAAAAATCATGGAAAGCGACTATTAATCGACTAACCGTCGATTACTGGTCACGATTAGTCGATTACAAAAAATGATAGTCGCGACAGCCCTAATTTAGTTCAGGGAAACCTTTTTATTCACCACTATCAGACCGGTACACGGCATACTTTTGTTCCCCCACTCCGGTGAGTATCGCTTTTCAATGCAATCGAAATCACGGTTCGAGTCTGAGTATATTGTAAAAATCACTTTTTAGATTTTTTTTTCTTTTTTGTAAATAATTTGAAATATACATTCCTCTTCGTTATACTGTTCAGCAATGAGAACAAAATAGCTCTGTACGTTTTTAAAGGGCCCAAATCACGAATTTTCAATGTTTCAGTCCGGGTAATAACAACTACACTTTTTAGTGAGGTTTGATAAGAAAATTGCTTCTAAATTCAGCTTTATCCCAAACTGCAATTTTCTTTTATTCTGTAGTCATTGGGTAACTTAATTTCAATAAACAGGAGAAAATTTAGCAAGTTTCATTGTGTAGAATGAGAGTTGGAGTGAAAGTCAATTCACATCAGCAACTTTTGAACCCTGTATCGGCCTCGACAGATATTTGTTGTGACCACCGAACTCAAAACCACTGGATGAACTTTGAGCCACTGACGCCCAGTATGCCACATAATCCACCTTGTTTCAAACAGAGAAACTGAAGCAGGGCTTATATTTCGTCTAAATTTGTGAGAATCCATTTGGATTCTCGTGAAAATGGTTGCGAGAATCCATACCTACTATGAGTGTCCCAGAATTCCATGAGGCCACCATGGTTGAACCACTGTTGTATACTGATAACACATGTTAACCTTTTACCCAACACACCTTTTTAATTTTTAAAACTAAATTTGATAATTTTTAAACAATAAATAATAAATAAATGATAAAATAATTAAATGAACAATATTTACCAATAAAATCTTACAAATATGGCTGTCGTTGGAACCGGCTCAATGAGCCGGTTCCAATGACAGCCATATTTGTAAGATTTTATTGACAAAGTGTCAGGATATTTCAGGTCATGTTAGCCTTCTATTGGTTAAATTGTTGCCGCTGTGTTAGTTAAAGGGTTAAATTGATTTAATTTTTTTCACGTGAATCCTAGCAGAGGTGCAGCAGGAATCTACATGGATACTCGCCGATTTTATTGCGCGAATCTTTGTGCGAATCGATTCTCGGATTCTCGTCGAAATGTAAGCCCTGCTGAAGTCACTTCGAAGAATAGAAACAAGAAAACTTTCTTTAGTATTCTCGTTATTAACCCTTTAACCAACGCAACGGACAAAACCGGCCAGCGCTATTCACAAACTACACAATTCGATTTTCATTACTTTTGTCATTTTTGTGGTAGAACATAACTTGCGACCCCTCATTGAAAAGAGCTCATTGAGCTCGTTCCAATGGGGGGGCCATAACTATGTTTTTGACGTAAAAAATTTAAAAAATTAGTTATTCAAGAATTTTGATTGCAATAACAGCCAAGGTCATATCGTGTCGGTGACAGTTTTACGGGTGGAGGAAATCGGAGAACCCGGAGACGACGAGCAGCACCCAACTCCGCGCTCCCCGTCATCGTAACTCCGCACTGCAGCACAGGCAGGGTTTAGATTGGTTGAAGACATGCGCACCATCGACGTACAGTACGCCTTAGTACACGGCGTCAACTTGCCGCAATGTGGACAATCGGGGATGAAGTGCCTTTCCCAAGGACACAATGCGGGAGTCCAAATCGATCGATCGCTCAGACGGTCACCCACCCAAGGACTAACCGGGCTCGACATTACTTAACGCTGGTGATCTAACGAGAACCGGTTACCGCAACGCCACCGCGCCCCCAGAAGTGTCGTCTAAACTGGAAAAGTTGCAACCAATATTCTAAAAGATCTAAAACAAGTCTATTTTCAAATAAAAATGAAAACCGATTTTCAAATAAAAATGGCTGCACTAAAACACCATTAAATAATTAACATAAAATAGCTCGAAAAGCTAGGGACATTGAATTTGTGCTCATAAAAGAGTAACATTTCTCACTTAATGTGTCCGGTATCAGGGGGGGGGGGGGGGGGGGCACTAAAACTTTGCAAGACGTGACGTCCTATTTTTTATTCGGCTCCTTTTTACACCCACCCACCCACTACGTGAAACTTTTCTACTACCGTTCTCAGACACCCACCCCCCCCCCCCCCCACTCTCCCATTAAAATCCAAAATAAACTTACCCCAATTGCCCACGTGGGGGCACGATGACGCTGTGTGCTGAGACGTACTGCACGCCGAGGTGCACGTCTTCAGCCAATCTAACCCTTCTCTGCTATGTAGTACGCAGTACCGCTGTGCAGTGTGTAGTACAGTCGTGGGTTATGATGTTGAGGAGCTGACAGCTGCTCGTCGTTGCTCGGTGGTTCTCTCCGGGCACTCTGACTTCCTCCACCCATAAACCTGTCACCGACACGATATGATCCTGGTTGTTAAAGCGTCGTTACACACCAATAAATAAATAAATAAATAAATAAATAAATAAATAAATAAATAAATAAATAAATAAATAAATAAATAAATAAATAAATAAATTAATAAATAAATAACTTGGGTTGAATTTAGTGTATCAGAGAGAATTTTCTCCAAATACTGTCTGCACATTTTCTACATTTCGAACAAGACACCCACCCCCTACTAACGTGTGACATTTTCCCAGATTTAGCCCAATGTTCTCACATATAAAGCCTCCTGATGTTGTATTTATGTTAAGAGTGTGATGTACATCATCTTTAAGGTTTGAAACACAAATAATGGTATATATTAGCTGATATATTGATATATTTTTAAAAAATTCAAAAAATTGCACGAGTTGGAAATGCACATTTTTGGCGCACTCAAGAGACCCACCCACCCCCACGTCACGTCTTGTAAATTTTTGGTGCCCTCTTGGCAGGCAAAAATTAACACCAATTCAATGGGGAATTTTCATATTTCTCAAAAATTATATAAAACCTATGAAAGTTATATTCGCTGTGCACATCAATCCTTTAAGTACAATATATATACTCTCAATTGGTGATATTATCGAACGCTTTCATTCAACCAATTTTTTTCCCACGTTGATATAAAATGCTACTGTTATTTCCTGTACAATTCCATGTAAAATGATAGAAAATTGCATTTTTGTCAACTTTTAGCGGTTAATATATATTTTTATTTTTTTTTGCTTCATATTAGCAATGCTCTGCGCATACCGGCATATAATATAGAAATTGCCATACAAAAATATACAAGCTGACATTTGCCCATTTTTCGCCTTTGATGTTAAAACCAAGAAAAATTTTTTTGTAGTAAAAACAGTTAAAATCGCAGTCCACAATATCAGATAAGTTTCCGCGTGAGTACAAATGAAAAGGTGAGATAACCCCTAAGCGTCTTAATTAATTTCTGGTCAACTACTAAAAAAAAATCATTGTATAACTAAAAAAAAATTGGGGGGGGGGGGCTTCGGAAACATAGGTTATGACCCCTCATTGGAACGAGCACAATGACCACGTTCCAATGAGAGGTCATAACCTGTTTTGGAAACAAAAAATTCAAATATAAAAAAACTGGATGCCGATTTTCGTGTATAGCGCTGGTCGGTTCATTCTCAGCTGATTTCTCCGCTTCCGACAACTGTTCCCTGGCGATCAAGATTTCATTCACACCTTTCAGAGGTTCAATGTTAATTGGATTACAGCTCGACTCCAGTATTTACAAGGGGAGATAACTTTCCCAAGAGTCAATATCTATGACGATTTGTTTAGTTTTATTTATTTATTTATTGGTGTTTAAGGTCACATACTTATGCACAATGGCTAATCATTACCGAACTTTGACGATAAAAGTTGAGGATGTTTTTCACAAACTCACGCATGCGCATTCACATCTGGAACAATTTTTGGGTATTACTGAATATTAAGACAAATCATTTAATTTCTCACTAGAATCATTTAATTGATAATTAGTAGACTAGGCTATCAGTATCTACTACATTTCATTTCAACTTAAAACAGATAACACTGAACATATACAACAAACAAAAAGTACAGGGACTGACGGGAAGAAAATACCAGATAGTGGATAATCACTCCCCTCATTTTAATTTTGCGCGAGTGGAAAATTTAGAAGAGTCATTTCACCCCCTAACCTAAAGTAACAACCAAGACTGGTCAGCCCTATACACGGAAAACCCCATACAACTTTTTAGTTTTTTTCAGTTTTTGTTCCAAATATTGAGCTGGACAGTTAATTGGTTTTCCGTTTTGGCTCCGTTTCGGGTTTTTTTTTTTTTTGACAAACCGGAAAACTGAAAAACCCCAGCAAAAACCGTCGAATGGTTTTACAGATTAAACTATCTCAGTTGGGGGATCCGGGCAAGTGGCCCTCGCCATGTGGTCTATCTGGCGAAGGGGTAAAATACATCGTGTTGTCAATTGTCGCATTTTCTTCCTTCTTGACTCAAACATCAGATTACGTTCTGGGCTGTTATTGATTTATTTGTTTAACCCTTTACCCAACGTAACGGCCAAAATCGGCCAGCGCTATTCACAAAAATCGTCAATTAATTTTCATTATTTTTTCATTTTTTGTCTCAAAAACATAGGTTATGACCCCTCATTGGAACGAGCTCGTTCCAATGAGGGGTCATAACCTATGTTTTTGAGACAAAAAATAAAAAAAATTAGTTATTCAAGAATTATTTTTGCAAGTGTCGTCTGCTTTTCATGTTAGGTAAAGGGTTAAGGTCATAAATTTCTGCAGAATGGCAAACCATGATCACAACCTGGATACAAAGTAAAGTTTAGTCGTTTATACCTTTGTTGCCCATTTTAGAGGACTTCCACCCCAGGCACTGGTGATCGGGTCTTATTTTACCAGTAAAACACAGCTTGTTTACTGCAGGAAACAAGCACTACTGTCCTTCCCGGTGTTCCCACGGGGAGTCTGAGCTGTTATATATACTGTCCAAAAGAAGTTAAGCCCACCCCCCTCCCCCTCCCCCTCCCCGCCACCCCCTATAATACCAGTGGGTGGGTATACAGTAAATGTGTAAATTCTCCTGAGAAAACCTGCTATTTCAGTTGGGGGAATATGCCTTATTACTGAAGCAAGGGTTTCCAGGGCTTTCTTTTTTATTGAATTAGGCACCGCCGACGTCATCACAACGTTAAAAAACGTCACGTGGTTCAGTGCCTGATGGAACAGCCTCAAGCATATCTAACACACCTTAACCTTTTACCTAACATAAAAAGCAGACGACACTTGCAAACAAAATTCTTGAATAACTAATTTTTTTCATTTTTTGTCCCAAAAACATAGGTTATGACCCCTCGATGGAACGAGCTCGTTCCAACGAGGGGACATAACCTATGTTTTTGAGACAAAAAAATGAAAAAATAATGAAAATTAATTGGCGATTTTTGAGAATAGCGCTGGCCGGTTTTGGCCGTTACGTTGGTAAAGGGTTAATCGGAGTGGCATGCTGTCCATGACCTTCCGAATTTCTCTTACTGTGATGTTGTCTCATTTTTCTATAAGCACACGGCAGTGAAGTGGTCAATAGCCAGCAAATATTCACCAGTTTTAAGGATGCATCCCAGATCCAATAGAGGAATGCAGAACGTCACACACAATATGAGCTATTCGTATACCCACCCACAGGTAATTTAGGGGGGGGGGGGTGCTTAACTTGTTTTGGACAGTATACTGTATGTTCTCAACACTGAATCAAAATCGAGGTTTTCCCTGAATCGAATCAAATCTAATAAATCAAAACAGCACAGCTCGTTCCAAAAACACAGGCTATAACTTCTCACAGAAACGAGCTTATCGATTTGGCACAAAAAAGAAAACTTGTATCATACGAGAAAATCTTTAGCAATTGTTCCACTAGTAAATCTTTTAGGGCGATGATGACGAGTGAGAGTGATTCCTTTCCTGTCAGTCCCCGACTATCCACAACTGCAATAACATTAACATCTAAGAATTTCATATATCAACTTTTAAAACAATTGTTTTGTATTAATAAAATATGTAAAATTAATTGAGGCATACAAAACATGACTCGAAGACCTACGGTGTTTATCTCAAGTTGCTTGTCAACACTGTCGACGCCGATTGCTTTTCTATGGCGAACTCTGTGGGTGTTTAAATAAAATATTTATTTGCTGCATTGTTTGAATCGAAGGTAAGCTCTAAGCTATATTGCGAGCATCAGGAAAACCTGCCCAAACCATATATTGCCGAAACACTGCAAAACATTGGAATAATTTGGGTGCAATTATCTGATTTAGGCACAGCGTTTTCCGTCGTTAGTTGGGAAGAATTTAAAGGCCTGATGCAAACTCGTGAACATTTGGTCCACCAAGCTATTTTGAGTATATTCTATATTTTTTTTTCATACAGATAACTCTTTACCTGACGTATCGATCTGTGTACTTTACGACTTGTTGGATAACTAGGAATATCCCTCAGTAGCTTCCTAAATGACTTCTCCTAAACACCAGAATGGCACGCAATGACACCGGGGTGACATTAAAAAAAAATAACATTTTAATGTAAAAAATGTGTTTTAATACCAGGGTCGAGATCTTAATCATAAGAGACCATTTTTATATTTTTGTTCCAAACACACTGAAAAGTGGGCGAGTATAAATACTCAGCGACAGTGTTTGAAAAACACAGTCAGAACTTGTCATTCCGGAGTTTAGGAGGCCCAATTCGGCGCATCACTTCGCCTTCGATACTGTTACAAGCAATTCAATGCCGGCTTTATCAACAGTAGAAGAAGTTCATCCTATTCTAGACCGTTTTAGTGTTGTTATGGATACAAAATTAGATGTATAATAATAATAATAAAATAATAAAGTAAAATAATTAATTATATATATAGAAAGGGACTATGTGAGTGATATTGAGCATTGAACTGGGTAACTTTTCCGAAAAAAAACCTTGTTGATCGATTCGCCCAGGAAGGGTTTCTTTATTGTACGAGTCGACACACCCAATTCCAAATGGGATGGGGACGTTTTGGCCTTGAGACATTTCGGCCCTGGGACGTTTCGGACTTGAGACGTTTCGACCTGGGACGTTTCGGCCTGGGATGTTTCGGCCACGTAGAAAGATGGCGGAGAGACAACTTAACCCCCAACACTCTGATGTCAAAATACCAAAATTTCAGGAAGCTGTTTTTTCCCATAATGCATCTAGAAATTTAACCAATTCAATCTTGTTTGACAGAGCTCAATGAGCTCTGTCAAACGAGATTGAATTGGTTAAATTTCTAGTTGCATTATGGGAACTTTTTTCTGCCTGAAATTTAGATATTTTGACATCAATGTGAAGGGGGTTAAATAAGATAGATCAGTAGAAGAATGCTCTGACAATATGTGTACACTGATTTTTCTGCCTGACAATACACATACATGTACTTGTGCAACGAAATCGAGCATTCTTCAAAAGGAGTGGATTAATAAATTAAACATTGAATTCTGTCTCTATAAATTGCATAGATTTATGTGGATTAGTGAAAAATAATCGACGCCCCATACAACAAAGTGACGCAAGAAGAGTACTTTTTATTATTGGATACTATCTAATGGCGGAAATAACCTATTGTTCCCATGTTTCCCTGGTCTTATGCCATTAGATGCTATTTCTTGGCCCCACTGATTATAGTGAAAACAAGCCGCGGCTTCCGAATTATAATCAGTTATTCCATTGGTTGATTATCTGCATTACCAACATGGACAGTGGATTGCCAGTGTTTGGGAACACGTGATAGTACCAGTTTATTAAATAATATTAAATCTGAAAAAATCGCGACATCGACGCCGTGGCTGCGACGGGTGGTGCAATCTCACAAAATTCTAAGTTCATCAAGGGCCATAACTCCAAGAAAAATATTTGGAACAACACATGCATTGAACAGTGGCTAGACATCAATAAGATACACTTACATGCCAAATATAAAGTTATTCCATCAAGTATTTTCAAAAGTTATTGAGTTTTGAAACTCGTTGGTCACAGACAAACTCTTTGGTCACAGACAGACCGACCGACCGACAAACAGACCGACAGGCAGACCGACACTGCCACTTATAGAGCTGCTAATCGCAGCTAAAAGTGTAATAATTTTGCGTTTATTCGTTGAAAACGCTGCAGTGGAGCTTTTTCAATGAATAAACATGAAATTATTGTGACAGATATATATTATTTATTTATTTATTGATGTTTAAGGTCACATATTTATGCACAGTGGCTAATCATGACCGTGACAGTTTTACGGGTGGAGGAAGCCGGAGTACCCGGAGAGAACCACCGAGCAACGACGAGCAGCTGCCAGCTCCCCAACATCGTAACTCCGCACTGCAGCACAGGCAGGGTTAGATTGGTTGAAGACATGCGTACCATCGACGTGCAGTACGCCTTAGTACACTGCGTCATCTTGCCCCCACGCGGGCAATGGAGATGAAGTGTCTTGCCCAAGGACACAACGCGGTTGCCGCAGGTGGGATTCGAACCGAGGACCTCTCGGCTTGCAGCCTGCACCTCTACCTACTGAGCCACCGCGCTCCCCCAACAGATATATATAAAAATTGGGGTTAGTCTTATCTAGAAATGCATTAAATTATATTATATCTTTAGAATTGTAATAATTTTGCATTTATTCGTTGAAAAAGCTGAAGTGAAACCTTTTCAATGAATATTTACGCAAAATTATTGAGCCAAATTTAGATAATAATTAATGTAACAGACATATCTAGCAATTTATTAAATTAAACAAAATCTAGTAAAAAATGTAATAATTTAATAACAATTAATGTTACAGACGTATATGGCAATTTATTAAATTCAATGCAATCTGGTAAAAATGTAAGCATTTTGCTTTTATTCGTGGAAAAAGCTGAAGTGGAGCCATTTCAATAAATAATAACGCAAAATTACTGGAGACAAATATAGTATAACAATGTTACAGACTTGTCTGGCAACTTACTAAATTAAATTAAATTCGTTAAAAGTCTATTAATTGCAGTTTATTTTAGTCACTGCCAAACAACGAGAAATTCATTTAAGAAAGGGGCGGGGGGGGGGGGGGGGGGGGGGGGGATATGCTCCCATTTATTCCAAGTTTCCTTCAGTCGTTTTTCAGGTTCGACACATGATGGTTTGCTGTTTTTCAATACAAACCGATTTAAGAACACCAAAACTCAAGAATCATCTATATAAGTGACAACTGACAGCTTGTCACAATATTTAATTATGTACTGAGTTGTGAAAAAAAAACTCGAGAGGTGTAAATGTTGAATAATATTTAAAAATATTTACTGACTCATAAACAATTTTTTATTTATTGGGGCCGTAATGACTTGGTAAAAGTTTAAAAAGTGAGACGTTTCGGCCTCCTAAGGTGGGACGTTTGGACCTTTTATGGGGCGAAACGTCCCAGCCGAAACGTCCCAGACCGAAATGTCTCAAGGCCGAAACGTCACGAACTCTTCCAAATTCCTTGTTGTAAATTGACATTTAAAATGTATTGTTCTAAAAAATTAACATTAATAAAAAATATGAGAATATTCTCATTTGTAGTATTATAAATATTAAATTTCATCTGACTAAGCGCCTTATCGGTTTTGGCTGTTTACTATGTGAGCTATGACTGTGTCGTCCGTTCCCTAATCTCGTCTTGCTACCAATAGTCACACTATAGTTACCTAGATTATCTTACAATACTTCCACGCGAGAATACAGCCAAGCAAGTGGCATCGTCACACATCCAGCGTTGATAGTGGTCAACGCACTACACATAACGGAGGCCATGGCTTCCGTTCTGTGGAGAGCGGCGGCTTATAAATTGTAGCCTCTCAGTAGGCCTATTTACTTCATTGCGATCTTCATCTTTTGACTGCTCTATTTCTTCTATATTCCCTAAATTCATAAATGTGTTTCCAACCTACATGTATATCAAACTGTATCTCTAATTAGTAAATCAGCTAATGGTATGGATTTAATTTATTTTATAGTTGTTTCTCGATGATATTATATGTAATTAATTAATGATGTGGAAACGACCTTGTACAAGCCATTGGCTTTCTGTCGAATCCACAAACATCTTTACATTCTATGCTGTACCCATCGAAAGTTGGAAATAAATATTGTTTAAAACTAAAACTAAATTTCATCTGTGAGTTGAATAATTAGTTCGTAAAATTATCATGGGAAAGTGGGACTACTTTTTTATATTGAGTGATTTGGCTTGTACATGCCTGAAAGAACGACCAGCTGATCTTTGTTATTATTTTGAAAGGTACATATTTGCAGTCGAATGGAGTTGATTATTGCATAGTCAACTGTCATGTACCATAGAATTAGGGATCTGCGAATCACAAATTTCTTTTCGAATCGAATCGTGTCTCTGATATCGACATCGAATCGAATCCCGAATCGAATCTTAAAAGACAAGTTATTTCATATTGCATCAAATGGAAGTTACGGAACACTGTGATGACACTTACGCGACGGAGTGAACACCTTTAAACACCAATAACTAAATATTCTCTGTAGCACCGTCTCTGAAACAGCTAGGCCTATTGTCCATAGTTTTAGTTTTTGAAGGCCTAACTTGTTACTATTCACGTTCTTAAGAACGTGAATAGTAACAAGTTAAGCCTTCAAAAACCAAAACTATGGATAATGTTCTGGGCCAAATTCACACCTTACCTAACAATTAAACATTGTCAATTACTCAAATAAATAGGAATTGAGCCTACATGAATGAATTTTCTAATGACAGTTTTATCCTATTTTTGTTGGAAATGTAACAAATTGAAGTTAGTACGAGAGATTCGAAAAAATCGAATCCTGAGACTGATTCGGATCGATCTCGAAGCATACGCATGGTATCAATATCGAATCGAATCTCGAATATTCGCAGGACCCTACATAGAATAAAAAAAAAATATAAGCCGTTTCAGTGAATATTATTAATTACACAGTTTGTTGGTGGCCTATTATGGTATATATGGTGTTAGTTAATTCCATATTGGACTCGAGCGTTACACAGTTTGTTGGTGGCCTAATATGGTATATATGGTGTCAGTTAATTTCATATTGGACGAGAGCGAACGAAGCTCTCGTCCAATATGAAATTAACTGACACCATATATACCATATTAGGCCACCAACAAACTGTGTAACGAATATATCTTACCGACTGGTGCATCAATGCATAGAACTAATAACAACAGCGATCAAAATTAAATGAGAGAATTCTCACAATGTGTTCACGTGTCTTTGCCTTATTACAATTTATGGGAGAGTGGCACTCTCCATAAATTGTAACAAGGCAAATTCATACATACCAAACAGTTTCATTTCGAAGGTAACATGACACACATCCACAGAATATGAAGCCTTTTAAGTTGCCTAACCTGCACTTCAGACCAAATATGGGCTTCCAACACTTAACTTTTCAACTTGAAGCGTTTATCGGCTGCCGCCATTTCGAATAATCGGCGTATATTGATGTTGACAGGCAGTATATGGTTTTATATCCAGTCTGCATGTGACGTCTTTGAACCATAGAAATTCCCAGATACTTGTAGGAGGTAAGATATAGGGAATTATTGCACATCCATTCAACTTTAAACCCTTGTATTTAACGCAACAACCGCTATGACATAAATGATACTGTATTCAATGGGCGATGAACTTTTTCCCAGCATCGTTCATACTAGTTCCTTTCCCATCGAGTCATTAGTTTTGCTTCCAAAAGTTTCCAAATTTCGTTATACAATTATCGACAGTCTGTCGCATACATGTAGTGTGAAAATGAAAACGTCCAAAGCAAAATAAAATCGGTTCACAAAAATTAGTTAACCAAAAATGAGATAACATTTTTTAAAAAAAAACCCGGCCATTTCCATCCAGAACATTAACCCACTCCCGTGGCCGTCTCGTTTTGTGGATCCGTTATATCTAAATTGGTCAACTTTATTTTGGTAAATCTTCGTACATCTTGACATGCTTCGAACTTCTTTTAAAAATGTATCTCCCAGCTGTTTTGCAAATCTGCACAAATTTGTACTTATATTTTTACTAACAGTAATAGCCACCAAATGGTTAGGCGTGAATAGGCACCAGCCGAAAAGAAACAGCGATAGGAATTTCAACAAACACTGGTTCCGAAAAAGGTTGTTTTGATTTTTCATCGATCCATTTGATCAGTACAGTTTCAGTCAAAACAAACTCTTTACCTTTGTGTTTAAACATCGGAAATAAAATTTGTTTATTTCAATGAATTTTAATGCATGGGTTGTGTTATAAACACAGAACGCGATAACTAGGAATGGCGGAATCAAATTTCAAATATTTTCACTCGTTGGAATGGTGTAATCACGATTCGCTCTAGCCTACGCCTCGAGCGAAATATGACTACACCATTCCAACTCATTGGATCCACACTTACTACAACTGATAAAATTGTACATATTTGAGAAATGGAAATAAATATTGTTTAAACAAAAAGTTTTCACTCGTTGGAATGGCGCAATCATATTTCGCTCGAGCCTACGCCTCGAGCGAAATATGGCTATGCCATTCCGACTCGTTATGTAAAACACCCACCGATTCAAACACACATCACATCCTGTCAATTTATCTCATGAGTGCTGACCTGAAAGTTTTATTTTCCACGAGCGCTTGCGCGAGTGAAAAATAATATTTCAGGTCCACACATAATTCCTGATATTCAGTAAAATATAACAATAACATGTTCTTTTGAGGGCGTTATGGTTCATTAACGGCCCTAGAAAAATGATTAACAGCCCGAGGGCCACTTAAAGGCCTGAGACGAAGTCGAGGCTCGTTAATGGTCCCGAGGGCTGTTAATCATTTTTCGAGGGCCGATGATGTACCATGACGCCCGAAAAGGAATATGTTATTACTATTATTACCACTTACCAAAGAACGCCATTTCAAGCCTTCAAATTTCTGGCTTTCAACTCATTTCTAGATTATCAAGGCCCTCTTCATTTCGCTCGCTGTTTTGAGACATTTTTGATTTAGAAATAGAAGAATCGGATTGTCATCTGTTTATTTACAAACAAAGGTCAAAGTTCAAAGTTGGATGACTCGAAAATAGGATTGTTGGAATTTGGCTGAAGCGCTTTAACTAAAAACTCACGCCGTTATTTACAAAATGAGATTATTTATCGTATCAATACTCACCATCACTTTTAAATCCTAAATGAAGTTAATAATCCGAAATAAATAATGGTTTAATCCGTTTTGTTGGAATAAATGGACAACAAAATTTCGAGCACATTAGTGTCATTATTCCGGAGCATAAGTTACCCACAATTCTGGGCTAGCGGGCCGTTTTCATTATTAACGCTATTTTTGCGGGCTGTTATTGAGTCTTATCGTCCACCTCAGATCATTTTAATAACCAACAGAGCGCCCTATAAAGTGGTAATAATAGCAGTTATCCTCCATGATATTAACTCTTTACCCAACGCAGACGATATCAAAATTTATTATTTTAAATATAATTTTTTTAAAATTTTCAAAAATTTCAACAAAACCATATCATGTGACCCCTCGTTGGAACGAGCTCGTTTCAACGAAGGGCCACATGATATGGTTTTGTTGAATTTTTTTTGAAAAATAATATTTTTTCAACGACTGAATTTGCATATTACGCGGGCGGACGCGGTCGATTCGTTGGGTAAAGGGTTAAGTACTTTGGATGACGAAGACTGAACGCATCGGTTACCAGACCTTATTCTTCTTGTGTCAATAAAGCAGAACTTTCAAATAAAGTAAACAGGTGCGGCTCAACATTCCATTGTTCCCATGAAGAAACAGAATTCCGAACAACCCGTTTGCCCAGCTGTTCCGAATGTACATGTGGCCGAATGTTTTATGAAAATATAAGACATGGAACCCAATACTTTCACAAAAAAACTTTTAATTTTAAAGTTGGTCTATGTGCACCAACAGGGCTTATATTTCGTCTAAATTTGTGAGAATCTATTTGGATTCTCGTGAAAATGGTTCCGAGAATCCATACCTACTATGAGAGTCCCAGGATTCCATGACGCCACCATGGTTGAACCACTGTTGTATACTGGTAACACATGTTAACCTTTTACCCAACACACCTTTTTAATTTTTAAAACTAAGTTTTGATAATTTTTAAACAATAAATAATAAATAAATGATAAAATAATTAAATGAACAATATTTACCAATAAAAGCTTACAAATATGGCTGTCGTTGGAACCGGCTCAATGAGCCGGTTCCAATGACAGCCATATTTGTAAGATTTTATTGACAAAGTGTCAGGATATTTCAGGTCATGTTAGCCTTCTATTAGTTAAATTGTTGCCGCTGTGTTAGTTAAAGGGTTAAATTGACTTCATTTTTTTCACACGAATCCTAGCAGAGGTGCAGCAAGAATCTACATGGATTCTCGCCGGTTTTATTGCGCGAATCTTTGTGCGAATCGATTCTCGGATTCTCGTCGAAATATAAGCCCTGACCAACAAAACGGCCAATAAGTACAGTACAATCGCCTTTGACTGGTCATATTCCACGTGTGGGCAGTGTTTCCCGGTGCCTCATTAATTAATTTTTTTTATCATACCTATAATTAGTGTTTGGAATCTAATATTACTGTGTCCGTGGAAATATTGCCCACCTGTGGAAAGAGACCAGTCCACGGCGGCTGTACTGTAGCAGGGTTCCGGCACCAAACCTCTAATCAAATTTGGGAAATTTCAAGGAGGTTTTTAGTGCTTTTTCAAGGAATTACAAGGAGAAAAACAGACAAAATTCAAGGATTTCTCAGGAAACATTTTCCACTTGCATCCAAGAGACAGAAAATATAACTCGACCCTTTCCCTAAGCTAACGGAAGAAAAACAGCCAGCGCTTTCCATGAAAATCACTGTTTAATCTTTTTATATTTTCATTTTTTGCTTCTGAAACATAGGTTATGACTCTCATTTGAACGAGCGTATCACGCTCGTTCCAACAAAAGGTCACAACCTGTGTTTTGGAAAAAATGAAAATGTTCAAATGCACAGTAATTTTTTTCACAAGTGTCGTCTGCTACTAGGTAAAAGGTAAAAGAATGGACATCAGATGTACAGTATTTTGAAATGGCACACTGTCCATGCATAGCTGACTCCATTTCCAGGAGTTTCCAGGATGGCCTTCAATATTCAAGGAGTTTCCAGGTCCTTGGGAGGGTGTTTTGAGATTCAAGCACTTTCAATGAATTCAAGGAGGTGTGGGAACCCTGTGTAGATAGATTGCTGCATGAAAATCACAAATTGACATGTATTGCATGAGATTTCTGCATGGTCTGAAAGATAAAAGAAATTGAAGTCAGGTAAGAAATAAAAAATGAAATCTGATAAAAAAAACAAGAGGCCTCACGAGGCCTGAAGCGCTCATATTGAACAGAACACAATATAAACAGAGTCCAAGAATGAGTCTACATTAAGCAATCCATCTCCATAGGCTACACTGTCAATCCTTGAGTCCCTCAGGAGTGACAAAAATAATCCGGGCATCATGCCTTTTCTTCAGTTGATCATAATGTAAAATGTAGAGCTTCCCTATGAAGCCCCTTGATACAACCGATGTGGATTAATCTTAGTTATACACCTCCAGAGGGTACTGAATACAAAATTTTTAATTTTCCAGCAAAATGGCTAATTCCGGCTCCCATTGGAAGTCCAAATATTAACCCAGCAACTCAATTTGAACACAGTTGAATCTGACTTCCCTAGAGATGTTGTGTACCAAATGTGAAAGCATTCTGACTGTTGGATCTGAAGAAGAGAAATTTTAAAGAAATTTCTTCATATTGCACTAAGTTAAAAAAAATATTATCCTATGGATCCGATTTGAACAAACTTTAATCTGACCCCCCCCCCCCCCCACCCCCTCCCCTAGAGATGTTGTATACCAAATACAAAAGCATTCTGAATAGTGGATCTGAAGAAGAAGATTTTTGAAGAAATTCCCTCATATTGTACGAAGTTAAATTTCTGGTTTCCATATGGAGCCCAAATATTAACCCAGGCACTCAAATTGAACAAACTGGAATCTGACCACCATGGAGGTGTTGTATACCAAATATGAAAGCATTCCGACTGGTGGATCTGAAGAAGAAGATTTTTAAAGAAATTTCCTCATATCGCACTAAGTAAAAATTTGGGCTACTGTAGTGAGCCCAAATATATACCTAGGGATCTGATTTGAACAAACTTGAATCTGACCCCCCTAGAGATGTTGCATACCAAATATGAAAGCATTCTGCCTGGTGGATCTGAAGAAGAAGATTTTTAAAAATTATCCCCCATATTGAACAAAGTTAAAATGTGGGCTTCCATAGGAAGCCCAAATATTAACCTATGAACTTGGTTTGAACAATCTTGAATCTGACCCTCATAACAATGATGTATATCAAACAATAAAAGATTCTGACTGGTGGTTCTGAAGAAGAAGATTTTTTAAAGAATATTCCCCTGTACAAAATTTGGGCTCCAGTATTGAGCCCAAAAATGAACGAGTGGACTTTATTTTAACAAACTTGTATCTGACCCCATTATGAATGCTGTTTACCGAATATCAAAAGATTCTGGTGAGTGATTCTGGAGAAAAGATTTTTTTGAATTTTTGCAACTATGCTGATTCAGCATTTTTTCGATGCCCATTACAGAACACCCTAACATAACTGATGGCATATTTTTTTTACCATTCAGTTCTACTTGTCCTAAGGATACTTCATACCAAACAACAGCTCTCTGTTCCGTGAGGTTTTGGAAATATGGGCGTTAGAATATATTTCGATTTTTAGCTGCCAGGGTTCCCATGGGGATGCAGGAATTTTTTTTTTTGGCATGGGTCAAGTACTTGTGACCCAATAATATTACATACCAAATTTGGTTCAAACCGAACCATCGGTTCAGAAAATAGAAATTTGGGGCAGGGCCAAAAATCTTACCCCTCCCATTGCAAAGCCAAATATTGCTTCACGAACTTCGTTTGAACAAACTTGATTCTACACCTCAAAAGTAACCTCCATAGCAAATATCAAGTCATTGTACACACTGGTTCATGAGAAGAAGATTTTAAAAATATTTTGGAGCTTTTTCCCCCCACTCCCTCTGTATGGGGCTGGGCATGTTGAGTTGAACAGAAATGCAATGCTCCTTTTGGACCACCACTCACACAAACTTTCACTTGAATTGGCCCAGTGGCTTTGGAGAAGACCAAAACATGGTGTTGACGAACGACGGACGGAGAGTGATGAGATTAGCTCAGCTTGACTTTGTCAAGATGAGCTAAAAAACCCTGAAAAATCCCCCCCCCCCCCCCCCCCCACAAAAAAAAAAACTTGTAATATGGAAAATACTGAATTCTGGGGAAACAGTGGTCGACTATTTAATTGTAACAAGAACATCAAATTTAGTCCTGTATTTTGTATAAGTGAAAGGCGTGCGGCTTAAACGCTTCTGGCCCACCCGACAGTAAGGCCGCCGTGGACTTGGCACTTTCCCTGGGTAGGCACTTTCCCTGTGTGGGCACTTTCCCTGGGTGGGCACTTTCCAGGGACACAATGATATTAGACACTAATTATAAAAATAATCATCAGAAAATTTAATTAATGAAGCACTGGGGGAACCCGGTGCTTCATTAATTAAAATTTTGATAATTTTTATTAATACATAATGTACCTGGTAAACGCAGGTATTGACGCCGCCACCCATGCGTGTGTTACGACCTGTCCACGGCAACTGTACTGTACATCTTAGCTGAACAGTATTATGCAGAAAACAGGAATCCAGAACACGATCTTATAAAAATTAAGGAAAATCCTGTTGATGCAAGAACTGTTCAAAATTCTGAAAAAATGTTTCATTTACATGATATTAATGAAATCAGATATGGGAATAGTCGGCAGAAAATCTCTCCGTTTCACTTTACAAATGTCCTGGAGTGTAAATGTAGAGAGATGTCAGTATCCAGGGCATCCACAACACCTGGTCCCAGAATGCCACCCAGAAAGTTCAATCGCTCAGTATATCCAGCATGATTAAAATGGCGTGGCTAATTCAATGATTTCCATGGCGGCAAAAAGTTCTCACAGGCGGGTTGGTAGTTGAGAGATATGCGAGTCGGGCCAGCATTTATCTACGAAAAATCGGCAAGACCACAGTAAAAGTTGCAGCTGTCAGCCCGGCTTTTATTAACTGGTTGAGTGCTGGAAGCCACTATCAGGGCATTGAGAAAAATGAGGTTACTGGAGCAAAAGCCAACATTTTCCCTGCTCACATTTCAAATTCAGTCAAATATTTTGTTTTATATAAATTTGCTTTATTTACAAATTATTGGAGTGCTGTAGGCACTCTTCAATAATTTGTAAAAAAAAAAAATTTTTTTGAATAACAAATTTGGGCCACCCAAAATTATCCATCATTCAACCAGTTCCTGTCATGGCTTTTTGGTCATTGTTAACTTCTTGTCTGAATAGTCCCCCCCCCCCCCCCCCCCCCCCCCAAAAAAAAGTATAGATACACATAGGTACGAACAATCGGGTAACTTGTGTTATGGACCTCGAGTTACCCCACCTATCTTCAGATAGTTCCGGGCCTAGTAATACAGTAGAATCCTCTTAATTGAATATCCATTTTGCCAGTGAAAATTATTCAATTAACAGGAGTATACAATTAACAGGGATTTGGCCAATTTCTTGTGTTCTGGAGATAAACTGAGCATTTATTCTATTATATCTTGTTTGATAGAGCTCATAGAGCTCTGTCAAACAAGATATAATAGAATAAATGCCTGTATTGGATGTAGTGGGGCCAAAAAGGTTGATAAATAAGGGGAATTTGGTGCGTGTCACAGTAATTTTTTCGACATATTACAAAAATTTATAACCAATTGACAGGAGTTTACCCTACAACCCATATGCAATTAACAGATCAAATTTGGACTGAAGGTATGGTAAATGGTTTTGTGCTTGAAAATTATATTCAATTAACAGGGATATACAACTAAAAGATATCCAATTAAGTGGGCTCCACTGTACTATCGATTCATCACTTATTCTTGGAAAGCTCTCTTTGAGAGCTTGGAAAATTCCTTGCCCGGTGTCTTATTACAAGCTTAGATGTGAGTCTTCCAGAGAAGACGTGTGTCGCCTGGCGTTTCAGACAGAATTTTAAGTGGAAAAGGGGCATAACTCTGGAAAAAATACAGCGGATCCAAAAATGAAATAGGAGGTGCACAATGCCATTATGTGATAAAGAATCACTGAAAGTTTCATCAAAATCCATTCATAGGTTAAAGAGGAGTGGCAGATAAGAGAAAGTGTGACGCGGATGGCGTGGACGACGACGCGGACAACGCAAGACGACGGGGCATAACTCTGGAAAAAATACAGTGGATCAAAAAATAAAATAGGAGGTGCACAATGCCATTATGTGATAAAGAATCACTGAAAGTTTCATCAAAATCCATTCATAGGTTTAAGAGGAGTGGCGGATAAGAGAAAGTGTGACGCGGACGACACGGACGACAACGCGGACGACGCAAGACGACAAAAGTAATCCCTATATGTCGCTGCCCACTTCGTGGGGCGGCAACACAATGAGGGATAAAATAAGCTGCGAGCAGGCATTTTACATCAAACAGTAAATTTAGAATTATTGTACTGAGAAGGGACTATCACGCTGACCATACTATAAGTTAATGATTGAATTTGAGATCCATTTAGTAATTAATAAATATTAATAAACATGTATATATATATATAAATCCATACAATTGCAATAACATTTAAGAAAAAATCATAATTCTTTCATTATTTTTTTTTTAAAAATACTTCATTTTCATTACAAAAAGCATGACTCTTACTGCTAAAATAGTCAGATACTTGATAGATCTAAAACATTTATTACTCACCTGAATACAGGCACCACTGGCACCACCCCAACACCGCAGTTTTGGGGTATATAACTGTAAGATAAATAGAAGGACAGGAAGGTATCACACGATAGAGGTTCTCCAAGAAGCTATTGAAGGTTAATATGGCGAAATACACTAAAATTGATTGAAATCAAAGGAGAAGTACACAAATTAAGAATTCTTGTCCACATATCCCGATAAATTCAGTCTTGGTTGATCAGAAAGCCTTGGACATATAGCCATGGCAAAGGGTACACTCAACATCCAAGTCATATGATATCGTACAACATCCAGGGTATAAGCGCATGCAAAACATCGCGGCTATACAGTTAAAACTAAAAGTCCTGTCCTGAAATGCGCACAAATAGCACGTCGATATGCGCATTAATCTCCACGATATGACCATAGTAAGGCTATCAAATTCTGTTCATATGGCTTGTGCACAAGCAATGTTTCAGCCAATGGACCTCCGGGTAACCCGGAGGTCCATTGGCAGAAACATTGCATGTGTTTGCTATGAGTAACCAGGAGAACCTGCCGTGCTTCGGATGTCATTCGATATGGCAATTGCGCGCAATTCCAACGCGCAATTAAGCCTAGATAAGCTCACATTTTGTGACAGGACTTCTAGTTTTAACTGCATGGTTTAAACGAAAGCTTTCTGTGTTTGCTCTCCATCGACATAAAAATCAAACCTCAAAATAGTCATAAATATCATCAGATTTCCGACAATTCGGTCATATTTTGTTGTTATAAATTAAATAGCCGAATAATTAAAGGAAACAACTTGAAAAAAAATAAATAAAAGGCAAATATCGTCCCCTCAGTTCAAATGTGCTCTATGTGCCAGTAGGCACACAGAACACATTGGAATGCGGCGGATGATGTTAACAAAATACTGTTCACTCCTTTCCTTAATGACCCAAGGGATGTAACTCTATCTGCTGTCTTCTGTATTTGTAAACACAAAACCATTATTCATGAATTTGGTCCAACTGATCGTGCAGCGTGAGAAACACATCCACAAATTTTTCTCCACTGTTTCTATTGTGTTTCAAACAGGACATAAACGTTATCTCCATCAACATGTATGGTTTATGGAGATTTAATACCTGGATGTCTCATTTAAACACCTCGACTGCGGCTCGTTGTTTAAAACCCAACACCCAGGTATTAAATCTCCATATACCATACAAGTTGAGGGAGATAACTAATAATGTAAAACAATGTAAGAGTTTAGACAATCGTTTACACCTGTGCTGCCAACTGGAGAGGACTCCCACCCCAAGCGCCGGTTACCGCATCCTATTTTATCAGAGAAAAAAAAACAGAATTTGTTTATCACAGTAAACAGCCAACACTGGCGGCCCCACTTCCTGTGGTTCTTGTGATGAGACCAACACATTAAAATATCAAGAGATCATCAGTAAACAAAGGGCAACAACTCCATAATTTTTAACAAAACATAATGGGTTTCAAACATATTTAAGACATTTAAAAGAAAAAATAGTGTATAAAAATTTATTAACATCTGATAACTATAAAGAGTGCTCCATGTATTAAATAAATAGAGAGTAATCGCTTGACTGGTTACGTGAAATAATTCATGAGAGGTGGGGGACATTGTACAAACACAAGTATAGATGCGGTATTTGAAGATATAGAGAGTAATTGCTTGACTGGACTGGTTCGTGAAATAATTCATGAGAGGTGAGGGACGTTGTACAAACACGAGAGTGCGAATGTGCCTGAGTGTTTTACAATATAGTCCCTCGCCTCGAATGAATTATTTCACGTAACCAGTAGAGTCAAGCGATTACTCTGTTTATTACTTTTCATTATTAATGATAATTATATTATTTAACCCTTTACCTAACGTAACGATAAAAAATGGCCAGCGTCATTCTCAAAACTCGCCAATTAATTTTCATTATTTTTTTCATTTTTTGTCTCTAAAACATAGGTTATGACCCCTCATTGGAATGTGCTCGTTCCAATGAGGGGTCATAACCTGTGTTTTTGAGACAAAAAATGAAAAAAGTTATGCAAGTCTTTTTTTTGCAAGTGTCGTCTGCCTTTCATGTTAGGTACACTACTGCACAAGCGACCATTACATGAATATCCTAGGTCCGAGGTGAGACAAAAGTATCAAACCCACCCGATATTACACGGACAATGAACACAATAATTAAATTGGACAAGACATTTGGAGTGAAAGGGATTAACTCGAGAGAGCGTAATCCCGGCATTAATTGTGAAATAGATTAGACCAAATAAACTACTGCATGTTGATGTCACAGAACATCAGAATGATAACCAGTCATCAATAATTTTCTGAATCATATTTATGTATGTTTGTGTCGAAATGTTGCAATTTGTCAGAATTTTAAAAAAATTCTTTCTGATTAAAAACGTAAATATTTTATGAGTGTTGGTAAACGTCATTTCGTCGAGTTGAGATTGTTGAGTTATACATATATTTCAATCACAAAATTGTGAGAGTCGTGCAAAATACTACAATAAGTACATCCTTTTTGTTCAGGTGCCCTAGAAATTAATTACAGCTGTAATCTGTTCGACCGTGAATCACGACGATTTTAATATTGTGTCGGGTATGGACTCCAGAAACAATCGCCAATATTAGTAGGCGACTTCTCTTAGATCTTGAGTGAAGATATCATGGACCTGGGATATTCATGTCATGGTCGCTTGAACAGTAGTGTAAAAGATTAAAAAAAAAAAGAAAGAAGCAAAACAAAGAAGTCCCCATTACACCCACGGCAAAGCGCCTTCATTTGTGCGCACGGATACATGACACAATTGTTGATTGTATAATTCACTTGTTAAGATATCTTTTATATTCAAACCCGGAAATCCCAGTACATGTAAATCACACTTTGGAAAGTAATAAATAAAAATATTTGGTGTGAGTATAATTATAATGTTAGAAGTCCAAAGTGGGTAGCATAAAGCTAAACTTGAAAAATGATTGCTTATATTGTCATTATGATAAAGCACCAACCTTAACAGGACTAATATTGACAAGTGAATAAATTTCTCTCATTTATATAGCAACGGTTTACCGGAAGGGTCTGGGACCAAGGAAGTTTTCCCATATGAACTAAAAGTTGACATTTGGAAAGGAATAGAACGCTGTTAAGGTGCTATAGGTAAGAGAAATTTGGGATACAGCACAAAACATACCCAGACCAAAATGTACCCAACAAGTCAAAAGTACCGCAACCGAAATGTACTTAGACCAAATCGTACCCAGACTGAAACATACCCAGACCAAAACGTACCCAAAACGTGCCCAACTACAAAACACGCTACAGTAGTATAGAAAAGCTTTCTCATCACTAAACTTAAACATTCTACCAGAAATTTTCAAGCTATTTAATTTTATTATATTTTTTCACATTTTCTTGTTGCCCAGTCTTCGATCAATCATTTACAGTATATATTCATTTATTATTTATTAGTGTTTAAGGTCACATACTTATGCACAATTGCAAATCGTGACCGTGATAGTTTTACGTGTGGAGGAAGCCACAGTACCCAGTGAGAACCACTGAGCAACGACAAGAAGCTGTCAGCTCTCCAACATCGAAACTCTGAACTCTGCACCGCGGCACAGGCAGGGTTAGATTGGTTGAAGACATGCGCACCATCGATGTGCAGTACACCTTAGTACACAACGACATCGTGCCCCGGCAATCGGGGTTAAGTGCCTTGCCCAAGGACACAACACAGGAATTTGAATCAGTCGCTGAAATGGTCACCCATCCAACTCCTAACTGCGCTTGATGTTTCTTAACTTCGGTGATCTGACAAGAGAACCGGTTACCGTAACGCCACCAAGCCCCCACCCCCCCCCCTCCCATTTGTATATATTAGAAAAGTGATGACATTGTAATTTTTACCCAGTGAACACATACTACCAGTTTTAAACATTTGATGTCTGATGTTATGGATCATCGTTCAGTGCAGTTGTTGGTATATATTTAAGGAACAGTGCATGGTTTGGAGTTGACTACGCCCATATAGTGCCCAGTGAGGTGGTGTAGTTCCCGACACGAAGCGGAGGGAACTACACCACCTCACTGGGCACTATATGGGCGTAGTCAATGACAAGCCATGCACTAGTCCTTATATTATATCGAACAACCCGAAAATGCAAATTAACCAAATAATCTACAATCCAAATTGTAAACATGTAACAATGTTTTTATTTTAAACAATAAAGGAGAAATGAGAATAATGTGAGAATTGATAATTGTTCGACACAATGATACTATTCCTTGCCTCTGCCAATGTCTCACTCCGAGTTCTTAGGGTAGATCCACATAATGGTAATAATCTCAATTTAGGCTTATTCACTAATAGATGTAGGGCTGTCGCGATTATTTGATTAGTCGACTAACTGTCAACTATTGAAGCAGTCGACGTTTTTTATTTTTAGTCGATCGTCATTCATTTTCAAGGTGGTACACGTCTACTACACATCGGGGCTAAATTGCATTGTTTTGTGAGGTGAATGATCAATGAAGGTGAATAACTTTAAATATCTAACCATAGTTAACATTCATATCCGGAAGACTGTACGACTGTCACGGACTGTGTAAGAAAGAACACTCACAGTTACTCGAGAAGAATAGATTCTTCTGAATTTCTCCAGTCTTGTACACATGAATGCACCCATTGGAAAACCCAAAGCACGGAAGTGACAAAATTATGACGAAAGTCAGAACGTTAGATCACTTCTCAAAGTTCGGAACTTCAGACTAAGATCCAATTTTAACAACTGACGAGGGAATGCATAGATCTCAATGTTCAAAATTTCGAGAAACTTATTGCAGAAAGGAAACATATGCAGTAACGTTCTTTGGTAAATTCATTTTAATTCATCGGCTTCAATCTAGTTCAAACTTGGACCCGCAGTCAGTAATATTATTTTTGGGGTTGGTATGTCCTACAGGACGTACCAACCACAAAAATTATATTACGGACTGTGGGTCCAAGATTGGACTACATGTAGCTTCAGTCGGGACCGATTTGTTGTTCCCACAACCCCACTTCGTCTGAACACACTGGTGCCATTGTCATTTTCAGAGTTTTACGAACAGATGAATGATTTGCTAAAAAATCATGGGGAGCGACTATTAATCGACTAACCGTCGATTACTGGTCACGATTAGTCGATTACAAAAAATGATAGTTGCGACAGCCCTAAATAGATGCTCTGCTATGGCAACCATCCGCTGCAGACAAAAATTAAGTTAAGAGATAAAATATACATCATAGAACAACTTAAAAGTAAACAAGTTATGATCAAGCCTGCAAATACGCAATCTGTCATTTGCAGAATGAGGTACCCAGAGGGTGCATTTTAAGATGCTATCCCATACAGTAGGATTGAATCCCCAAATTTACCCTCTGAGTACCACTTTCTGTTTTGGCCTGAATCTTTGATTCAGACTGAGGTTCACAGAGGGTAAATTTGGTAATGCTACCCTGCTGTGCAGGGTAGCATCACCAAATTCACCCTCTGGGGACCTCATTCTACAGATGACAGTCTGCTTATTTCCAGGCTTGGTTACCATTAACATTTTTTATGCGAATTGCACATAGATTTACGAGAACGTGATATGTGAGTTAGCATATGTTGATTTAGATGAGTTTTTGAAAAGAATTCTTTTGAGCATGTATTACACTTGAAATCTCTCTTCCTCTCTCTGTGGTGTACTCTGATATGTTGATGAAGCGCAGAATTAGTTTTAGATGTGAAATGGCATTCCTCACACAAGAACGGTCTCTCTCCAGTATGCGTTCTCCTGTGATTTTCCAAATTCTGCTTCGATGTAAATTTATCTCTACAAATGTCACACCTAAACTTCTTAAAGTTTGTATGACCCGTTAAATGTTGATTTAATGTGTATCGATCAGGAAATGATTTGTCACAGATCTCACACATAAACTGGTAAGAATGATAATTCATGTGATTCACTAATGACTGTTTCGTACAGTACGTCTTTTTACACAAATGACACTTGTGCTGTCGAAAATTAATATGAACATAAATATGATCACGACATTTACATCGAAACCGAAATGCCGAATCACAAATCTTGCACTGATATCTTAACTTGCCTTGTTTTATTTCCACTAAAAATTGCTCCCAGTCCTCAGTGCTATCAGTCAATCTCATTCTATCTTTTCTAAATCCACAAATATGTTTACTCAATGATTCATCATTTAGAAATGATCGTGAACATCTCACACAGTATGGGATGTTACTATCGGCAGAAATTGACTGCTCTTCTGCTTTTCTGTAAACCACAGCAACACGTTTTGATGGTACGTCTTTGGATGGTGTTAGTTTTTTGGAACTATTTTTGTATTCTTTTTGTATTCTTTCTAGGTTTCTGGGACTACATTTCTTTGGGGTCTCTAGGGAATATTTCTTGTGTAATTTTTTACGTATCTTTGAAGAAAGAGGTGGTGAGGGTTTGGAACCAAGAGAAGGTTGCCTCCTTTTTTTAATTCTCTCAAATATTGATTCACCGAAAACACAATTTTTATCATTTTCTTTCTCAAGCCTGTCTTCCTCAGAACTTGAAGCTTCAGTAGTTGAAACCTTATCATTAATGCGATGACGGGAGTCACGAATAAAAGATTTCAATTTTGTGAACAGATTTTCCCTTTCTAACAGTACAAACATTTCCCGTTTGGAATTCTCTCTGGTAAGTAAATCTTTAAATGGTGACTGATCGCTTACAGAAGAGTCATCATTTTCTGACCTAGCTGTTTCTTCAAGCCTTTGGTTACATTTAGGTTCAGCCTCTCTGAGACGATATTCAAAAGTGACATTGCCACCAGTTTCAACAGCTCTGCCAACTGTCTTGACCTTTTCAGCCAGAGAAACATCTAACCCAGACTGAAATTTATCCTGCATCTTTGGACTCGGCTTCATTGAAGAGTTACTGTCGGGACTTCCAACCTTATCTGTATCAGAAGGGACAATTATTTCATTTTCAACTTCAGTACAACTGTCATCCTCAACAGCCCCAGTATTACACTGCAGGGCTTGATCACCTTCAACAACTCCACATAAATCTAATTCATTAGCTTTCAACAGACTTCTGGCAGTTTGTGCTGAAAGATTGTTGCCATCCTTGACGTTTGTCTCAACAAAGTCTGTTGGATCAATTCGAATATGAGTTACGTTACTTCCAGAATTATCGGTTTGCATAGAACTGTTACCCAAACATTCTCTCTCAGCATTTCCGTCCTTCTTTTCCCTACTTTCTGTAACTAGATCACCTCCATGTGCGGATTCCAATTTTTTGGTATCTCTATTATCATTTGTCATTTCTCCATTATCAGCAACTAGATCTGATCCATCTATCGGCTCTGCATATGCAGAGCCGATAGATGCATCTGATCCAGTTGATGTTGACCAAGTGCTCACAGAAGTTTTATCAAAGCATCTTTTGGATGGTGTACAAGAAATAACCCGCATGGGGGAAACACTGAGTGTTTTTGTACATTTTGACAAATCACTTTGATCTAAATTTGAAAAATTGCTACAATCAGTCTTCTCTTTTAACATGACAGTCCGCAGAGGTAATTTTTTCAATCGGACATAATCTGGTGATACGATAACTATGTTCTTGTTTTTCTCTGCTAATGATGGAGAAACACGGACTACTTTTGAGATATCTATGTTTTTTAAATTTGCAGAAGTGCTTGTATCATATTTTTCATTCATGGATACGGCCCGTTCAGGCAGTTTCTTCAACTGCACTTCATCAGGGGGGACAATAACCATGTGCTCATTTTCCTCAGTTGCCGAATCTTTTATTGCCAGCATTTGTGATGCGGTTTCTGCCAGTATTGCCAGACTACATATATCTGAAGTATTATCAGCCCATGGCTCTAAAGAAACAGACTGACTGTTATTCAATGACAATTGCTGCAGTTTTGTATTTTGATTTGTCTCAACATCAGTACTGCCAGGTTTCAATGCGTTCATTTCTTCTGAAATATTTTGATTCACCAATGTTGCCTGAGATTTCGTATTCAGCACCTTTTCACCGTTAGATTTAGATTTTTCCATTTCTTCTGATAGACTAGCTGCTGCGTAGTTGTGCTGCATCAGATTCCCATCATCAACAACTTCAATCTCATTTCTGATTGGATAATTTTCCGAATAAGTAGGCATAATTTTTGTTTGAATACCCTTCAAATTCGTTGTTTTTGAGATATCCGTTGCATCAGATATCTTTTCTGTTGTAGAAGTCTTCTCTGTGAAGGATATATCTTGATTAACCCCAGATAAAGACGTCTCTAACCCGTTTGTGACACAGGTGTCTCTCAGCTTATTTTCATTAGAAATAGATTTCTCACTTAGACTTTTAATTTGAACAGACGCAGTCGGAAATCTGACTGAATCAAAACATGAATCACCTTCATGAGTTAACTCTAATGAATCATTTTGGTCATTTCCAGAACTATTGCTTTTGTTGACACATGATGAAGTTTCATCTATTTGAGTTTTATCAGCCTGATACAAAGTGGGTAATTTTACAGGTAGTGGTGTGGAAGAACCATTAAAAACTGACAGATCATCTTTCCCCGTGATATTACACTGAACAAGTTCATCTTCCTTGCCATCCGAGTTCTTTTGGGATATAGGTGACACTTTCTCTGTGGTGAGATTATCAGAACATTCTGCTATGGAGCGTACGTCAGTTATGATGGGTGTCAAAATAGGCATTTCTCCACAATCTGATATTAAACCATCATTGGGTGTTAGGGTAGGTGCAGCAACAGGTGCACTGTCAGACTGAGTGTTATAACCACAATCTGATATTAAACCATCACTGGGTGTTAGGATAGGTGCAGCAACAGGTGCACTGTCAGACTGAGTGTTATAACCACAATCTGATATTAAACCATCACTGGGTGTTAGGATAGGTGCAGCAACAGGTGCACTGTCAGACTGAGTGTTATAACCACAATCTGATTCCTCTTCTTTAATTAGTAAACCTGGAACTTCCTGATTCTGAACAGTTTTTTCTAAATTATCTGGCTCTTGGATATCCTGAAAAATTAAACACAAAATTACTATTGATTCATCTTGTAACTAGTGTTCAACTGATGATCGGAATTGGCCACCAAAATTGGCCGATTTTGGGCAATCGGATGACAACAGCAACGACTCATGGAACATCGGTTCAGCCGATTGTTGCCAAGCATTTTTTGTGATGATTCATAAAGCACATTTTATTATCTTCAATTGTAATTGTTCAATTGTTAATGTAAAACTAGAGGTACTGTGAGCAAACTCACAAAGTGATCCCCCCCCCCCCCCCTGCGCCTGAAATGTATAAGTTAGATTATCTCCCCTTGGAAATGTCAGAATGGAGTTATATTGCTTCATGCACATCTTCATCTGGAGTTCTTCCATTGTGTAAATTTTCATGAAAATTCTTCATACGGTTTAGGAGGAGTTGCGCTTACAAGGATGGACAGACAGTATAAGTTAGATTATCTCCTCTTGGAAAGGTCAGAACGGAATTATATTGCTTCATGCACATCTTCATATGGAGTTCTTCCATTGTGTAAAGTTTCATGAAAATTCTTCGAACGGTTTAGGAGGAGTTGCGCTTACAAGGATGGACAGACGGTCTAAGTCAGATTATCTCCCCTTGGAAATGTCAGAACGGAATTATATTGCTTCATGCACATCTTCATATGGAGTTCTTCCATTGTGTAAATTTTCATGAAAATTCTTCATACGGTTTAGGAAGAGTTGCGCTTACAAGGATGGACAGATGGTATAAGTTAGATTATCTCCCCCTGGAAATGTCAGAACGGAATTATATTGCTTCATTCACATCTTCATATGGAGTTCTTCCACTGTGTAAAGTTTCATGAAAATTCTTCAAACGGTATAGGAGGAATTGCGCTTACGATGATGGACAGACGGTCTAAGTTAGATTATCTCCCCTTGGAAATGTCAAAACGGAATTATATTGCTTCATGCACATCTTCATATGGAGTTCTTCCATTGTGTAAAGTTTCATGAAACTTCTTCAAATGGTTTAGGAGGAGTTGCGCTTACAAGGATGGACAGACGGTATAAGTTAGATTATCTCCCCTTGGAAATTTCAACGGAATTATATTGCTTCATGCATATCTTCATATGGAGTTCTTCCATTGTGTAAAGGTTCATGAAAATTCTTCGAACAGTTTAGGAGGAGTTGGGCTTACAAGGATGGACAGATGGACAGACAGACGGACAGACAGACGGACAGGGTGATTCCTATATACCCCCCCTAACTTTGTTTGCGGGGGGTATAATGATGTCAATAATACCATTCAATAAAGTTGAAAAACAACCACAATGTGTATTCTTAATTTCTCAAGATGCCGCTTTATGAGATATACAAGTTAACCGACATGTAAAGCTTACAATTGAGCGTACTTTCGGCAATCGCCAGTTCATACTGGAAAAGTGAAGGTTGTACTCCATTGATTCCAGTCGCAGAAAAAATTACCAGTTGTGTGCACTTGGGTGGTAAATGTGGCTCTGAGAGCCACATTTACCGCTCAAGTGTGCACGACTGATAATTTTACTGCACCTGAGTCAACGGAGTTTAACACCGTGAAATATGTTGAATTTAACGAAGTTATTTGCGAGCCTCGACTTGTCTAGTAGTGCATGGTATTACAATCGGAATCGGCATCAGAATTGGCCAATTGTGAGCTTGAATAACCAGTAACCGGTCATTTTTGGAAATCGGTTGAACACGAGTTGTAACCAAACTGATGTTGTTCGTATTAGAGTGGAGCCCATTTAATTGGATATCTCTTAACTGAATAACCCTGTTAATTAAATATAATTTCCCAACACAAAACCATTTACCATACCCGCAATACAAACTTGACCTGTTAATCAGGGTTGGGGTATTCGTATTCAGTATTCGTATTCAGTCGTATTCGAATACAGTTTATCAAGTATTCACATGTATTCAGTATTCACTGAATGTTATGAATACATGTATTCGTATTCGTATTCAAATACATTAAAATTTGAGCTGTATTCATGAATACATTTTGAATACTTTTTGAATACTTTCTATATTTTGGAATTAAAGAACCATATACTGAATAAAAGGTTTTCACAGATCAAGCCAATGGACTCCAGACAACAAATTCACGAATCCCTGACATCTGCCCCCCGGATGTTTGCCCCCTCTGTCAAAATTGACAGAAGAGGACACCTGCCCCCCTTAGGATTTTCCAGGACTGGACACCTGCCCCCCTACAAAATTTTATTAATAGGACACCTGCCCCCCAGTTAATTTTTATACTGTGGACACCTGCCCCTCTGCTGGTTTATACACCTTGGATATATGGCCCATTTTCTAACAAAAGTGTTATATTAACTTATTGAAGTGAGCAGGCTTTTTACTATAAATACTGAACAGATGCATTCTCTAAACACAAGCTAAAACAAAGAAATGAATTCAAACAGTTATCTTTTTGCTGGTATGCTTTGAGCTCGTTCCATTAACAGCCACATTTCTATCATTTCATTGACAAAATACATTTTACAAAGGTTCATTTTAGTGCTGAAGATATATAATGTTTTGTCAAAGAAATGATAGAAAAGTTAGCTTTAGTGGAACAAGCTCTTTGAGCTCGTTCCATTAACAGCCACATTTCTGCCATTTCATTGAATGACAATGTTGTTTGTTAGTTGGGTTAAAAATTTCAACTACCAAGCGAATGTTGACAAATGTGTTATGAAATTCATATGAACCTTCTAGAAAAAAATACATGTGCAATGGTGGGGAATATACTTGAGTGCTATTAAAATGAGATTAAATGGGTTCCTATTGTATTGATGTGCTATTATGTATTACATGTAACTGCCTTATTGCTCAAGATTATGTACCTGTATGTTATTGCTGTTATTTGAAACAATTCTGTTTTGTAAATAAATCAAACTGACACTTTTAGTTTTTATTATTAGATGTATCCAAAGTGTATAAACCAGCAGGGGGGCAGGTGTCCACGGTATAAAAATTAACTGGGGGGCTGGTGTCCTGTTAATAAAATTTAGTATGGGGGGGCAGGTTTCCAGTCCTGAAAAATCCTAAGGGGGGCAGGTGTCCTCTTCTGTCAATTTTGACAGGGGGCCAAACAGACGGGGGCAGGTGTCCGTATCCCCAAATTCACACCTCATATCAATATTAAAGACTTAATAATCCCTGATATTATTTGTATACCACCAAACACCTTGTCTGAAATTTATGCATTGAAAGCAGTCAATAGACTTAATTATCAATTAACTTGTCACAATACAACCTATTTATATAACAATGGCCACATATCCCCATTGCTTTTTAAATTGTTGAAAACATGGACAATAAAAATAAAACAAAAAAACTTGTGTTATTGGACATAACTCAGTTATTCAATATTATATTCTAAAATTTTTTGGTTTATTTAAAAGTTTTTCTATTTATCCATTATTTCACAGTGAAAGTCAAAAAATTTATAGTAATTTATATATTTTTTATACTTACCAATGACCCAGACATAGCTGGTGCTAACTCTTAAAATATAGGGCCAAACACAAATTTTGCCCCCCAATCCCCAAAATTTGCATCTAAAACCAAAGAAAACATGTCCTGAATGGCCCTCCACACTTCACCTCTACTGCGCATGCGCAGTGTCAAGGACGTTCCAAAATTGGCGCCATTAATCATTCTTATAACCAGTGCCTGGTAAGCGCTATGTACTCAGCGGGGAGGTATGAGTTCCCAACTCCTGGGAGGGCCATCCCCGTCTGGGTCATTGGTAAGTATAAAAAGTATATAAATTACTATAAATTTTTTAACATTTTTATACTGTACCAATGACCTAGACATAGCTGAATAGTAAAAAGGCTGGAGGGCCTAGGACATAGAGCAAGTTGGAATACGCTCAATTATATAAAATAGAGTCATCCCCTCTAGGGAAAAAGAAGTATTAGGCCTTACATGTATCTTTCTTATTTATGATAAATTAGAAAGATACAACACCTTCCAAAATTGAGCATCATACATCCATGTACTCTATTAATATCTAGTATAATCCTTATACTAATAATTTTTAAAGTAAGCCAATAAATAAAGTAAGTCTAGAGAATAGAGACTCTTTATACTCCTTAAAAGTGTCTGAGGATTGTATAATAACGTCCGTTTGACACGTGCTATATTCAAAAGCTATACTTTAAAAACTAAGACCTGAATGAATTTTTAAAACATAAACTTCTCACTAAAAAACCATCCCAATAACAGCTCAGAATTACTAACTCCGGAGGAGGTATCCCCTTGTTTTCATAGTAAAACAGGTGACCCAAGGGAACACCCTCCCCCCCCCCCTTTTTCTTGCCCTGGGTCAAATAGCCCAGAGCGAAGAGGGCAGCAGAACGGAGTCACTGCCGAAACAGACAGCCTACCTAGCTATAGTAGCAACTGTTAAGTGAATGACATTCTGAGCAGTAGATAATAGACCTAACAATAGAGGCCTCCAGAAATGGACTCGATATTTCTGAGATAAAAATTCATGAATGTGGATGGCTGAGCGCAATGAGCAGCCTTCAAAAATCTATAATAGCGACACTATTAATGTAAGCCCAAGATGTAGAAGAACTCTTACTTCATGAGCCGAAATCTCAAGCACAACTGCTGAGTCAATGATATACCATAAGCAGTATCGATAGTTAATTGAATCCATTAGCAATAGAATGGAGCGTAACGTCCTTCTATTAGGCATCAAAGACAGAAGAAGCTTACGCCCGTAGTAATAAACAGATATCTGTTTGTAAATACGTAAACTCTAACCGGACAGAGTAAAGGCCTATGCCCGTACGAAGACGGAAGGACCTTAATAACAATAGGTTCCGGATATTTATTAGGAGCCTGACTCTTATGCAAAAATCCAACCTAAATAGTAATGAAGTAGTGATTCCGAAACTACGAAAGTGAGAATCATCCACCGATAGTGCATGAAGCTCACTGACTGTTCAGTAAAAGAGAAGCCAACAGAATTACTGTCTAAAAGGTCAGAATTTGAAAACTACTGTTTCCAGAGGCTCAAATGATTACGTAGCTAAATAAGAACCGAAGTTAAATTCCGTATAGAAATTTAATCTAACGATTCTAAGTCTATTTATTGAAAAGTTACTCCTGACTTAGATAAAGAGACATAAGACTCAATTGTAAACTATCATAGAGTGCATAGGTATGAGATAACATAAACCTATAACCTAAATAGTAACAGGCTGCAGTAGATCTTGTCAAACAAGTATACTAGAAAGTTGCAATGACTAGTATGGAGGGATCAACAATATCAACATAGTGATCCCTACACCAACGACGGAAGAGCCTCCACTTTAGCTGCATAGTATAGCAAAGAAGAGGATCTCCTACAGTAAGAAATCGCGTCCGAAGCTCGTCCAGTACAATGCAATAAGGGCCACACAACGGAATACGTGAAGGTTGAGACCTTGCGGGTTGTGATGAAGATGACACGATTTTTCCCAGCGAAAAAAGATCCTCTCATGGAGGAAGTTTTCGCGTTAAGTCCCACAGTAGACATCTGAGTAAATTTACTCACGGTCTCTGTGAAGACAGAGATGCTATCAACAGAAATGTATTGAGGTTGTTTATCTTAGCAATACTTGCTGAAACAACAGCGCAGGAGGATATCCTATCATTCCGTCCTATTAGATCAATAGAGAGTTAACAACATAAGCTCAGAGATCCGGACATGTAAACACATACGTCTGCAATTGATTAGCAAGTTGTGTCGTAAATAAATTATCATTGGGCGCTCCCATTGATAGCAAATCTGATTGAATAATTGTTTGTTGAGAGTCCATTCTGACGGCAACAAGCGACCCATAAGGAAAGGGAGTCTGGTAATACAATCAGACGACCCGGAATATGACGGACCGAAGCAGAACTTGGTGTACTATAACAAACAGAAGGATTCTTTCCATTAAATTGAATAACGGAAACGTATGAGTGCCTCCCTGGTTCCGGAGATACGCCACTACTGTCGTATTATCGGACAGGATTTGGACATGCGTTTCTGAATAATGTTCTTCCAATGACATAAAGCAAGCCTAAAAAACATTATTCCGTGGAAGATAAGTGCTTGCCTAGAGACTGCGGATTTCAAAGACCCTGGCACTTTGAATCCGTTGGGATCAATATTGTATCCCAACCTGTTTGACTGGCAACCGTCATAATTATAAAACTCGGATCCGGCAACTGCAGTGGCACTCTCTGAGTCAACCACCGAATGTTTGCCCCAGTCTGAATCTCTTGCTACACTAGATAGACAAGAGAACGTGTAAATCGAGCAATTCATGGATTGCTGAAAAGTTGCCGTCGAAGAGAAGCTTCTCCGAGACCAAAGCGACTCTGAGAGAGTTCTTCACCTTACTATCCACGCGCGTGGATGAAGTTAGGGCTGCGTCACGTCTAAACAACTCCAGGTAGCCACTGAAGGGCGGAGTTATACGTGAACAAACTACTGCCCTCAAAAGAAATCACATTGAGGATCATATCCCGGAATTCTTTCTCTTGAAGACGTAATGATAACGCCTCAGTAAGGTGGATTACGTATGATAAAGCGTCTAAGTTAAGTCTATTAGACATCATTGTCGTTTCCAACATTGCGGTTGGAAAAGACATAGACGGTGAAAAAGATAATTTCCAGTCTTTAACCACGCCGTCTAGACGCATATGAACTCTCGGTATGCCCTGTTCTGCCAAAATAAATTATTCCTATAAATGATAAAAGGCAGAATTGAGCATTGCGGACAAGAAACTAAACTATCATGCTTGGTAGCAGGCTTATATATATATATAGCGTCGATAAATAATACACATGTTCTAATGACATTATTGGACTGTGTCGGTAAGTCAGGGACAATGTCCCTGAACCGATCCAAAATTCCGTGTCCAATGACGCTATAAGTCTCTTATCCAACATCGCAGCAATGTAGTCCGAAGGAACAACCACTGGAAGATAATGCCGGAAGAAATGTATGGCAGCTTCCGATGTTCCGAAAGGGAAAACTCGAAATCGTCCGAATCCCTTTCGCCATCCTGTCGGACCCTATAAAGCGTTTGGTCGTCCGAACCTGATGCAACCGCGGACCGCACCGACCCAGCGCCGTCGGATAATTCCTGATCCGACCGAGAAACTGTCGATTGCTGGGATGCTGCGAAAAACAGTGCTAACTTGGATAGCACGTCCGTCACTGAGGCCTGTGGAGAAGCGGTCTTACGATGCATTGCCGCTGGAAGCTCCGTGATCGTTACCCCCGTGCATACTTCTATTATGCGAGCGAATGGAGTGTATAGGCCTCGTGTCCCTTGGCTACCGGATGGCGTGACCTGTTCGCCGCGGAATCACTGAATGACGAAACTGGTCGGATACTCAAGGTCACGTAGCCAATGTGCGGTCGTGTGCGCTGCTGTGAGGATGAGGAAGCATTATCGACAGTCCCTCGGACTGTCAATATAACGGAGCGTCCCGAGCGGTGGACATATGCTCCGAATTCAAAATATCTGAACCACAACATGCGGTCCCCTATGTTGTTGGACGAGAGAGGGACCTCTCTCGCTCACAGCCCGGACGGACCTGGACGAGCCAGGAACCGGACTAACAGGCTTCCTCCGATCTGTCCTCAATCCGTCGTCACTGGGTGAGTACTAAAGTTATTATAGTGCTCGCATCACCCAAATCTCCTTCCTAGACCGCAACGGACGAACCCGGCAGCCGAACCATTCGATGAATGTACGCTACACAGGGTGAGCTAGCGAATGTCACTCCGTCGATCCTACAAGGGACCTCTTAGGCGATAGACATATTCCATGAGCACTTATTGCCGCTAGCTCTTCATTAACTATGACGACAGAGGCACACTTTGAAAGACATCTCCGTAACTTTGCGAACAAGAAACCAGAAATGCTTGGTAAAAGCAAGCATATAATAATATATATAGCGTCGTTCAATAATTCGAAAGTTTGTGTGACATTACTGGACTATGTCGGAACTGAGGGACGATGTCCCTGAACCGAACCAAAAATTTCTAAGTCCACCGACGCTATCAGTTTCTTATCCGGCATCGCAGCATTCTGGTCCGACGAAAGAACCTGTAGAAGATCAAGTCAGATGACATACACAACAGCATATGTTGTTCCGAAAGGGAAAGCTCGAAATCCTCCGAATCCCTTTCGGTATCCCGTCGGACCGGATGAAATTTTCGGACGTCCGTACCTGCTTCCGCGGAGCGTCCCGACCCAGCATCGTCGGATAATACATTATGCGACAGATTCAGTTGTTGCTGGGATGTTGTGATAAGCTGTGCTATTTGGGATAGCACGCCCGTCCCCGAGGCCTGTGCAGTAGCGGTCTTACGATGCATTGCCGCCGGAAGCTCGGTGAACGTTGACTCCCGCACACTTTCTTATGCGAACGTCCGGAGTCTGCAGGCCTCGTGTCCCTGGCTACCGGATGGTGTGACCTGGTCGCTGATGATTCTCTGATTGGCGAAGCTGACTGGATATCCGAGGTCACGTAGCCAAGAGCAGTCGTGTGCGCTACCACGAGAATGAGGAAGCCTTATTGACAGTCTCTCCGGACTGACTATATGTCGGAGCGTCCCGAGCGGCGGACGTATGCTCCGAATGCGAAACATTTTGTACCACAACATCTGGGGCCAGATGTTGTTGTACGAGAGAGGGGCCTCTCTCGCTCGCCGTCCGGATGGACCTGGACGAGCTAGGAACCGGACTAAAAGGCTTCCTCCGTTCTCCCTCTAATCCGCCGTCACTGGGTGTGCATTTGGTTGATTTATAGATTTATAGTGCTCGCATCACCCCAAAACTCCTTCTAGACCGCAACGGACGAACCCGGCTGCCGAACCATTCGATGAATACACCGGGCGAGCTAGCGGACGTCAAAGGCCGTCGAACCTACTAGGGTCCTCTTAGGCAACTGGCGTATTTACATGAGCACTTTTCCGCTAGCCCTTCATTAATTGTGACGACGGAGGCACACTTTTGGAAGACATCACGGATACATCACCCTAATCTTGATCGTCTGAAATAGAAATTGATAAAGTAGAGTGACCCTGCGGGGAAAGGACCGGAATGTCCAATTCCCCACTAACATACCGTGACACACGCTTCCCATGTTGTCATCGAAATCATCACATACAGAACAGGAGTTAGTGCGAGTACACTGACTACATATAGAATGATTATAAAAGTCAGAGGAAGATTTCCTCTTATTACAATTGACCAAAATCCTTTCAATGTGAAAAGAAAACAAAGTCCTAGTACTCGCACCAACCCCTGACAATCAAAATACATAATAATATGATCCATTAACATAGAAAAAATAATTGAAATCAAAATATTTTGAAAAAATATTTTTTCAGAACAGCCCAAGTTTCTGAAAAGTAACGTTGAGCCCCAATGGATCCCAAGCCTAAGTGTGGACAAAAATTTTAAAAATAATTTAAACAATTTATGCAACACTTACGAACAATAATAATGTATCTAGTTATGATTAAATTAACATCAAGATGTTATTTTCAAGAAATCCCCCCTCACACAGAGGGCTGTTGTAAATGTAAACAATAAGTGTAAAAACACTAAAATAAGACTCCAGGCACCCAGGCCCGAAATCAGTTACCAATAATACACCATCTGATGCAAAACAGAGACTTCCAGGGAAGAAACTGCAGAACATCAGATGGTAGATGCAGAACACAACGCCTAACCACCCATAGGTGAAGACGTAAACATGGGGAAAAGAACAGAATTCATTCCGTTAATCAGCTAAAACTCCCAAGAAATTTTAGTAATAAAATTACAGAAAATATGCCAAAAGCATGGGAGAATAGCAAGAGGGGACTTAAAGGAAAGGGAGAGAGGAAAACACTGAACAATCAGTGTAACTTGATAACAAGAATGACAACAAAATGGCTGCTGCCTCGAAAATAGGTAACTTAACATAATTTCATTAAAAAATTCTAAGTTACAGCCCTGATAATTTTCTGTCACACATTTTTCCTCTCCTCCTTCTATATCCTCCTTAGAATCACCATTTCACTAATATTTATGTGTCTGGCATCATTTAAACTGAGATTTACAAGCACAAAGATCAGTCAGATGTTAACTGATGAAGGGCCAAACTTAGAATGATTAATGGCGCCAATTTCGGAACGTCCTTGACACTGCGCATGCGCAGTAGAGGTGAAGTGTGGAGGGCCATTCAGGACATGTTTTCTTTGGTTTTAGATGCAAATTTTGGGGATTGGGGGCAAAATTTGTGTTTGGCCCTATATTTTAAGAGTTAGCACCAGCTATGTCTGGGTCATTGGTACAGTATAAAAATACACATATTTATTTATTCCTGTTTAAGGACACCTTTGTACAGCTCAGTATGTCTAATTATAATTGGTGAAAGCACGTAAATATTATAAAGAAAATACTATTGCTGTTAGCAAACTTTCAGCCAACAGACCTCCAGGTTCAACCATGAAGTGCACTGGCTAAAACTTTACTAGTCCTTCTTATGTGGTGTCATTGCAATTGATACTTAACATTCAGGAGGAAATGCCAGTCTGTGATTTTTTTTAGAGGTAATCCACTCACATTTGTGATGTGTTGTCCATGGAGAGTAGTCTAATTACTATGACACCCATAGAGTGGATTTCCCGTCAGGTAATTACTTTAGTTTTCCAACAAAGCATGGTAAACACAATTAAAGCTTCAGCTAAAGGACCATCAGTTTAAAAATGACTTTTAACCCAACAAACAAAAGACTTAAAGGCCTTGCTATAAATACTTCTAATTTAAAAAGTATTCAAGTATTCAAAAATGTATTCATGAATACATTGTAATGTATTTGTATTCGTATTCAAATACATTTGAAAATTTGTGTATTTGTATTCGTATTCATGAAATTTCAAAGTATTCATATTTGAATACATTTACAAAGTATTTGCCCCAAGCCTGCTGTTAATTGAATATGGGTTATAGAGTAAACTCCTGTTAATTGAATAAAAAAAATCTTGTAACATGTCGAGAAATTACCGTGACTCTCCCCAGTTTTCCTTTGCTTATAGACCTATCTGGCCTCAATACATTCAATACTAGTACAGGCATTTAATTTATTATCTCTTGTTTGACAGAGCTCATGCTTCAACAGGGCGCCCAAATATGAACCCAGGGACTCGTTTCGAACAAACCTGAATCTGACAACTCTAAGGATGTTGTATACCAAGTATCAAAGATTCTGATTGGTAGTTCTGGAGAAGAATTTAAAAAAAAAAAATTGTGGGTGCTAACAGAATTATGCCCCTTGTGGTGCCCCCTGTGGGCATGGCAACCTTATTTGAACAAACGTGAATTTAAATACAGTTAAAACTAGAAGTTCTGTCATGAATTGCACGCTTATCTTGACACAATTTCACACAGGAATTGCGTGCAATTTTCCTATTGAAAATACCCAAATTACCACAGAGTTTTGCCATTACTCACAGCAAACACAAGCAATGTTTCAGCCAATGGACCTCCGGGTTAAACCCGGAGGTCCATTGGCTGAATCATTGCTTGTGCCCAAGCTGCGTGGAGAATTTGAGAACCTTTCCATATGACCTAACGCGCTGATAAACGGTCTAAATGGCAAAGTGTTTGTGCGCAATTGATGACAGGACTTCTGGTTTTAACTGTATGATAAACAAGAGGCCCCACAGGGCCTGAAACACTCATCTTGAACAGCAGACAATTTAAACAGAGTCCAAGAATGAGTCTACATTAAGCAAGCCATCTCCATAGGCTACACTGTCAATCTTTGAGTCCCTCAGGAGTGACAAAAATAATCTGGGCATCATGCCTTTTCTTCAGTTGATCATAAAGTAAAATGTAGAGCTCCCCTATGAAGCCCCTTGATACAACCTATGTGGATTAATCTTAGTACCTCCAGAGGGTACTGAATACAAAATTTTTAATTCTTCAGCAAAATGGCCAATTCCGGCTCCCATAGAGAGCCCAAATATTAACCCAGGCTCTTGATTTGAACAGTTAAATCTGACTTCCTTAGAGATGTTGTGCACCGAATATGAAAACATTCTGACTGTTGGATCTGAAGAAGAGAAATTGTAAAGAAATTTATTCGAATTGCACTAAGTTCAAATTTGGGCTACCATAGCGAGCCCAAATATTAACCTATGGATCTGATTTGAACAAACTTGAATCTGCCCCCCCACCCCCCCCCCCCCCCCCCCCCCCCGCTCCCTCCCCCTCCCCCTAGAGATGTTGTATACTAAATGTGAAAGCATTCTGACAAGTGAATCTGAAGAAGAAGATTTTTGAAGAAATTCCCTCATATTGTACTAAGTTAAATTTCATGTTCCCATATGGAGCCCAAATATTAACCTAGGCACTCGAATTGAACAACCTAGAATCTGACCCCCCTAGAGATGTTGTATACCAAATATAAAAGCATTCCGACTGGTGGATCTGAAGAAGAAGATTTTTAAAGAAATTTCCTGATATTGCATTAAGTAAAAATTTGGGCTACCATAGTGAGCCTGAATATATACCTAGGGATCTGATTTGAACATACTTGAATCTGAGTCCCACAGAGATGTTGCATACCAAATATAAAAGCATTCTGACTGGTGGATCTGAAGAAGAAGATTTTTTTAAATTACCCTCCACATTGAACAAAGATAAAATTTGAGCTTCCGTAGGAAGACCAAATATTAACCTAGGGACTTGGTTTGAACAATCTAGAATTTGACGCTTATAACAATGATGTATACCAAATATTAAAAGATTCTGACTGGTGGTTCTGAAGAAGAAGATTTTTAAAGAATATTCCCCATATTACCCTATGTTAAAACTTCGGGCTCCTGTAGAGAGCCCAAATATGAACCAATGAGCTTTATTTCAACAAACTTTTATCTGACCCCCTATGAATGCTGTATACCAAATATCAAAAGATTCTGATGATTGGTTCTGGAGAAAAGATTTTTTTTAAATTTTTACAAATATGCTGACTCAGCATTTTTTCGATGCCCATTACAGAACACCCTAACATAACCGATGGCAATTTTTTTTCACCATTCAATTCTACTGGTCATAAGGATACTTCATACCAAATAAAAGCTCTCTGTTCCGTGGGGTTTGGGAAATATGAACATTTGAAAATATTTCTATTTTTAGCTCCCAGGGTTCCCATGGGGATGCGGGAATTTTTTTTTTTTTGCATGGGTTAAGTACTTATGACCCAATACTACCACAAACCAAATTTGGTTCATACCGGACCACCGGTTCAGAAAATAGAAATTTTGGGCGGGGCCAAAAATCTTACCCCTCCTATTACAAAGCCAAATATTATTTCACGAACTTCATTTGAACAAATTTGATTCTACACCTCATATGGAAGCTCCATAGCAAATATCAAGTCATTGTACACACTGGTTCTTGAGAAGAAGATTTTAAAAATATTTTGGAGCATTTTCCCCCACTCCCTCCCTATGGGGCTGGGCATGTTGAGTTGAACAAAAATGAAATGCCCTTTTGGGACCATCACTCACACAAACTTTCACTTGAATTGGCCCAGTGGTTTCGGAGGAGAAGACCAAAACATGGTGTTGACGGACGACAGATGGCAGATGACGGACGACGGACGGAAAGCGATGAGATTAGCTCAGCTTGACTTTGTCAAGATGAGCTAAAAACATGCATATCAAGTTTTGTTCAATTCATTTATGAGCAGAAGTTGATAATGTGAAGTTCAAGCCAGACAGACAATGAATGGACGATGGACAGAAAGTGATCACTAAAGCTCCCCTTACGCTTTGCTCAGGTGAGTTAAAAATAATTTAAATAACAGGTTTTGATATCATGTGTCTTGGGTAAGGGGTTTCTTTTTCATTTTAACGACTACCGAATTTACTCTATGTATTGGGACACTCTATGATTTGGGACACACATTTTTTCCAGAAAACTATATTTTTTTTATGCTCCAAAATTTGGGACATTCAGGAGATTCGTTTCCAGTTGGCCCGTCGCTAGTAGCAGACGACACTCATAGAAAAAATTCTTGGGTAACTCAAAATTTTCATTTTTTGCTTCCAAAACATAGCTTATGATCCCTCATTGGAACGAGCTCAATACACTCGTTCCAATGAGGGATCATAAGCTATGTTTTGGAAGCAAAAAATGAAAATATAAAAAAAAATTGGATGGCGATTTTCGTATATAGTGATGGAAAATGAATCACACACAACTTTATTCAGCATCAAATCAAGACCAGGGTCTGTTCTTTCCCCATTTTCTAAGAATTGGGACACCTGTGAAAATAATTATTTTCAGCTGTCCCAATAAATAGAGTAAATCTATTTATTTATTTATTGATGTTTAAGGTCACATATTTATGCACAATGGCTAATCATGACCGTGACAGTTGTATGGGTGGAGGAAGCCGGAGTACCCGAAGAGAACCACCGAGCAACGACGAGCAGCTGCCAGCTCCCCAACATCGTAACTCCGCACTGCAGCACAGGCAGGGTTAGATTGGTTGAAGACATGCGTACCATCGACGTGCAGTACGCCTTAGTACACGGCGTCAGCGGGCCCCCATGTGGGCAATGGAGATGAAGTGTCTCGCCCAAGGACACAACACGGTTGCCGCAGGTGGGATTTGAACCGAGGACCTCTCGGCTTGCAGCCTGCACCTCTACCTACTGAGCCATCGCGCTCCCCACATAGAGTAAATACGGTACCCAGAATGGCTGTTGTCAATGTTTTCATTCCCAAGTCAGGGACTGGACTTATGAACAAGGAGAGGACTCCAAAAATGAAATCTAAAAAGTTGATAGGTGATTTATTGTTGATTTATATGAGCTTACTCCTGGCTCAGTACGAAACAATGCCAGACAACAGTGTGCAAAATTTCAAAAATGACTCTAACTGACTGACCGTTCAGTGGTTTGGAGATGTCTAACCGAACGCTTGGTTATGTAAAATTTCCCAGAAAACTGCTCTTTTATCATTAACAAGCATTCATATATTGCGTGGAATTGAAATATATACGGCCTCTCAACGCAAAAGTCTAAAAATCTATCAGACACAAGGAAGGCTGGTTAACTGGTAGAGTGCTGGAAGCCCATATTCGGGCTTTATTCTGAACTGCATGTACCTAAAGTTGAAGACTTCATATTTTGTAGATTTTCTTCTTATTGTCTTAGATTTGGAAGTAAAATTACTTCATGTTCATCGATTTGCATTGTTACAATTTATAGGAGAGTGCCTATAGGCAGGGGAGGAGATGGTGGTGCCTATAGGCACTCTCCCATAAATTGTAACAAGATCAAAATGTGTAAAGAAATCTGGAGGCTGAGAAAAAATTGAGCACTCTACCAGTTAAGTTACTCAGACTTTACCATTCAAGATGCAACATTTGTCTAAACGGTCATCCGTTTGAGTATATTTAAATTTGCATAACCACCACGCAAACGAAACAAGAGTTCTCGTCAAATTTTGCACACTGAGACAAGATACTCACATCATGGAGTTTGTGAGAAAAGGACCTGATTCTCAAAAATCATGACATGTTTTAAGATTTGGTCTTTAATTTTGGCATTATCAACAATCGAATACACCTGGCTGTTTATGAGACAGAGGGGCACTTGTGTTTTTCTCAAATAAATTGACCCTTCTGCTAATAAGGGCTTAAAAATACATTTGGCATGGACTGGTAGGTATCCACTTGTGGGCAGTAATGTCCATGTATGCGTTTACCAGGTAATAAAAATGATTATTAGCAACATTTTTATAATGTACCCGGTGCTTCATTAATTAAATTTTTGATTGATGATTATTCCTATAATAAGAGTTTGGAATCTAATATTATTTCGTCCGTAGAAATATTACCCACCTGTGGAAAGCGACCACTCCACGGCAGCTGTACTGTAATTAAATGCTGGTCTAGTGATGAACCGATAATCGGAATCGACAATTGAAACCGGCCAGCTCTGGGGCTTTCACCGATTATGACAACTGGCAGTTTCCGGTTATTCTATATTTAACACTGACTATTAAAGTCTCTTTGATATCTGGCCTTTTCAATAAAGTTTCCCCATTAAAAATGCGTGGGGTAGGGATTTGCAGAGTCGAGATATTACAGAATTTATCATCTGAGATCGGTATGAGATCGCCACTATTCCCAGATGATCCAAGTCACTGATCTTCAATCATGGTGCTGTACAACATTGCTTCGGGTACATGTATAAATAAAATGTGTTCAGTCGGTAGTCTGTAGGGGATCTGGATGTTACAGTTAAAACTAGAAGTCCTGTCACGAAATGCGCACAAATAGCACGTCGACTTGCACGTTAATCTACGCGTTATAACCATAGTAAGGCTATCAAATTATGTACATATGGCCTTTGCACAAGCAATGTTTCAGCCAATGGACCTCCGGGTAACCCGGAGGTCCATTGGCAGAAACATTGCCTGTGTTTGCTATGAGTAATCAGGAGAACCTGCCGTGCTTTGGATGTCATTCGATATGGCAATTGCGCGCACTTCCTACGCACAATTAAGCCTAGATAAGCGCACAATTCGTGACAGGACTTCTAGTTTTAACTGTATGTACTTTGGACATTTCATACTCTGGACGTTTCATACTCAGTTGGACATTTCATACCCAAATCTTCGGTCGTTTCGCACCCAAATGTCTTGACGTTTCGTACCCAAGATTGGACATTTCGTACCCTGGGAATTTTCAGTTCTGTACCCAATTTTTGACTGTCACAAACATGTTTTCAGTTTGTCAAGTTTCATTTTATAGCATGTCAACACTGAGAAACACATGAAGGGAGGTAACAAGTTGAACAATGAACATTAAATAATATATTCTGATGCCGCGTGTGTTTTTGTCAATAATGCACCAAACAACTTCACAACACACATTAACATCAAAGTTATTATTCAATTAAGACACAAAGTATGTGAGCTCAGTATCTTCCTGATTAATACAGCCAAGTATAGTGTATTCTTACACAAAACCGTATTAACACTATTTACCAGAATAAACCACAATCTTCACAAGAGGACAATATCGTGTGATTGTATCATTTATAACGATCTTCTCCCACACCAACTCCCAAAATGCAAATATTATTTTGGCTAATACTGCCAAACACTAAACATGCATACTCTGAGAACTTATGTGGTATTAAGCTTTTGTACTTGGTGATCTAAAATAGAAATTCTGTAGTAAAACAGGCACTAACAGATTTTCTTCTTGGTCCTATTTCAACCAATGGAATTGGCATCGAACTTAGCACAATCGGCAGAGAAATAATCGGTAATCGGTTCGTAGCAAGTTTTGATAATCGGTTCATCACTATACTGTTCAGAAAAATCCCACTGTAATACATGTAATCTGCTCACCCCTAGAATTATACTCACATCTCTAATGGCTACAGATCCAACTGTATCAGTATAAAAAGGGACAGCTATGAACATGTCATCAAGGGATCCTTCTGGCTCCTTTTTTATCATAAACTCATCTGCTTCAACAGCAATATCTAACTCCAGTTCTGGGGTGTTCTTCTTTTTTTGTCTCGATCGTTTTGAATTACTACTTTTAAATTCCAAACTTTTCTTCTTTGTATTTGTGGCATCCTGTTTTGATAATTCTCTGGACCTGATGGGTTTTTGTGCAATTTTCTGTTTCCGTTTACGAAGTGAATATGTTCTGACGACAACTGAATCACTTTCCGCACGAGCAGTCTTAGATTTTTTTACCTCCAATGCTTTTTTATTTTCTACACATTTTCTTTTTCTTCCATACCGAGACTTCCCTATTTCTGTGTCATTGTTTCTGTCATCAGTTATCTGTTCAATATTTTTAGCTTCAGATTTCTTTTTACATCTTCTATCTTTTCCCACAGAGTCACAATCATTCTTACCATCATCACATGACTGTTCTGACTGATGTTGCAGAGCTTGCACATCTGAGTTGAAAAGCATGTCAAGCTGTGATTCATTTGAAGCAACTTGCTTCATCTTATTATCAACTAATTTAACTACAACCATTTTATCTGTATCTAGATGAAGTGGATCATGAGGTGGTACAATAGTTAAATTTACAGTCTGACAAGAATTCACAGAATAATTATGATCATCAAATAAATCGCAATCATTATATTCTTTATTTGTAGTTTTTTGACTAACATCATGTTGTATATTTGATATTTGTGTTTTATTACTCTCGTTACTATCAGTAATTATAGTATTATTAGTATTATTTACTAACTTTATGTCCTCTCTACATGATTCAACATTATCTAATGAATCTATTAATATCATATCTCCTTCATTATTATTCAATGATGATGAATCTTCTGTATATAACTTACTATTCTGACAACCGGCATGAACCAGTATTTCATTATCAGCAGGATGTAAATAGAACACATTAGGTTCATTACTTCCCGCTTCAACAGTATCATTATCAGCTGGATGTAAAACGGACACATTAGCTTCATTACTTCCCACTTCATTATCAGCTAGATGTAAATTGGACACATTAGGTTCATTACTTCCTACTTCAACAGTATCATTATCAGCTGGATGTAAAACGGACACATTAGGTTCATTACTTCCCACTTCATTATCAGCTGGATGTATATTGGACACATTAGGTTCATTACTTCCCACTTCATTATCAGCTGGATGTAAATTGGACACATTAGGTTCATTACTTCCCACTTCAACAGTACCAAACACTGTGTTATCCTCTGGAACCAAATTCTCTTCATGTACATTCACTTCAACTGATGCTAAAGGCATCAGTTGAAGTGAATGTACATGAACATCGCTTGATGAAATGTTTAAAAGACTTTCACTTTTATCAGAATCAGTTATAGGATAGAGATCGCATATTTCATGACTGGTGTTACTCAATGCAATCTCACTTCTACCATTTCTCATTGCATCTACTTCAGTACTTTTCAACAATGAAATAGAGTTACTGGGTTTCTGTTCAGTACTTGTTTTACCACAAGACAAATCAGGAATCGTACTCTCTGAAAGCATTCCTCTATTTGACATCTCAGCATTCTCCTTCTCTGATACTTTTCCAACATAAGTGTTATGAGAACATATTCTATCATCTGTCAATAGTTGATTAGAATCAGATGGTGACAATGACTCCCCATTCTCATTCATTTCTTTGAAATATTCAACTTGAATCTCATAATGTGAAGATGATTTTGAGCTTCTGAACTGTTTAGAAGTATTGATGTCATGCAATGAGTTTCTGTTATTATTATTACCTATATTTTCTGTCATGTTTAATGATGAACTATAGTTAGATAAAGCATTTAATTTGTTTTCCATGTGAAGACAACTAGATGGTGATTTCTTTGAACTTAAATTCAGTTCTTTGACATATCTGACTTTCAGTTGATTAGATGACATGCTGTTGTCACTCAGTGTTGGAATATTATAATCTCTGCAGTATTTATCACAGAGTTTCTTCACCTTATTTATCTCTAGAAGTGTAGAAATCGCTAATAAATCATGTACTGTTGATTCAGTAATTATCAATACACCATCATATAAACACTGCAACAAGTGATCGACAACTGTTCTCTTTGTGGCTTTTGGTAAAAATAATCGCAATGTACTTTCTGCATCCATTTCTAATGTTGCATTCTGTAACATCACACTATAAGCAGTTAAAATTAATTTATGTGCCTGAAAGAAAAAAAAAATTTCATTATATTTTTTCCACTAAAATATCCAAATAATTCCTACAAAGGTATAGTACAGTTATTTATTTTTTTGTCATCATAAATTTCCTCCAAATCAGATATTGAATCATATATCCATAAAAATACTATTCTTGATGCACAATTATTTCGAGCCGGTTTGGGTGGATGAAACACACTGATATTAGTGCACCTCCGAATAACAATACCACCCCCCCACCCCCCCAAAAAAAAACAAAAAAAAACTTGATTTATCTACTATCTACAGTTAAAACTAGAAGTCCTGTCACGAATAGTGCGCTTATCTAGGCTTAATAGCGTGTTGGAATTGCACGTAATTGCCATATCGAATGGCATCCAAACCATGGCAGGTTCTCCTGGTTACTCATAGCAAACACATGCAATGTTTCTGCCATTGGCTGAAACATTGCTTGTGCACAGGCCATATGTACAGAATTTGATAGTTTTACTTGGGCCATAACGCGCATATTAACGTGCTATTTGTGCGCATTTCATGACAGGACTTCTAGTTTTAACTGTATATGTATCCAAGCCTGGAAATAAGCAGGCAGACAGGTTAACTCTCCCAGAACGCTCGGGAAAATCCTGTAAATTTAGTGTAGTTCCTGGCCTCTCGGAAGGGAATCAGTTTTGGCAAAAATCACGGGAAAATTGTGCAGTTGAAAAATTATAAAGTTTAAGTAATTTGTATATTTTTTATACTTACTAATGACCCAGACTAGCTGGTGCTAACTCAAAAATTAATCCAGGGCCAAACGCAAATTTTGCCCCCCAATCCCCAAAATTTGCATGCAAAACAGAAAAATTTATGTCCTATCTGGTCCTCCATACTTTTCAGATCTGTGCATGCACAGTATCCAGGAAGACACCAAAATTGGTGCCAACCATCATTCTTTCTACAGATTGCCTGTTAAATGTAATAAACAGCGGGGAGGTATGAGTGCCCACTCATGGGAGGGCCATACCTGTCTGGGCAATTGGTAAGTATAAAAAATATACAAATTACTTAAAATTTATATTTTTATACAACAACCAATGGCCCAGACTAGCTGAATCGTAAAAAGACTGGAGGGCCTAGGGCATAAAGGAAAATCCAATCTCTCTATTACTTCAGTAAAGGATATCTCCTACAGGAGAATAGGAGAAGATAGGAATTATATATGTCTTTCTCCTTTACGAGAAAAGAGAAAGGCATAACACCAACAATGTAATTGAGTATTACATAATACATAATTCTCCATCTAATGCCAGCATAATCCGTTATGCTAATTCGGTGAAGGAAAACCAATATATAAAGATAGTCCAGAGAACAAGACTATACTCATAAAAGTGTCCAAGGATTGTATATAAATGCCCGTTTGACACGCGGCATTTACAAATGCTTCACAGTGAGCTACACTTTAAAAACAGTACATAAATGAGACATAGTTATTGCTTCACATCGAGCTACACATTAAAACCATCCCAGCACTGACTCAAGGACTACTGACACTGGAGGAGGTCTTCCTTTGCTTTTCACTATAAAGCCAGATGATCATAAGGGAAAAAACCATCCCCCCCCCCTACCCTTGTTCTGAGGTACATGTCCTCAGAACGAAGAGGGCAGAGGAACAGCATCAATGCTAGAAAGGACTGCCTAAATAACTATAGATGTAACCATTAATGCACGACATTCTGAGCAGCAGCAGAAAGAGACCTAAAGATCTGAGGTCACTGGAGATGGACTCTAAATTTCTCAGGTAAAACTTGGTAAATGAAGAGAGCAGTGTCCAGTACGCAGTCTTCATGAGACGATCAGTAAAGGCTGTATTGTTAGAATAAGCCCAAGAAGTGGACAGTGCTCTAACCTCGTGCGCTGATATCTTATTTACCGAATGTAGATCCATAGAGAGATTTTCATAGGCAATGCATATTGCCAACTGAATCCATCTAGTGACTGAATGAACAGAAATATCCTTTCTGTTAGGAATCAATGAAAGAAAGAAATGTTTTCTTTCTTTTCTAACAAAATCTGATAGACGTTTATAAATGCGCATAGCCCTGAGTCCTGACTGGACACAGCAAAGGTCTACGGTTATCTGAGGATGGCAGAGCCTTAATGATAATAGGCTCAGGCCGCTTGTCTGGAATCTGATTCTTGGCCAGAAATCCCACTTCCGCAGTAAGGGTAATGGTATTACCCACACTACAGAAGTGAGATTCATCAACAGATAAAGCATGAAGTTCACTGACTCTTCGAGCAGATGCAAAGGCTAAGAGAAATGCCATTTTGTAGGTCAAGAATTTGAACTCTACAACGGCAAATGGCTCGAATGGAGCTTCTTTGAGCTTCAACAGAACCAAAGCCAAATTCCACTTAGGAATTAATCTGAGGGTTCTAGGTCTATTAATAGAGAAATTTCTAACCAGCTTGGACAATCAAGTATTTGATCCAATAGCCAAGTTATCATGATTAGCATAAGTGTCTGATAACATAGACCTATAGCCCTTAATAGTGATGGGCTGCATTTTGAGATCGTAAAACAAGTAGACCAGAAATTTGGCAATATTTGGTATGGACGGATCATAAACATCTATCAACTGATCCTGACACCAACGGAAGAAAACTCTCCACTTCACTGCATAGTTCAACAAAGAGGAGGACCTCCTGCAGTTAGAAATTGTGTCCACTCCGCATCCTGTAAACCGTTTTCCGTGCAAGAAGGACAGCACAACGGAAATACATGACGGTTAAGACCTTTTGGGTTGTGATGCAGTGCGTGTGACTTCCCCTGATAAAGAAGGTCCTCTCGTGGAGGAAGCTTCCAGGGAATATCCCATAACAGACTCTGGAGAAGATTGATCTAAGGTTTCTGCTACTAGCAGAATTTTGCAATGAGACTGTTTGATCTTTTAAAAGAATCTGCTGCATCAACGGAGTTGGAGGATACACATATCCTATCATTCCGTCCCATGAGATTGACAGAGTGTCTACAGTGTACTCTCGATGATCTGGGCATGGCGACACAAACGTCGGTAACTGATTGTTCAGGTGTGTCGCAAACAGATCTATAATGGGACGATCCCACTGGTAGCAAATCTGCCTGAATATTAGCTTGTTGAAACTCCACTCCGATGGCAACAGCCGACCTTTCCGAGAGATTAAGTCTGCTAGTATGTTCAGACGACCCGGTATATGACGGACAGAAAGATAAACATGATGATTCATGATGTATAGAATCCTCTCTGTTAATTCGTATAATGGAATAGAATGAGTGCTGCCTTGGTTCCTGATGTAAGCTACTACTGTCGAATTGTCTGACAAAATGTGAACATGGACATTCGCTATTATGTGTATCCAAGCACCGTCCGACAGCTCAGGTTCTGAGTCTGAGGGAGGCTGCACCTGCACTTGCTGGGATGCTGCGATCAGCTGTGCAATCTGTGACAGCAAGTCCATCATCAAGGCCTGAGGAGCAGCGGTCTTCTGTTTCTTAGCCACTTGCTGCTCCTGGGACGGCGTGTCAGAGATGGATCTCTTCTCCGAACGTCCCGATGATCGAGGCCTTGTCTCCTTAGCTACCAAATGGCCCGACTTTACGGCGAAGAGTGGTCCCTTCTTCGAGCAGCAGGCTGGATTTCCGAAGTCGGATAGCTAGGATGTGGTTGAGCGTGCTTTATATTCACAGTGGAAGTGGCCCCAGATGTTGCTGGGATAGAGAGGGATCTCTCCAGCTCGTGGCCCTCTCAGAACTCGCCGAGCGTCCCAAAACACTTGCGGGCTTCTTCCCTAGTTCCGTCGTCGCTGGGTGAGCATGTTTAGATTTTAAGGTGCTCGCTCTACCCACTACACTTTGTTCGCCCGCAACGGACATACCCGGCGTCACGGCTCCCATGGACAGAGTAAACGCTTCACCGGTCGAGCTAGCTGCTGGCAAAAGGATTATCCCCTGCCTAATATTCAAGAGCACCTTAGCAGCTAGCTCTGTTTGCTCATCAGAGCGCGACGACAGTAGCACACTTTTGGCAGGTGTCACATAACTATCACCATGTTCTTGTTCCTCTGAAAAAGAAACTGAGAAACTTGAATGACACTGTGGCGAGAGAACCGGCATTGGCCTCTCACCGCTAACAACATATCGTGACACCCGCATCCAATGTTTGTCATCCCAATCAACACATGTAGGACAAGAATTGGTGGGAGTACATCGACTTCAAGCAAGACAACAAGCATGTAAATCTGAGGAAGACTTCCTCGCCTTGCATTTTGAGCAATAAGCTTTCATAATTAATCAAGCAAAGTCGATTGAACTCCCACCAACTCCACAATAAATATATGATAAAGACACATAATAAACAACAATTAAAATACAAATCGAAAAATTAATTTAAAAAAATCTTTCGAAAAAATTTTGACAAAAGCCCAAGTTCCCAAAGGGATCATGAAGAGCCCAAGGGTATCCCGATAGAGCCTGAGTGTGGACAAAAAGCCAAAAATTATTGCTACACTACCAGAATATTAAGACATGAATTTTAAAACAATCCTACAGTAATAATAAGTAGAAACTACATTTATTTAAAGGACGATGCCAATGTAAACAACATCAAGGAAAAAACCGGAAACGAGACCTCAGGCACTGAATAAAAAAGGCCCAAAGTCAGTAACAGACTTTAAAGCTACCAGATGTAAAGCAAGATCTTCAGATGAAGAAAAAACAATACATCGGATAGAAGATGCATGACCCAAATGACCCAACACCCCTAGGGTGAGGACGTAACCATGGGGATATACAGAATAAACATTCTGTAATACACGTTAAACTCCCAAGAAATTTAATAAAAAATTTCAATAAAAATAAGCCAAAAAGCTTGGGAGTTTAACAGGAGGGCTTCAAGGAAGGATAGGGAAGGAACACTTAACAAACAGTGGATAAATCATTAGCAAGAATGATGATGTCAGGCACATGTCCCGAAATTGGAAAACATGAAATAAGTTTGATAAAAATTATAAAGTTACAGCCCTGAACATTCCTAACCACCGTTGTTCACTTCCATCATCCAAATATGTCCTTGGATCCAAAAATTTTACCACTGATTTGTGTCTGCCATCCTGAAATGAAAGTGTCAATGACACGGTAGCTCAACTTGTGTAAGACATGTACATGTATAGTATGTGACACATCAATGACACACATCTTGGTAATGACCTGATAACAAAGGTACATATGTAAAGTATTGTAAAGGTCTGTACATAAATACTGACCGTAGCCTGTAACAAATGTACAGGTAAAGTATTGTAAAGATGGGTGACAGTTAGATGCCTCTCACCAGAGCCGTATTGAAATGTGCACTTACTGTGTAAAAGTAGCACTGAATAAATCAAAGTTTGTCTAATTGGCCACCATCTTGAAATTTTGGACCACACCCAAAAACACTTGTCCTCGTCCCAAGGTGATAACAAAGGTACCCAAGAAGTTTCGTGAAGATCGGTTCATAAATACAGCCTCTGGCCCAAGTCGTATTGACATGTGTACTAACTGTGTATAAGTAGCACTGAATAAATCAAAGTTCATCTAATTTGCATAATTTCTGCACGAGAAAAAAACCCTGTATTATATGTGATGTATTCCATGTTACTGAACATTCATTCAAAAACTTATTCAAATCAGAACCTTCATATAGAAGTTCTGTACAAAAAACTGATTGTACCTAATTTCGGTACAAAATGGCAGCCAGCAGCCATCTTGAATTTTGGACCGCACCCCAAAACACTTGTTCTTGTCCCAAGGTGATAACTAAGGTACACAAGAAGTTTTGTGAAGATCGGTTCATAAATACAGCCTCTAGCCCAAGCCGTATTGACATGATGTGCACTTACTGTGTTTTAGAAGCACCGAATAAATCAAAGTTCATCTAATTTGCATAATTTCTGCACGAGAAAAAAACCTGTATTATATGTGATGCATTCCATGTTACTAAACATTCAAACAAAAATTCATTCAAATCAGAACTTCCATACAGAAGTACTGTACAAAAAACTGATTGCACTACATGTATTTTCGGTACAAAATGGCTGCTGGCAGCCATCTTGAATTTCGGACCGCACCCAAAAACACTCGTTCTTGTCCCAAGTTGATAACAAAGGTACCCAAGAAGTTTCGTGAAGATTGGTTCATAAATACAACCTCTTGCCCGAGCCGTATTGAATTGTTGATGGACAGACGAAAAGACAGACAGACAACGGGCCATGGCATAAGCTCGAATTTTACGTCAAAGTTGAGCTAAAAATGAGATTTAAAAGCACAGATGTCAGTTCATTGTTGCTGACTTAAGGGTCAAACAAAGAATGATGGTTGGCGCCAATTTCGGTGTCTTCCTGAATACTGCGCATGCGCAGATCTGAACAGTATGGAGAACCAGATAGGACATCAATTTTTTGGTTTTGCATGCAAATTTTGGGGATTGGAGGGCAAAATTTGTGTTTGGCCCTGGATTAATTTTTGAGTTAGCACCAGCTAGTCTGGCCCACTGGTTGTTGTATAGAAATTTTTTCACTTTCCAGAAGTTGCGTGTCAAGTAATACTAAATAGGCCTTCGAAGCTCTGATCATAACAAATTAAACAAAAAAATATGCATACAAGTTATTTATTTATTGATGTTTAAGGTCACATATTTATGCACAATGGCTAATCATGACCGTGACAGTTTGACGGGTGGAGGAAGCCGGAGTACCCGGAGAGAACCACCGAGCAACGACGAGCAGCTGCCAGCTCCCCAACATCGTAACTCCGCACTGCGGAACAGGCAGGGTTAGATTGGTTGAAGACATGCGTACCATCGACGTGCAGTACGCCTTAGTACACGGCGTCATCGTGCCCCCACACGGGCAATGGGGATGAAGTGTCTTGCCCAAGGACACAACGCGGTTGCCGCAGGTGGGATTCGAACCGAGGACCTCTCGGCTTGCAGCCTGCACCTCTACCTACTGAGCCACCGCGCTCCCATGCATACAAGTGAATTATATTTAATAAAAGAGCCCTTTATTATAAATATTTCACTTATATCCACATTTGTTTTCGGTTTTGTTCATTTCAATTTTGCTGTGTGGCAATTTACGAATGCCAAAGTGAAAATAGTCACCTTAAGTACGTCACCTATTGACATCCACCTTCCACCTAATTAATAATTCCTGGTGAATAAAATTTACGCAAAAGAATTAAAGAATTCATATTTCTTTATTTGGTTCAAACATCCACTTATTTTTAATTCAATTAACCACTTGATTTGTGATCCACTTCGTCAAAGTAGAAGAATCCAGTATAAAATGGGTAAATTTACTCGGAAATATTCACCTTGTTCGGTGATATGCTGAAAAATTACGGCTTAAAATCAATACACAACAGATGTATTTTGTAATACACAAGGCTGGGGGGGGGGGGGGGGGGGGGCAGAGGGGGAGGGGGGGGGGCTATGAACTACTAGGTGAAAACTGGTGCCACTAGTGGTCCAAGAGCTGAAATCCTTTACTTCTTATGTATATTGTTCCCTGAAAATCACCCACCAGTTACCTGAAAATTTTTTTCTGAAGTTAACCCCCTACACACTGATGTCGAAAAATCTAAAGTTATGGGTGCAAATGTTTCCCATAATGCAACAAAAAATTTAACCAATTCAATCTTGTTTGACCGAGCTCATTGAGCTCTGTCAAACAAGATTGAATTTGTTAAATTAACAGTTGCATTATGGGAAAAAATGGCCACTTGAAATTTGGATATTTTGACATCAGAGTGAAGAGAGTTAACATGTCTGTAAGCAGGCTGTCATCAGGAGAATGAGGTCCCCAAAGGGTGATTTGGGTTAGAGCTGTAGGTTAACCAAAACCGAACCGAGGTTTTTAGTTTTTTTAAAAAACCAAAACCGAAACCGTCACCATCCCGTAATCTAAGGTTTTTCGTTTTTTATTAAATACTCTCTTGCTGCAGAAATTCACAAAATGTAGCCATCCCTGAGTAGTGAGAGTACATTGGCAGTGTCTGGGTACTCTCACTACTCTGGGAAGGCTACATTCTGTGAATTTCCGACATTTCAGTTTAGTTGTGTTTTTCAGCTTTCCTCAAGTTGGGTGTAGGTGTCAGACCTCGAAAAATGGCCAAGCACAATAAAAGTTCTGTATATATTTAGGTAATTATTATATTGGACTTCCTGATTCTTCATGTATTATAGCTTATTTTGGGCATTCATCGGGTTTCACTCAATTTCACTACCATTCAGTTATGACTCCGGACATAAGAATGAGTTTTATTGAATTTTACTTGGCCTCATGAACAAACCGAAAACCGAACCGAACCGAGCTTTTACTCCACCTGAAAAACCAAAACCGAAACCGAACAAGAAATTTAAAAACCTACAACTCTAAAAATGGATCTTTACATGAATGGATTTGCACATTTGCATTGAAATTTTGCCCCCGATATCATTTCAAAGATAATATGAAGAATGTGCACAGAATATGGCCCATAGGTAATGACCCCTCTTTGGAACGCGCTTGTTGAGCTCGTTCCAATGAGGGTTCATAATACCCCACCTCATCCAAGCATCCGAAGGATGAGCTGGATGTGGGAGATTCTTTGAATACAAGCCTGTACAATTAAAACTAAAAGTCATGTCCTGAAATGCGCACAAATAGCACGTCGATATGCACGTTAATCTACGCGATATGACAATAGTAAGGCTATCAAACTCTTTAAATATGGCCTGTGCACAAGCAATGTTTCAGCCAATGGACCTCCGGGTAACCCGGAGGTCCATTGGCAGAAACATTGCCCGTGTTTGCTATGAGTAACCAGGAGAACCTGCCGTGCTTTGGGTGCCATTCGATATGGCAATTGCGCGCAATTCCTACGCGCAATTAAGTCTAGATAAGTGCACAGTTCGTGACAGGACTTCTAGTTTTAACTGTAGGCTTGGAGGATGTAACACTGGCATAGTGTCTTGTTCGAGATAGCCGTTCCACCTCATTTCAAAGAAACAAAAGAACAAAGGAGACACACGCTATAAAGGCAATATTCAGGTGAGGAGAAGCGTCCCTTTAAAGCATACCATATTCAATGATGAAGCAGATGATGCCAACTAGGGTGTGGCGAGAAGATACATTGTCCATATATGTTTGAAATAAACAAAGAAACATAGGGTGGGTGCGAGATCTTCCAAGCCTACAGGTTTGTATTCAAAGAATCTCCCACATCCAGCACATCCTTTGGATGCTTGGATGAGGTAGGGGATTCTTTTCTATAGAGCCTTCCGGCTTTGTCGGATGTACTTCTGGCATGATTTCAAAGCCTTTAGCATTGAATATGGTTCATTGAAAGTCCCATGATAAACATGAATAAGACTGGTAAAGTAGTACTAGTATGGAGTTTAATATCACTGATAAACAAGTGTGCTTAACCCTTTACCCAACATAACGGCCAACACCGGCCAGTGCTGTTCTCAAATCGTAATTAATTTTCATTATATTTTCATTTTTTGTCTCAAAAACATAGGTTATGACCCCTCTTTGGAATGAGCTCGTTGAGATTGTTCCAATGAGGGGTCATGACCTATGTTTTTGCGACAAAAAATGAAAGAAATTAGTTACCGTATTTACTCTATGTATTGGGACACTCTGTGATTTGGGACACACATTTTTTCCAGAAAACTATATTTTTTTTATGCTCCAAAGTTTGGGACATTCAGGAGATTCGGGAGATTTGTTTCCCGTTGACCCGTCGCTAGTAGCAGACGACACTCATAAAAAGAATTCTTGAGTAACTAACAATTTTCATTTTTTGCTTTCAAAACATAGCTTATAATCCCTCATTGGAATGAGCGGCGCAATATGCTAGTTCCAATGAGGGATCATAAGCTATGTTTTGGAAGCAAAAAATGAAAATATAAAAGAAATTGGACGGCGATTTTCGTATATTGTGATGGAAAACGAATCACACACAACTTTATTCAGCATCAAATCAAAACCAGGCTGTGTTCTTTCCCCACTTTCTAAAAATTGGGACACCTGTGAAAATAATTATTTTTAGCTGTCCCAATACATAGAATAAATACGGTATTCAAGATTTTTTTTACAAATGTCGTCGGCTTTTCATGTTAGGTAAAGGGTTAAGTTTCTCTGATCAGTCATAAAAGCCCTGTTATGGAAAAGAGTCTGCATGAAACATTTAAATTGTTGAGGAGTCATCATCAGTTTGAACAATTGTGACCACAAAAGTCTATGAGTTTATAAATCAAAAAATGTCAATTACTTTCAGGACACAGCACCAGCAAGCAGCATGAATCAAGATAGAATAGATGTGGAAAGCGTATCAAGCTGCATATATGTACCAACATTTTAGAAATAAAAGTTCTGAAAAGTGTTAACAAATTGCAAATCTGCAGTCTTTAGTACCCGATACAAAGAAAACCCTTCCACATTGCAGTAGAAGTTAGAGCCCCACTAGTGGAATACACCTTGCAGAATTGTTTGATGCCAGCTTATACAAGCAGTTGGAAACCCACCATGCAAAAGTAGATGTTGGAACAGAATGTTTGAAAATAAATAAATTATCAGAGTTTCTGATGTGTTGTCAAGCCTAAAAATAATTTTCATTACGCTTCCAGACAAAATGTCAGACACCAAATGAATCATGTCTGTCATTTAAGAATGGCATCTGACATATTACAAAATGGAATTTGAGTATTATTCAAAATAATGTGTTTTGGGTGTATATGTACCTTCATCTTAAACCCGCTCAGAATTCATCCAACCATACCTTGTTTGGCAGGGCTCAATGAGCCCTGCCAAACAAGGTATGATTGGTTTCATTCTGAACTGGAACTGAATTACCCATCAGACATAATTTAGATACATGTATGGCTATGTCAAATCATATTTCGTCACATGCTGTTAATACTGATGAGCTGTACAAGTCACTTTCTTCACACTTCCCAACTTGACAGGACCAGAAATCACAATAATCGTTAATTTTAGGCTTACTAGTTATGACCATGATTTCCAGCATGCATGATCTTCTGATCACTGAACTTCATTGATAATTTTGGCATCAGACATTTTGACTGATGATTTTAAACCTCAGTCTGACATTGGCCTTTTTGTACCTGACACTGTCCTTGACTGACCACTTATTTTCTGGTATGTGTGTTGTGTTGTGTAAATAAATTATCAGATCGTCTAATGTGTTGAGTTCTCTTTAAATATTCTGGTAATGAGGAAAAGACACAAAGTGTCTTATGGTATTGAAATAATTTCACTGTAGCTAAAAGACGACCTAGTCGGGAGATTTTTTGTAAAGTGGAATTTGTAAAAATGACCTCATTAGTATGTATACCTGTCTATCACTTAGTTTTAAAGAAACAAATGTCTGTGCTCTTTGGGGAGAGACAAGAGCCATTAAACATGCCAATTTCTTGGTCAATAATTCTAGCATCAATTTCAATAAAGGATATAATGTTGCTAGAACCTGAGAAACATCCCATGTTGCTGTACAGGGTGGTTTGGGAAGTTTACAATTGAAACAAGAAGCCCCAAAGAGCCTTAATCGCTCACCGGCCAAAGTGGTTCAAAGAAGTATTTGGGGGTCACATTCAGTTAGACATGGTTCATCAACACTACAAAGGAACGAAGTCATGAGAGACAAATTTTATGGAACTAGGGCCATGGCTTGAACAAACTTGAATCTTACCCCCCTAAGGATGTTGCATACCAAATATCAAAAGCATTCATCTGCTGGATCTGAAGAAGATTTTCAAAGAAAATTCCTCATTTTGAACTAAGTTATCATTCAGGCTCCCACAGGGAGCCCAAATATGGACCCAGGGACTTGGCTTTAACAAACTTGAATCTCACCCCCTAAGGATGCTACACACCACATATCAAAACATTACGACTGCTGGATCTGAAGAAGAAGATTTTTTAAGAAAATTCCTCATTTCGAACTAAGTTACAATTCAAGCTCCCACAGTGAGCCTAAATATGGACCTAGGGACATGGCTTGAACAAACTTGAATCTCACCCCCCTAAGGATGCTGCATACCAAATATCAAAACATTCCGACTGCTGGATCTGAAGAAGAAGATTTTTAAAGAAAATTCCTCATTTTTAACTAAGTTATCATTCAGGCTCCCACAGTGAGCCCAAATATGGACCTAGGGACATGGCTTGAACAAACTTGAATCTCACCCCCCTAAGGATGCTGCATACCAAATATCAAAACATTCCGACTGCTGGATCTGAAGAAGAAGATTTTTAAAATTCAAAATTCCTCATTTTGAACTAAGTTATAATTTGGGCTACCACAGTGAGCCCAAATATGAACCCAGGGACTTGGCTTGAACAAACTTGAATCTCACCCCCCTAAGCATGCTGCATACCCAATATCAAAAGATTCTGCCAACTGGATCTTGAGAAGAAGATTTTTAAAGAAATTTGCCTGAAATGCACTAAGTTCAAATTGGGCTTCTATACTGAGCCCGAATATGAACCCAGGGGTCCGATTTGAACAAACTTGAATCAGATCCACCCACAATGTAGCATACCAAATATCAAAAGATTCTGCCTGCTGGATCTTGAGAAGAAGATTTTTAAAGAAATTTGCCTGAAATGCACTAAGTTCGAATTTGGGCTTCTATACTGAGCCCAAATATGAATCTAGGGGGCCGCTTTGAACAAACTTGAATCAGATCCACCCCACAATGTTGCATACCAAATATGAAAAGATTCTGCCTGCTGGATCTGGAGAAGAAGATTTTTTAAGAAATTTGCCTGAAATGTACTAAGTTCGAATTCGGGCTTCTATACTGAGCCCAAATGTGAATCCAGGGGGCCGATTTGAACAAACTTGAATCAGATCCACCCCACAATGTTGCATATCAAATATCAAAAGATTCTGCCTGTTGGATCTGTAGAAGAAGATTTTTTTAAGAAATCTGCCTGAAATGCACTAAGTTCAAATTTGGGCTTCTATATGAATCCAGGGGGCCGATTTGAACAAACTTGAATCAGACCCATACCAAGATGCTGCATACCAAGTATCAAAAGATTCTGCCCACTGGTTCTGGAGAAGAAGATTTTTTAATAATTTTTCTATAATTCATACGGTGCTATCAGAGTTATGCCCCATACAGAGCCCCCAAGGGACGTGGCCATTTCATTTGAACAAACATGAATTGCTATATAGTAATGAACATCCACATGAAGTTTCGTGAAAATCGGACCAGTGGTTTCAGAGGAGAAGTTGTTTGAAAAATGTTCACGACGACGATGACGACGGACGGCAAGTGATAAGTTGAGCTCCCTTCGGTGAGCTAAAAACCCTTCATAAATCTAGAAGTTAGTGGTGAAGAGGTAAAGTCTAATCTACCAATGGAGATAAGTCTCTGAATCAACATACTTCTTTGGGTAGTAACAATACTCTAAGTTTTTTATAACCTGTGATCAGATAAATCATTATAATCTGAACGTCAGTTGACTGAAAGTGATTAATTTTGTGTCTAATACAACACATACACTATTTTTGCCACTCATAACAATAATAACATAATCACACTGTTCGATGGTTAACTTCTGCCATGATGAGGTAGGTGTCTAGAAAGCTTTTTCCGAAATACCCTTACATTGGAGGAATTGCTGGAAACAGTACAGGCAGGGACCAGCCTAGAGGGTAATTTGAGTGAGAAGTCACTTCTCCCTCCACTGACTTTAGGGAGAAGTCAGATGAAACAGGGAGAAGTGAGAAGAAAATGTAGAGCGATGATTCTGCATTCGCATGATCTACCAGTATATTATATTTTCATCTCGCACAAAAATAAATCACTACAATTGGGCAATAACACATCTCTATGTCTAAATTTATTTGTACAAAGAATTGTTTACGAGAAAAAAAACATGCCTCTGTATATTAATTTATTTATAAAAAGAAAAGTTTACAATTCAAATTCAAATGGGCATTTACATTTTAGGAGACAGATCAGCCTTGAAGAAAACAATTCAAGTGTGTCCATTTCTTGGTCCAGAGTGAGTAAAAAGTGGGTCAATTTTCTGTTTTGGTTTTCAAAACGTGTTTGACAAAAATAAAATCCAGATTGGAATTAAAACTTCAGCTTTTACAAAAAAGTGTTGTTTCATGAAAAACTGCTCCCCAGAAAAAAAATTCTGAGTGTGAAAAATACTTATTACTTAAATAGAAAATCTTGTCTTAACTTGACGACTTGTCACCTAATTTCAATGCAGCCAAGACGGTTCACGATTACATTATTAATCGGGCATTGTTTTTAGATGCTGATTTTATTTTTAGTTACTATGAAAATGAATCAAAATAACAATTAACCCTAGCAATAATACTCTTTTCAGATGGAAATTACTTTGTAAATTCTACGTGAATTCACCTAATTTCAAGGTAGGTCAATTGGGAATTTACAAATTACAGTGCGACACGATTTTGCTTTTCAGTGAAGTCAGAGCGAAGGTATGCAATCCAAGGTGACTTTTTCGCCCCAGTCGCCTGGTCGTCTGGTCTCTGAGTACAGGCGATCAGTTTTTAATTCGGCAGTAGAGGATGAAACATGTCTGAAACTGGGTTTACTAGTGACTTCCTGTTTTGTGGCAGATATACTGGGTAGGAGATTAGCAGTTGTAGCAATTTGGGGAAACCATGGTTTCGTGGCCAAGTAAGGTACAATCAATATGGCATTTTCTTCCTCTATTGTGACTAGCACCTCTCTGAGCAGACTGAAAGGAGGGAAGTGATTGGCCTAAGAGAAGGAATAAGCGTCAACCATGGATGCAGAACTATCAGGAAATCAACTACGATATACAGGCAACTGATGAGTGACCTCAGAAGCAAGCATGTCGATAGAAGGCTGGTAAAAATGATGACATATTTGACGGAAGACACTGGGTTGTAATTGCCATTATGGAGAACTTTTGAAATGCCACTGAGAGATAGCAAGAGTGCTTATTTGACCTGGAGTATGAACAGTTGAGATGAGTTTGTTTTGAGCAAAACATCAAATATCATGAGAAATTTTGAAGAGAGAAGTCTTCTTACTGCCACAATTATTGAGATAAGATACAGCAGTGGTATTATTAGTTTGAATACAAATATGACAAGGGCTTGTATCAGCTAAATTCAGTAAAGACTTCTTGATGGCTTGAAGCTCCAGAAATTTTATGTGTTTTAGGTTTTAACTTTAATGCCACAAACCATTGGTCCATAGATTGCCTAGATATCCTCCCCAGCCATAAGAAGAAAAGTCTGTCATAACAAGAAGAATGTTACTAAGGTAACACATGCCCCCCTTTTGACTTGTCTGTCATAAAGATGTGGTCAGTTTGAAGGTAACTAAGAAAGCAACTCTTCATTAATGAAGATAGGTTACTCATCATAAGACTTCATCCTACTTGACGATAATTTCATAATATGAGAGCGGGATTTATATATTTGGAGAGCTTTAGTTGTATCTCTGTCCAGTGATCTATAAAAGAAAATGCCCAATCTTAATACCCACAAATGTTGAAACATACATCCCAATTAACTGTTCAATAGATCATATGGTTGGCTTGTCATCTGACAAATTTGTTTGGAGAAACCCAGAATCTGAGTTACTGTATCATGTGGAAACCATAGAACGAATTGTTGAGAGTCTATCACATGATCCAGATACTGAATTTATTGCTGAGGTTCAAACACTGACTGCTTATAGCTGATAACAATTCCCAAATATCTAAGTGTGTGTAAATGAATTTGTCTCTACAACAGGTTTTCGCCGAGAGTTGTTCATACCTAGAGAAGCATGTATATGATGCGTACATCGGATGTTGTTGTAGTGAAAAAAGGCAAACACGGGTTTATGATGTTGGTGAACAGGCAGGAAGCAGATGATAAACCGAAAAGCAAACATGTAAATTTGTAGAGAATTCCATGCCAAAGAAATTTCAAATATTTTTGATAAAGATCATACAGTTAAAACTAGAAGTCGTGTCACGAACTGCGTGCTTATCTAGGCTTAATTGCGCACAATTGCCATATGGAATGACATCCAAATCATGGCAGGTTCTCCTGGTTACTCATAGCAAACACAAGCAATGTTTCTGCCAATGGACCTCCGGGTAACCCGGAGGTCCATTGGCTGAAACATTGCTTGTGCACAGGCCATATGCACAGAATTTGATAGCCTTACTGTGGTTATACCGCATAGATTAACGGGCAGATCGACGTGTTATTTGTGCGCATTTCATGACAGGACTTCTTGTTTTAACTGTAGATGAAATGTGCATCCCTCAAGTCAATGGATGTGAAAAAATCACCTTTTTGAATCAAAGGCAGTACATGAGACAAAGTACCCATCTAGAAATGGGAATATTCCATGTACCGGTACCAGTATTTGTTCAAGGCCTTCAAATTGATAATTGGCCATATGGAACCATTTTTCTTTTCTCATCAGAAGAGATTTGAAATAAACTGCCCTGGATCACGATGGCAAAGAACAATGGCATGTTTATTCAGCAGATGCAAAGACACCTGCCTGAACAAGTTGTGATTCAGAAGGAGAGAAGTTAATCAGTGGAGGAATATTGTACTGTACTGATGAAGATACAAATTCAATCAATCCTATAAACGGTAACCGTTTGGAGGTTAAATTAGTGATAAACTGATTATCAAAACTTGCTATCAACTGATTACCGGTTACAGTTAAAACTAGAAGTCCTGTCATGAACTGTGCGCTTATCTAGGTTTAATTGCACGTAGGAATTGCGCGCAATTGCCATATCGAATGGCATCCAAAGCACGGCAGGTTCTCCTGGTTACTCATAGCAAACATGGGCAATGTTTCTGTCAGTGGACCTCCGGGTTACCCGGAGGTCCATTGGCTGAAACATTGCTTGTGCACAGGCCATATTTCAAAATTTAATAGCCTTACTATGGTCATATCGCGTAGATTAATGCGCATGTCGACGTGCTATTTGTGCGCATTTCAGGACAGGACTTTTAGTTTTAACTGTATTTCTCTGTCGATTATGCCGATTCCGATGCCGATGGTTGAAGTAAGACACTGAAGAAAATCTGTTGGTGCCTGTTATACTACAGAATTTCGTTAATAAAACATCAATTATGAAAGCTTAATACCACATAAGTTTTCCGAGTATGCATATTTAGTGCTGGGCAATATTAGCCAAAGTATCTGCTTTTTTGGTTGGGGTGTGGGGAAAAGATTGTTATTAATGATACACGATATTGTTCTCGTGAAGTTTGTGTTTTATTCCAGTAAATAGTGTTAATACGGTTTTGAGTAAGGAAACAATACACTTGGCTGTATTAACCAGGAATATACTGAGCACACATACTTTGTGTCTTAATTGAATAATAATTTTGATGTCAATATGGGTTGTGAAGTCGTATGACGCATGGTTTACCCGTACATCAGAATGTACTATTCAATGTTTTCTTTCACCTTGTTACCTCCCTTGATGTGTTTCTCCAATGTTTACATGAACTCTACAATCTTCGCGAAATGTTGGCGATCTCGTACCGATTGCAGTTGGTAAATTCCGTAATATCTCTGCTCTGCAAATTCCTAAATTTTCTGCTATGCACAACACACATTTTTATTAAATGGGGAAACTTTAATGAAATGGCCAGATATCAAAGGGACTTTTAATAGTCAGTGTTAAATATAGAATAACCGGAAACTACCGGTTTTTAACTGCAAGTTGTCATAATCGGCTGATGCCCCATAACCAGCCAGTTCAGATTGCCGATTCCGATTATCGGTTCATCACTTGGTTAAATTGGTCACTGGTTAAGTTTGTTTGGGTTTTTTTTTGTTGTTTTGTTTTTGTCAGTTAGATAGAAAGGTTTGATTCTACCAGTTTTAGGAAAATCACAAACAGTTAGGCCTTGGTTTGGTAAGTGTTGCACTACTGATGGCTTTGATAGGGTTTCTTGAAGCCTGGCCACTGCTTTTCTTAACTGCAGCCAGTATTGTAAGAGTTCTGCCAGAAATTGTAAAATTCTGGTGCGTGCCCAAAAAAGGCTGAAACTTTTTGTTTGCAAAAGACTTAGGTCTATTTGCAAGTGTAACCTTAGTTACTTCTGCCTTATAAATATCTTTGGAGACAACGTCCCTCAAAAAGGTGCTAGGAGAAAGGTCAATCCACAGCACAAAGAGATTTGTATTCGGCACTGAAAGTAGGTTTAACCAGAAACTGATGCTTAATAGAGAGGTCACACACTTCACCCTACTAAACTACAGTAAAACCTGTCTTGAGAGACCACTGTCGTGAGAGACCACCTGTCTTGAGAGACCACTGTGGCCACGTACTGATAGGTTTCACTCTATAATGGACCTATCATGAGAAACCACCTGTCTTGAGAGACCACAAAACTGTGGCAAAAACTCAGTTTTTCACCTGTTTTGAGATACCGGAAAATCAATTTTTGGCAATTACAGAGTATTAAAATCAATAAACAGGTTGAGGGTTAGATTTTTTTTGGTGGTTTGAATTTGTTATTCAAAATTTATTTTATTAAAAATTATTGGAGAGTGCCTGTTGGCTGCCTGTTGGCACTCTCCAATAATTTGTAATAAAACAAATTTATACAAACAAAATTTTTGTGTTTAACTGAAGAGGAACAAGGAAAAAGATGGCTTTTATTTTGGAACCTTGGTTGTAACTCAGCCAGGTAAGATCAATGCAGTGTGCTCAGAAATCAATAGTTCAAAAATGTAACCAGAACATTGGCCCATCAGTGAAGTTTTTCAGTTTATGTACTTTTATCTATAATTTATTAAACAATGCCTTTGTACTTGTATTAAAACTGAATTGAAATAAAAAAAATAATAAAAAAAATTTGAAAATTCAGTTCTACTCCATTTCTGCAACAAATATTCGCTGGTTGGTCATTCACTGACTTGCAAAAACATCAAACCTGTATTGAGAGACCACCTGTCTTGAGAGACCACTTTTGCTCGGCAAATGGGGTGGTCTCTCAAGACAGGTTCTACTGTAACCCCATCCACAAGGTAAGTCGTGGTTGCTAGTGAATTATGAAATCTTTCACTGAGGTGCTTTAAGTAGACTGGCTTTGTAGGTAAGAGCCTCATGCCCAAGAAGTTTCTGAGTGTCCTGCAGCTGACAATCACGTTTTTTGCAGGATGGGTCCAACATTCTGGACTTACTCTAGGAGTAAAACTCATGTTTGCAAACCAATCAACATTAAATGAGGATCGTTGGTAGAGGGTGTCTCAGTCATCGAACGTGTACAGTTTCAAAACATTTGGTCCTATGGTTTCATCAGAGAAGATTTTTCAAAATCCACCAATCAGAATCGATAAATGCTTCTGGCAGCCATGTTTTTTGATGCACAGTAACAAAAATGAGGAGCATTTGTAATAGACCATCATAGATTATCCCTGCCAGGTTTAGTTCATGTCGGCTCAGTAGTTCCAGACAAGATGAAAATGTGATTTCCCATAGGGTTTCTATAGTAACTATAAGCCGCAATTGCGGCCATAATTACAACCCAATAAACATTAAATGAGGATCGTTGGTAGAGGGGGTCCCAGCCATCATTTATGTGAAGTTTCAAAACATTTGGCAAACCCATGGGAACAAAATGAGGATCGTTTGTAGTGGACCTCCCATAGACTATCCCTGACAGGTTTGGTTCACGTCAGCTCAGTAATTGCAGAGAAGATGAAAATGTGATTTCTCATAATGTTTCTATAGTAACTGTAAGACGCAATTGTGGCCATGTTTGTAATCCAATCAACATTAAATGAGGATCGTTGGTAGAGGGTGTCGGTCATCAATAATGTAAAGTTTCAAAACATTTTGCCAGAAGGATTTTTGAAAATCCACCAATCAGAATCGAAGAATGCCCCTGGCGACCATTTTTTCAACCGACAGGAACAAAATGAGGCAGGCTTGGCAATTTCAGGAGAGCAATTTTTTAGCTCTCCTTACTGCCCTCCTGAAAGAATTAAGGAGAGCGAAAAATTGCCCCCCTAAATATAAAAGGTAATGGCTGCAACCATACCCAAACACAGTTGCAATCATTTGAAACAAAATGGTTTCACAGCAATATTTTTTTTTCTGTCAGTTTCAAGTTCAACAACTGACATCACAGTTTGAGGGGTAATTATTCAAGGAATATTGACACTATAATATACTACCATTACTACTATCCTGTCACTTGAAGCACTTGCACCAGGATGTGACTGTAGATTCAAGCAGACCTGTTGTCCAAGAAAGTCATACGCCTACCACTACCACCTTCAACCCCCTTGGGGGGGGTTGAAGGTGGTAGTGGTATGCGTATGACTTTCTTGGACAACAGGTCTGGGTACACACACAGGTCTTGTCAAGTGTGTGTTCGGTTGTTGAGTGAGACATCTAGATGTCTAAGAGATTTCACTTTACCTTAGTAAAGTTAATAAAATCACTGATGTAGTCTGTTGGTTTCAGTTTCAATGAGTTCGTTCAACTGGATACTTAAAATGCTGTGTAAAGCTAATTGCTCTCCTAAGCTGATTGAGGAGAGCGATTTTTTGCCCTCCTGCATTTTTCAGAATGCCAGGCCTGATGAGGATTGTTTATAGACAAGCATGAGACTTTAGTCTAATAAAAAAAAAACTGAAAATAAACTGAAATTGTGCTTGCATGAAGGGAAATGTATCAAAATCATCCATTATGGCCCCAACTATATGATAACCAGTTTGTAAAGCTGTGACAGGAGTTTTTATTTCTTTGAATTCACATGAAAATGGTCTTAAAGACCATTTTCATGTAAATTCAAAGAAATAAAAATTAAAAATAAAATTTGGAAAAGACTGAAATCAGATAAAAAAAAAAAATGAAAAATCCCATCCCTGTATAGAGGACCTCCCACAGACCATTCCTGCCAAGTTTGGATCATATTGGTTCAGTAGTTCCAGAGAAGATGAAAATGTGATTTCCCATAGGGTTTCTATAGTAATTATAAGCCACAATAGCAGCCATGTTTGCAACCCGATGAAGTTAAATGAGGATCGTTGGTAGAGGGTGTCCCAAGCATCGATCATGTGAAGTTTCAAAGCATTTGGTCTTGTGGTTTCAGAGGAGAAGATTTTGAAAATCCAATAACCAGAATCAAAGAATGCCTCTGGTGGCCATGTTTTTCAACTGACGGGAACAAAATGAGGTTCATTTGTAGAGGACCTCCCTTAGACCATTCCTGCCAAGTTTGGTTCACATCAGCTCAGTGGTTCCAGAGAAGAAGATGAAAATTTAAAAGATCTACGGACGACGACGGACAATGACGGATGCCAAGTGATGGCAATTGCTAACATGGCCCTTTGGACCAGGTGAGCTAATAACACCTTATATGCCATTGGAGCCGGCTCATTGTACCAGTTCCAATGACAGTCATATTTGTACAATTTTATTGACAAAGTGTCAGGATATTTCAGGTTATGTGTTAGCCTTGTATTCCTAAGTTAGGTAAAGGGTTAAATTGACTCAATTCTATTCACGCGAATCCTAGCAAAGGGGCAACGGGAATCTACATGGATTCTCGCTGGCTTTGTTGCGCAAATCTTTAGGAGAATGTTTTTTTGGATGCTCATCGAAATATAAGCCCTGTATACATAATGAATCGCCCATATCACAGAGAGAAAAAAATTTCAAACAATACCAACAAAACTCAGGCTTGTCATTTTGAGGTGGACGATCGCCCCGAGCCGCAGTCACCGCCCGAGTTCAAAATTCTGCGGACGATAAATGTCCACCTAACCCCGATTTCTGAGGCCCATTATTAATTCACTCAAAGGCACCTCAACATCGCTCGTCTGAAACAGCAGTTTCCAGGGATTGAAGGAGGCAACAAAGTGCAATTTGTGAAGTCTGTAGTATGTCATCGACACAGTCACCAAGAGAAGTAAGTAACTTTCAAAATTAGAGCGAGAGGTCTGCCAATTTCAAAGTTGTAATTAGTTATTACATCGTACATCAGACTGTGACAACTCTTGTGTCACACGCGATTACGGGACGTATCATCCCCCCAAATCTGATTGATTCCCCCCTCCCCATGTTATCAGCATCTGGCAGTGAACACGATACACTGGCTTGTACAGTCATAATGTATAGATATGGGCGTGGTTATTTGGATGCAAGATAACTATAACACTCATTGTGAGTGTCATGAAAACTTGGTATCTTGCATCCAAATATTTGAGCCTGCATCTATACATTACGTGATGACATACATCATAATTACACAAACCATGGATCTTAAAATGATATTAGTTTTATACCCAGTAGGCTGAAACAAAATGGCCTCCGTAAACCATATTCCACCATAAATGGCCCTCCTGGGGCCATTTATGGTGGAATATGGTTTGCGGAGGCCATTTTGGCCAGTTTTATACCCAGTAGGCTGAAACAAAATGGCCTCTGCAAACAATATTCCACCATAAATGGCCCTCCTGGGGCCATTTTAGGTGAACCCAAAATGACCCTCCGGCAAGCCAGAAAATAAGCAGACTGTTACCTGCAAATGAGGTCCCCAAACGGTGAATTTAGTGATGCTACCCTGCACAGCAGGGTAGCATCACTAAATTTACCCTCTGTGAACCTCAGTCTGGATCAGGGTCTCAAAACTAAACAGGAGGAGGTACCCAGAGGATAAATTGGCCCACTGTGTGAGGTAGCATAATCAAATTCACCCTCTGAGGACCTCATTCTGCAAATTTCAGACTGCTTATTTTCAGGTCTGACCTGCGGGGGTGATTTGGAGCGAACCACAATGGCTCTCCTGCAATTTTCAAAATGACAAGCCTGAAAACTATATCATATGTTCACATCATTAGAATGTGTTCATTGAATTAAAATAAGAAATTTTGAAGTCATGTGTACTGGGTAAAGGCATAATGAAAACATAACTCACCCATGCTACTATATGATTTGTATCATCAGTATAGAAAGCTACATCACATAGTTGTTTTTTCTTCCACAGAAGACGTATCTGTTGCAGTAATGACTCTGGGTGATCTTCAATTACAAATGCTACTGTCTTTTCTTGATATGATTTCTCCATTTTTGCCATTCTGAAATTTTAAAGAAAACAATTCAGTCCTGGTATTTCGACCTTCTTTCCTTGGCAAAAATATTGCTGTGGAAAAATAGTGCTTCTACAGCAATTGCTGTGAAGCCTGTTCGATTGGGCAAAAATCGTGTAAAAATCATCACAAGGCAAGGCATAGTCTCAATTGCCATGTATATGTAGTATGTGGTGAAATGAAAACGTTCAAGTAATGTGAAAATAGTTCGAGATACATCATAAGCCGTGTGAATGCTAAGAAAAAACATTGGAAGTAAGCAGGCGACATGCTCCATATGTATAGTATGGAGTGAAAATAAGATGCAGCGTGACCACAAACTAAGTATCTCATTGCTTCTGTGTTGATAACACCAGAATCTGACATCAGTTTCTGGAAAGCTCTGTGAGAGCTTTCCAAAAACTTATGTCAGATTCTGGTGTTATCAACATAGAAGCTGAACACATAGTTTCTAGTGGTTATGCTACAACTTGTACTGTAAATTGCAAGATTAGCAATACAGCGTAGTGTAACCCACATGGTTTGATTCCTTGTGTAACCTGGAAGTTGTGTAATTTCTGCCACCACAAGGCTTTCTAAAGAAGCCATCCTCGGCAGTATTTTTGCAGTGGATATTTTTCGTTTCCTCGGCATTTTCCTTGGCATTGCTGATTGCTGAGGGTGAATTACCAAGGCTGAAAATTAGGGTCCTGCGAATATTCGGGATTTGATTCGATATTGATACCATACGTATGCTTCGAGATCAATCCCGAATCAGTCTCAGGATTCGATTTTTTCGAATCTCTCGTACCAACTTCAATTTGTTACATTTCCAACAAAAATAGGATAAAACTGTCATTAGAAAATTCATTCATGTAGGCTCAATTCCTATTTATTTGAGTAATTGACAATGTTTAATTGTTAGGTAAGGTGTGAATTTGGCCCAGAACAGTATCCATAGTTTTGGTTTTTGAAGGCTTAACTTGTTACTATTCACGTTCTTGAGAATGTGAATAGTAACAAGTTAGGCCTTCAAAAACTAAAACTATGGACAATAGGCCTAGCTGTTTCAGCAACGGTGCTACAGAGAATATTTAGTTATTGGTGTTTAAGGTGTTCACTCCGTCGCGTAAGGGTCATCACTGTGTTCCGTAAATTCCGTTTGATGCAATATGAAGTAACTTGTCTTTTAAGATTCAATTCGGGATTCGATTCGATGTCGATATCAGAGACACGATTCGATTCGAGATTCGAATCGAAAAGAAATTTGTGATTTGCAGATCCCTACTGAAAATTTGCAATAATTTCTGTATTTATTATACCAACAACTGGTCTAAACATGCTGGCACTCTATTCATGCGAATTCAGGCAAAAGGCTCAATTTTGAACCCAACATCCCAAAAATTAAGCCCCCAAAACTTGTTGATTGTGTACTCTTTTTATGGAAACGTATCTGTATATACATGTAGGTACAGTTAAAAGTAAAAGTCCTGTCCCGCTTTTCGCGCAATATGTGAAGTACACACGAGAATATCATGCGCACACTAAAGTCATGTAATTCATCCTGTATGCGGGCATACAATTCACACTTCCTGCAAATACAATGCGTGCATGTTGAACAGTTGTAATCGACTTGATCCGACACGAAAACGGGAAGCACGATTACAATGCACGCAACGAATAAAGCAATTTTTTCCACAAATTTTACGTCATGCCTTCGGGCAGTCACCCTATTTAAAATTGCGGGCTTGATTTTTTTAAATCCAGACTTGTTGGATATTTAATGGACAGGTTTAAATTTCGATGATGGTTATCAATAGCCCAATCCAGACAAAAGCTCCGAACTGGGAAGACAATTTGCGGAAGAAGGGAGAAGTCCCACAGCTCCAGCTCGTCACGTTCCCAAGTGCGATCAGTGAGAGGCCCCCCGAATGTGGGACGTGACATACTGTCGTTTCAGAGAGGACGGTCATTTTGGTCCGGTTGATTGTAAAAATTGCTGTTGAAAAAGAGAATAAGTTGACGTTTTTGTCCTTATTTTTCAACCCTGGTGACAGTTTTTTGGTCCTGTTCGGGGACAGATAACTGGGGGGCATAGCCATCAGATGCGAGCGCCGAAGGCACGTGGTTCCCCCCCCCCCCCCCCCCCCCCCCCCCCCCCCCACTAAACTTGATATTTTTTTCAGTCGCTTGCGACTGATATCTACGTTCTTTTTATTGAAGCATGTACATGTGACATGCCTGATCATTTTTCCCATTAAATGTTTTCTTCTTTCGTTTGAAACAAAATAAGGATTTGTTGTTGACTTGTCCTGTTTGAAATGACACTTTATGCTGTATCAATCGTTGTCCTCCAACGTGTGATATTGGGTTCCCCAAAAAACGTGTGCACGCATGTTTGGGAAAATTTTCGCGCAATATTGCGGGTGTTACACGCGCCGTTCTTGACATACACGCGCATGCATTCGCGCAAGTTAATCTGCGTTTTGCGTGAATTTGTGGACAGGACTTTTACTTTTAACTGTAACCTGTTCAGCACTCCAGAAAAGAATTTCCATGTAAAGAGTGGCCCATATATAGCATCTACACATGTGCAGAGTCAATCAAATATGTCTTCAGTTCCCTCCCATAACCATTTTGTGATGGCTGCTGATTGTAAACCGTTCTACATGGGGGTGGTAGGAGGCAGGAACATTGGCAGTGATTGTTGTCCTCCTACAGCAGAGAGAGACACGCATGTTTTTTACTATAAAGCTATTATACTGTACCCCCCCCCCCCCTTCCCCCAAGACCCCACACACATTTTGCAGGAGATAATGTGCAACACAAAGGCCTAAAAAAATTAAAACTCTGTTTCTCAGGCCCTCCCGCATGGACCTTTTGGCTGCTGCATGCTCTCTTTTTATAACCAATGTAAACATAAAAAAAATAAAAATTAAATGGTTTATGTCCGATATTTTACTTAAGTTAAAAACATTGATAGATTTGTCTCTGGAGTGCAAGAAGGATTTGCAATGCTTTAGCATTGCAACGACTTCTTGCTCTCAAGGGACAAAATACATCACAACCCATGCTATTTTGTAGATTATGAGGCCTAAAACATAAACCAAGAACATGAACTTTTGATGGCAAAGAAATAATTACCGATATAAAACATAAAATAAAAAACCGCTCGCCCGCATGCAATTTTACAAATAATGGCCCGAGAAAAATAAGATCTACTTTGTGTGGACAAAGAGGAAGGCCATAATAAATGTCAAGCATTGCAAAAGCTTCATAATCATTTAAACAGGATGCAATGCCATCGGTATCCCCCGCCAACTAAGAGTCAAGTCAATCATGTATTTTCCATCATTTTTAGTGTAGACAAGTCAAGAAAGGCCAATAACTCAAGGAAAAATGATCGAACAAAACCTGTTACATGTGAATATCCTTTCCTCCATGGTGGTCTATCAGAATCTATACAACATCCGCTGACTGAGATATGAAGGTCCAAAGCTGTTATGGATGGATGGACAAATGGATGGCCGAACGGATGGATAAACGAAAACCATTCCATATCCCCCACTAACTTCATTTTGGCAAGGGATAATAACATATTGGGTGTATGGTCACCTACCACAGATTCTAAGTCACCCGGGTAGAAACTACTAGAAAGTACATGTAGTAGAGGTAGAAGGCTGCATGCAGCTCATAAAGCAACAGCATTTGCATATGCCCAAGAGGAAGATAATGCTCTAACTAGAGCTGTGCGGTATTGAAATTTCGGGTTCAGTATCGGGACTTTTCAAGTAAATACCTCGGTTTTGGAATGGTATTCGGTATATGCATAGAACAATGAAAATAGTCGCAAACTGACCCAATTTCCCAACATTCAACCGTATAGTAACTTAACAGGTTCAGCCCTGACATCTCATGAACTTGACAAGTTATTAGCAAGTTACCGTATTTAGTCTATGTATTGCGACACTCTATTATTTGGGACACACAATTTTTCCAGAAAACTATATTTTTTTTATGCTCCAAAGTTTGGGACATCCAGAAGGTTTGTTTCCAGTTGGCCCGTCGCTAATAGCAGATGACACTCATAAAAAAAATTCTTGAGTAACTAAACATTTTCATTTTTTGCAATGCGCTCGTTCCAATGAGGGATCACAAGCTATGTTTTGGAAGCAAAAAATGAAAATATAAAAAAAAATTGGATGGCGATTTTCGTATATAGTGATGGAAAACGAATCACACACAACTTTATTCAGCATCAAATCAAGACCAGGCTGTTCTTTCCCCATTTTCTAAGAATTGGGACACCTGAGAAAATAATTATTTTTAGCTGTCCCTATACATAGAGTAAATACAGTACTTAATGAATCACTTGATTCATTGTGAATCATCATACAGCATCGAGTGATTCATTAAATAAATAACTTGCCGAGCTAATCAGTTGGCCTCTCTGTCCTTCGTACATGTACTACATGTACAAAGGACAGAGAGGCCAACTGATTAGCTTGGCATGTACCATGCCCCTCCCCTATTGAATCGATAGAAGAAACATATATGTTCAACTTCAGGACTTTTCAGTAAGTTTTCACTGGTAGTAACAATCTTGGTCAGGCCCTCCCCCTCCCTTATCTTTCAATGGGGCAACAAGATTAATGTCCACTTTCCAGTGAATCCAGGGTCCAATATCCACACAAATATGCAAGTAAATTGAAGTAATTCAACAGTAAGTAATCTCTCTATGATAATCCCAGTTGTGAAAACATTGTTCAATCATTGCCAATCATGCAATTCACCAATGACATGGTGTCATTCACCTTTGATTGTTTGGGTTCATCCTTGATAAACATATAAAATAATATGTTTTATGACATTCAACTAGTTGCAATTACAATGTATATGGGATTTTGAGTGGAATCGCTCTATCAATGTTCACCAACTTCACTTCGGGCTCTTGGCCTCGTACATGTTCTGAAAATTCCAGAGAATCCACGATTTTCCATGAAAAAAAAAAATGTACAAATCGATCATTTACTAATAACAGCAACAGAGCCCTATTTACCTGGATCTGCACAGCAGTTTTCGAATCAATTTTCAACTATAGCTAATCAATTTTAAATGAAAAATCATGTAAATAATAAGAAATGCTAATCCAAATTTATCCAAGTTAGAAAACTGCTATTCAATTTTTAAAAATTAAATCCACCCCTGAACAGCAAATCATTTTCAAAGCATTAGCTACACCTCCATCGACCAAATGAACTTCGATAAAGCTAAATCTGTTGGCTTCCATGCATTCTTTTTTAATGTGTCTTAAAATTAAGATCAATCACGTCTTTCCCATGTGTGCTGGAGTACAGAATAAATTATTTATCTGAAAGAATATAAAGCAGATGATCGGGTGTTTAAGTTTGGGGGATTGTATTTTAATAAAATGATCAGTTGTTAAAGGTATCTACAACTTAAAATATTAACGCTGAATTGAAAGAAATGCTATAAAAAAAAAAATAGCCGAGACACGATAACCAATGGCAGTATTAACGTTTGTATGTCAAGTTGTCAATGTATTGAATTTTCAAAACCAGTGGATTATTTCCAACCAAATGTCAAACCAGTCAACCACCCACCAACAACCAATGTCCCGTGAATTAAATCGTACAGTAATTTCCAGAAAATACATTGAATAAGCCAGAATGTTGGAAACACTGGAACCGAGCCGTATTTTTTCAAAATACGAAAGTTCCAAGTTAACAACTTGCCATATTTCGTTTTTATGCTATCACTTTCTTATTTCTTTCTCTGACACATTCGCAGTGTTTGCTGCCTACCTGTCACTTACAGAGTTCACATTTGTGCATTTTCTCATCAATTTGATCAAAGTATGCAGCTCACAGGCTTTTAGATTTACGATCCGCCTTGATGAATTGACTTTCTGTCAATTTCTCAGAAGAATATAAATACCGAAATAAGTGGTATTTTGGATTTGGTTTCGGTATTATAGGGATACCAAAAACTGTACCGAAAATTCAGTATACTGCACAGCACTACCACTGGGAGGTGGCATCTACTGAAATCTCGCACTCAACATTATAACTGAGGGAGAGAATTGCATGTATGAAAATACGGAAATTGAAAGTGACAATGTTATAAGGATAAAACACATGCCGACTTCATTGATGTTTTATCATAGCGTTTACTGCATGCATTTGAAACCAAAACTCACTGACGAGTGAGTGTGGCAATGTCTATGTGAGTCGGGGAGGTGTTTGTTACAGTGTTAAAACCAGTAATGCGGTAGTTCAAAGGTAATGGTTAATCGATCAAGGACTTTTTTGATCTATCATGATGTTGATAGTTGGTTAATCGTTCATTAAGCGTTTCAGCTCTACTGTTGAAATTTCTTAGAATTACGATTTTGTTTTTCTGATAGAAATTCATGGTAACAAGTGATTTGCACATGTCTGTCGAACATGGAATTCATCTTCAATACAAGATGTAGACTGTGTTGTCCTTTTCCCAAATGCAGTCCTACTGCTGCATTCGAAAGTGTTCTGAATGCCTAGCTTTGTTCTTGAATATCTGAAGCACATTCGGCAACAAGTTGTTCTTGTGAAATATTATTTTATTATCAGTTCTGGTATGAATACGGTTACAGACTTAAAGGAACCAGTGGTGCCTGCTGTCAACTCTATGAGTTGATTACATATGCGTTTCATGTTCTATACATCCCAACATTCATTTTGATGTATAATTTGCATATACAGTGGAACCATGTTAATTGAATAGCGACTTTGCCAATGAAAATTATTCAATTAACAGGATTATTCAATTAACAGGGATTGTGTCACTTTCCTGTATTCTCAAGATAAACTTAGCATTTATTCTGTTATATCTTGTTTGACAGAGCTCCATGAATAAATGCATGAATTGAATGTACTGAGACCAAATAGGTCCATCACTAAAGGAAAACTGGGGAGAGTCAGGGTAATTTCTCGACATGTTACAAGATTTTTTATTCAATTAACAAGAGCTTACTCTATAATCTATATTCAATTAACAGGTAAAATTTGTACTGGAGGTATAGTAAATGGTTTTGTGTTGGAAAAATTTATTCAATTAACAGGGATATACAATTAAGAGATATCCAATTAAGTGGGCTCCACTGTATTTAATTGGAATTTTAGGAATATCAGAGGTGGGAATTTCAGTTGTAAATAAAAAACTCCACACTCCATACTTGTGTAACCAACGGGAATTGTTTTTAATATTAAAAACATAGCTGTATCTGTGTTAGTGTGTGAAAGCGTTAAACCAGACTTCGACCTCTAGCTGGCTACTGACTTAACTTGCATTTTCCGTTAACACTAATCACTTTCTCCCGCCACACGTAGTATTTGTCCGTTCACTTCAAATCCGTTTTCAGCCTTCATCCTGACCAGACGTATCTCTGTTATTCTTGTATTGAAATCTTCAAATCCACTTATATTGTAAAATATAAAACTATTTGGATCATGCATATCTGGTAGGTTTATTATAATGTAATATTTGGGTCGATTTTTACTTTTCGGAATTCCGCGATCGCATAACTCAGAATTATTGTATTTCTTCGCTTTCAAATATTTATTATACTCTGTCTACAGTTGATTTATGTGCAATATATTTATTATTTGTAAATTTTGTATTATAGTCTCCATGTATGATGCTCATGACAAGATGATTTGTTTTCTATAAATAAATTATATATTTGGACCTATATGTACAGATCTTCTTTTGTGGAGAACTGCATCCTCGGGTTAA